>JARFXV010000183.1:317500-325000 GCA_031761425.1 Cosmopolites sordidus
ATTTTGCGTCACCCTGCCATACACCCCACTCTACATTAATTCCAACCTCAAGACCATCAAGGTGGACTGTCGCTGTAGCTTCATCATCAATCCTAGTAGGTTTACATAGGCTTTCTCTGCGCCTTGGTTAAGCAATGTATCCATTATGGCCTGCGTTGAGATTGAATTAAATGCTTTTTCATAATGGATAAAAGCCAAGCACAGTGGTATAGTATATTCGTTGTTTTTATGACCTGCTGTAGGACTTGTTATGACCTGCTGTGATCCATTATACTGAATCCACTTCTGAATTCTGTATGCTCTTTTGGTTTTGCGTTATTAACTTCTTTTTAATATTCTTTTAGATATTATCTTGGTGAAAACTTTGTACACCACTGAGAGGAGGCTTATTGGACTGTAGTTCTTTAAATCTTCCTGTGCTTTTTTATTCAAAAGAATCACTTTTACATTTTCTATAAGATGGGTACTTTTTGTTCTTTGTGGCCTCTGAGTATAATTTTGCCAGTGTTTTATGTAACATCGGGCCACCAGCTTTTAACATCTGAACAGTTATACTATCCTTTCCTGGAGTCTTGCCATTTTTTATCGAGTCTATAGCCTTTGTCACTTCCTCCCCCAGAATATCCGGCATTGTTGTTCTTGACTGGTTCTTATCCTCATATAACTTTGAATAAAATCTTCGGACAACCTCTAACATTTCCGCCCGCTCCCTGCACAATGTACGATCCACACGCATTAAGGCAAACATTTGCGTCCTTTTCTTTCTCAGCTTCTGTTCAGCTTTGTTAGTTCCCCTGTTTTCTTCTAAAGTTTTTTGCACTAGCTACATGTTGAATCTTCTTGAGGATTGAAGTTTCTTGTCGAAATACGTTTTCTTAGAGTTTTGCAAAACGTACTCGACCCTGCGAAAAGGATTGCCTGCATTCTTCATTGTCCGCCTTTTTTCATTAAATTAATGGTCTCAATGGAGATTTTTGACTGTTTGAAACATTTATCTCTTTATCACATTATTAGCGATTTCTTCATATTGGTCTATATTTTCCACCTCCTCTGGGTCTTGCAACACATCAAAGCGGTTCGATAGAGCAATCTCAAAATCGTTGCCACTTTTGGCCTTTTTGTTCTTATCATTATTTCGCACTCTTTTCGTCTATTTATCCTAATCTTTGATTATACCATTCGGCGGTCACTTCCAACATTAAAATGGTTAAGGAAGTACAATTGCAAAATATTGTTTTATCGTTTGACATGATGTAATCAATTTCACTTGTGAGTCCAGATGGACTTTTCCATGTCCATTTTCTGCTGATCTTTTTCTTATAAAATGAATTCATAATATAGAGTTTTTATCCTTCAGCAAAGTCAACCAGCCTGTCCCCTCTATTGTCTCGCTCGCCATTTCCATATAGGTTAGTTGGATTTTCACCAGTTCTTGCTTTTCCGATTCTGGCATTAAAGTCAGCCATCAGGATTTTACCTACACTTCTTGTCTAAAAGTTGGGCCACATCATCATAGAATACATCAATTTTCTCATCCCACTAGTTCATAGTTGGTGCATACGCTTGGACGATTTGAAGCTTCAATTTTTTATTCAGCTGAATGACGCATTGGGCTAGTCGATCAGATATACTTTCAAATTTTACTACACAGCTTTGGAATGATAAGGAATCCAGTTCTACATATCGTCCATTCTCCATACCTCGGGTGTATAGTACATGACCAGTTGGTTCTAGTTTGATTAACTCTTCGCCCTTTCTTCCTGTTTACAGAGCCCACTAATATCCCAATGTATGTTGTCAAGTTCGATCAACAGTTCTTGAAGTCGGGCCTCCGTTTTCATTATCCTACTCAAACCCTTTTACCGCGTCAGGATTTGATCCACAAGGGGACATATAATTATTTGTGGTAAATAAATCATCTGAAAGACTAAAGTTTGTGAGTGCGGGGGGGGGGGGGGGGGGGTTAAAGGGGGCTAAAAAAAAGTTCTTATTGCGGGTCTGGTGATTTTTTTTGATACTGTTTTGTTTTCTTAATGATCTATTTATACGGAAAAAGAACAGTGATCCCCTATTTCAGGTATCCGACCTAAATCTTTTAATTCACATCTTCAACTTGCTGTCATATAAGAAAAGTGGCTCAAGATTGATTATAGATTTACTATCACAATTAGGGGTATCTGCATCATATAATTTTCAATTATTTGAAGCTTCATCTATGATAGACTCTCCCAAGATGATTATTGCCGATGTTTTTGCGCAATATGTTTTTGATAACACAGATCACAATGTAAAAGCTTTAGATGGCAAAAGAACATTTCACTGTCTTGGAGAAATTGTTGCGTATTCCCCAGAAGGTAATGTGAGATATATAGGCTCCTTTAGGAAATGTAAAAAAGTGCCGTCTGCTGCACATTTAGCATCGTGTAGTTGCTTTGATAAGATTCCATTTTGGACTTCACAAGCTACTGGTTTAAAAACAATTATTTTCGAAGATGCCTCTACTTTAACACTTCAAAAGGCAGATCTACTACCACGACATTATGTATTGTACTCGTCGGGAAAAGCTAAACTCCAATATAAAATTCCAAGCTGGATAGGTTTCATGTGACTATATGTCAAGATAGTGTGTCATTTATAAATGAACCCCCTTCGCAACATACTTCTATTAACAAAGCAAGTAGTGTGCGTACTGTCAATAATGTGTTCGTGGATCAGATGGACTGCCCCTGTGAGAGTGATAGAGTATAGTATATATTTCTTCTCTCCCTAGTACCGAGTTCCAAAGGCGTAGATTCGGGGGGGATTTTTATTCCAACAGATTTTTAATACAGGTAAAAATGAGATGCCGCTTGAGAATAATGAGAACATATTATAAATAAATCTTCATTTATTATATTAAAACAGAAAAAAAAATGTTTAAATTCAACAATAAAAAATTTAACTCTAAAAATGTAAGTAATTGGTTATAATGGTTCAAAAAGTTAACAAAAAACATTCTCTAAAAAGTTAGTTACGTTAAGTAGATTCTATTAAAAAAAACGTGTAAAAGTATTAATTTGTTTATTTCTTATGATTTTTTTCCGATTTGAGTATTTTTTAGATAGTAGTCCGTTTTCAATTGCAAATATCTCATTTTCTATTGCAATTTTGTAGAAATCAGTTTCCGCGGACGATTTTGTAGATTATTTTATTATCTATCTATTATGTTAAAATAATTTTTAACTAACTTTTATATTTTTCTAGAAATATGCAAAAAAGTGATTTTTGGGGTGGTGTTTATTTTTTTTCAACCCCTGCAATTCAATTTTTCGTTTTCGACTATTGGTACTTGGTTTACATATGGAAACTCATTTTTTAGTCAAAATTGCAGGTTTCCATTAGAAATGGACATTTAAAATCCCCCTTTACTGGACTATAAAGGATTGACCAAAGGTCCTGAACATATATATCAGCCATGTCGGATAAATCTTAGTTTTTCGAATATTTTTAATATTCTCCACATCCTCTCCACTGTGCAATTTTTCATGCAGGTCGTCCCAGGTCGTGAACGGAACCTGGGACGGGTCACGAATGATTTCACACTGTTATCATTATGATTTCAATGTTAGAAACTACAGGTTGGCGTGAGCTGCATTTAAATGCTGCTTTGCATCCGACTTGGCCAATATATATGGTCAGGACTCTTGGTTAGTCCTTTAATTGCTTGCGAATGCTTAACTCGAGTCCGACTGATGGCAGTTTAAGGCCAGAAACTGGACCCGAGAGAGACTTGTTGGTGTTTGATGATGAAGGATCGGGCATTTTTTACCTAGAGCACGGGAAATATTTTCCTTATTTATTGAATAACTTAATATAGTTTTTAAGAATATTGTCTATCTCTCTTTCCAACCTCGTATAAGATTAATGTCTGAATGATTGTGGCGTGTTCATATATTTTTTCTCTTTTATATGAACACGCCATAATTATTCAGACATTACTTAGATTACAGACAGTGGCGAAAAACCCAAATAAAGGAGAAAAAACTCGTATAAGATTATTCCTTTCTTCTGTTTTGTTCTCTGTTGATGCATGTATAGCGAACATTAGCATATTTCGAATTTTTCTAGGCAAGAGTGTAAAATTCGACAACGAATTACCCCTCTATCACGCCAGTTAAAGTCTGGGTAAGGCTTGATGCCTTCTGAGAAGTGTTCTACGTTGGTCACTCGCCAGTCGATAGACTTATGGGTAGGCACATAACCAAGGGTTTATAGCCTGAGGAGGGTGCTGGCCTGGGTTTGTCGGTAGCTGATGACCGTGTTTCGGAACCCACGTTAAGCTGTAGGTCCAGTCGCTATAGCCTAAGATGCTGATACGCCTCTAACCGTAAACCCTTTCCTTTTTCCTAATACACTTGACTCAAATTTTCTTTTTATAACGAACCAACATCCAAATTCATACTTGTCCACTGTAAAATATTTGATACCTACCTTTTCTCAAAGATCCTGTTCCTAACCATCTCATATCTTGGAGTGTTATGTTGTCCAAATAATAATGTCTTGTTGAATAGAGCTTCTGGTTGATATAATGTTTTTATGTTTCATACACCAAATCTCACGTCCGTATTTCGTTGCGGGTCTGTTTATATTGAATCAATTCAATCCGGGTTTGTATTAAAGGTTTTATAGCAACATGTATTGTCCGGGGTGGGATTGTAAAACCCTCGTCCAAATCTATATCCAGGAGGATCGGGGACGTTTCTGTAGGACCTACCATACCTTAGTCGACGGATTCCGGCTCCTAGACTGTTTCCGAGACCCTATCACTAACCATTTAAGCCCGAAACATAAATATATTTTGTTGTAATTTACCGAAATCGTTGTAATTTATTTTCTACGCAAATGATAGTTATAATTAGAGGCCAGACTTGTTAAAAAAGATAAGTGAATAAATCGTTTCGTGCCGGAACCGCTCCAACACTTTATGAAAATATCTAAATCACCATAATGTTTATAAATTCATTTCAATTATTTTTTTTTTGTTTCGTTTTTTTTTATGTTGTTTGGTAGAAAAGTATCAGTAAACACAATGATAAAGCTAAATTTAGTATTAATTTATTTTTCTATAGAACGTAGAGTCAGTAGTATACGACTATGACTAAATTCACTGATAAGCAATGACCTGGCCCGAACAAATATTTATCATTGAAAATTCTGTTTTTATTTTTCAAAATTCTCCGCGATGATATACTTTTGCATACGTTTGAACCAATTTTCATAGCCCTTTTTCCATTCGGATTGAGGTATCTCCAAAACGTATTTTGAACGCATCAACCGCTTCTTTTGGTGTCGAATCGTAGCCACGTAGTTTATTCTTCACGGACGGGAACAAAAAGAAATCATTGGCTGCCAAATCAGGATTGTACGGCGAATGACCCATCAATTCGATGTTCTAACCGGCCAAATATTGAGTTGTTCCGTCCGATGTGTTGTCAAGGTGAAGAATGATCCAGCGTCGTTGGTTGTTTTTTCTTATTTCTTCAAAATCTTCTCGCAAACAAATGATTGTGTACCATTCAGAACCGATCGTTGAACGTTTTACCGTTATTATGCGGAATCCAAAGCGCAAAAATCTTTTTTCACGACTAAATGTTCATGTAGAATCTTGTGTATGCTTGTCATACTAATCCAGGGATACCTCAATCTCACGGTATGTTACATGACAATTTTGCTTTTATCAGTTCGCGCACAGTATCAATGTTTTCTGGTACAACAACCGATTTTGGACAATCTTTAAATTCGTCCCTGAACAAACGACGGCCATGATTGAATTCACCAAATCAGTGATATACAGTGGTTTTAGATAGTGCTTCATGGCCAAAAGTCGAAGTGAGTTGATCGATATACTGTTGAGATAATCCATGCCGAAAGTCATGGTAAATTATCGCACGAAATTCTCACGACTTAATTCCATTTTTCGACTGAGATGAAATTTTCAAGTCACTAAACAGCACAAATAGTATCCGTATGACAAAACGTTCTGAGTACGTTAACCATGTCAAACTTTACAATGTAATGTCAGATAGCGCCTAGCAGCTTCATTGTTGCCAATTCCGAATACATAAATAGCAATCATTATTGGAGAAAAATTAATTTTATTTATACACATCTTGTGCAATTCTCATTAATTGTATACGGTATTGGTTTTTAATATTGATATGAGAAAATTCTATGGGTAGGAAACTTTTGCGTAATTCCTTGTGAAAGTATTTTTTATTGACCGGATCATAGATTGTAAACGATGTATTATCGCCAGTTCTTAAAAAATACATATATTTGTTTATGACTACAGAACAAGTACAGTAAATACCATTGTAAAGAAATACAAATGTATAATTAAACAAAAATTGCATTGCTTCCATGGAAGCCGTTTTTTTAGTATCAGTTCTAAAATTTATCAGATGCCCGCCCTGTGTATAGTTGCAGGATTTTTTAAATTATATATTTTAATTGAAGAATAATTGGGTTATTGAAATTATTAAATAGCTAATCATATATTTTAGTGATGTTGCTGCAAGATTCAATGCAACATCCTTCACCTTGGAAGTTTTATCAAAGATCTGCCTCAAAATATCAGATATGGATGAAGAATGTGGAATCATTAAATGGCCGTCTGAAGAACAGTCTCTTGGTATCATTACAGAGTTTGAAAAAATTTGTGGTTTTCCAGGTATTATAGAAAACAACATACACTCAGTGTCAAAAATATTAGAAACATCTTAGACTTATATATATTATATATATATATATATATATATATATATATATATATATATATATATATATATATATATATATATATATATATATAATTGAATTTTATCGTTCTTTTTTAATGTGTATTTATTTGTTTCAAATACAAGTTAAAATAATGACAAAGGGAAAAAGTTTAATTGATCTTGATTAGATTATAAAATGATTATTAGTGAATTATTTATTTTGGCGTCCAAATCTTAAACACATTTTAATTTATATTTAAGAATTGTTAATCATCTGGAGATTTTATCACAATGTATCACTTTAGTTCAGTTATTCATCAGTTCAATAAAAATAGAATAAAAAAATACAAGAAATTGTAATTCATTTTGGAAAAATAATGGTTTTTCAGAAGATGAAAGATAAATAATTTTCAATGTTTTATTCAATGAGTTGTATGGACATATGACGCTGATTAAACGATAAAAACCTTCGTTTTTATTTATGAGGTTAATTCGGTTGGGCGAGACATAGGGAACTCCTCCCCACACGGAACTCCTCCCCAGACATCGTTCAACTAGGAGACCACCTCCTCTGTCAAGAAGAAAAAAAGACTCATTCTGAGAATTGCATCAAATACCTGCAAGACCGCAAGAGCAATTGCTGATGAAGCTAGAGTATAAACAAAAGTTAGGAATATCCAGAGAATATTGAAAAAGTGAAAATATCGAAAATTAAATACTCGCTACAAATTAGCTATGAGGG
>JARFXV010000183.1:330000-377500 GCA_031761425.1 Cosmopolites sordidus
CAATATATTTGTGTGTTGTTGGTAATATATGAAAAACTCCTGTTCGGTTATCCAATACTGGAATTGGATTAAGATGATAAAGAGTGTAAGTTTCTGGTTCGACAAGAGGACTTTAAGAACAAATATTATTTTAGAATCAGACTGATAAGCTTCTAATTCGATTATGTCAAGATAACCAGCGACAGTTGAAAAGTAAGTTGGTAATGGTAAATTGTTTTTGACAAAAGATTTAGAGATTTGTTGCAATGAGTCAATCAAATCTAAAGACGTAATGATCGAGCCATGTAACATTTTAATACAAGCAAGGGTTATTGAATCTATTATTGTAGTAATTGAATCTTCGAGAAAGATATAGCTTAAAACTTTAACTTGTGCCTCATAAAAAGCTATATCATCGGAAATATTTATTATAGCTGTTTGGATTAATTTAATATCCTCGTTAAATGTTTTCTCATCGATTTGAAGATTTGTAATAGTTGTATTAAATTTTTTTATTACTGATGTTGTTAGTGAAATAGTGTTTCTTTAAAGGATTTTCTATTTCATGTTCTTCTTGTGTTATTCTATTAATGCAATCATTGAAATATTCATTGTCTGATGCGTCTAAGTTACCAGTAAGAGATTTCCATACTGTGCGTACACCAAATATGCCTCGTTTTTGTCTCAAATAATACTTTGTATCTGCAATAATTTCTTTATACTTTTTGTCTACTGAGGTTGCCATTTGGTTTAATAGACGGATATCAGTCTGAACTTCGGTTTTAAAGGCTAATAATGTTCTCGGTTATTGATCTTGAAAATAAATCTGAGATTCCTGATATTATTTTATTATTATTAATAATAGCTTCCTTGATTGGTTCCAACTCTTTGTTTACTAAAAGTGTCCATTTATTGTTTGAAATTTTTAAATTGCTTTCTTCATGGTAGGAGATATCTATGGTGTTATTAACGGTGTTATGGTGTAAGACACGACTTAGGCTGCGATAGCTTGCATCACCCATAGTGATCTGAAACCAAAAGAATACTACTCATAGCAGGGATTCAGCCGGTCAAAGTTTACTTTAGTAGATATGTGTGTATGCGGGTTTAATACAATAGCAGAATTGTCAAATAGTTTAGTTATTTCGAAGGGTCCATTAAATAAATTTTTAGTTTAAATTTTATCTTTAATTTGGGTATCTTTAACATATACTTTATCGCCTAATTTATATTTGAGAATATCTTTAACGTTTTTATCAAATCTAAGTTTAGCTTTTTCTTTTCGTAATTCAGTTTTTTCTCTTGCAATTTTGTAATAGTATTTCATTCATTATTGAGGTCTCGGATAGGATAGGTCTGAGGATAGTCATCAGGTTCGCTTGGTTGTAAAAAGTTTCAGGTGGTCTACCAGAGGTGTGTCTGAAAATTAATTCGTATGGTGTGAAACCATGGGTTTTATTTTTGGTGTTGTTGTAGCAGATAATTGCGTATGGTAAGATATTAAATGGATGTTCATTTAGATTTTCGGCTTCGTGAGCTCTAGTCATTTCGGTCAGTGTTGCGTGAAATCTTTCCAGAGAGCCATTTGATTGAGGATGTCCAACAGTGGAGAAGGCTAATTTTACATCGTAAAGTTCACATAAGTCCTTCATTAGTATATTATCGAATTCTCGAGCATAGTCGCAATGTATCCTCAGCGGTGTGCTAAAATGCTGGAACAATACTAGCAGTGTATTAACAACGATAGCAGATTTTTTGTTTCCGATTGGATAAGCCTGTGTAAATTTTGTCAATTCGTCTGGTATTGTGGGAGCATAATTTCTTGTAGGATATTCGAAAATGTCTATGTTAATTCTCTCAAATGCTGTTTTCGGTGTTTCTGTAATGACCAGGTTTTTTTACTAAGGTTTTTTCTGCAAATTTTAGTTTTCTGACAGATTTCACAACTTTAAA
This sequence comes from Cosmopolites sordidus, assembly GCA_031761425.1. Lineage (NCBI taxonomy): Eukaryota > Metazoa > Arthropoda > Insecta > Coleoptera > Curculionidae > Cosmopolites > Cosmopolites sordidus. The sequence goes on from JARFXV010000183.1 coordinate 331,933, forward strand.
TAAATTGTTCCACATATTTCGTAAGTCATGTCCAATTATACTTTGATTTAATTCGACGAATAGTTTCATTTATTCCGCAATGTATATTGTTTTTCCCTGTATGGTACTGGTCTAGAATGATTAGTATTTCATCTCGGTCTGGTATCTTTATGATGTTCTGACAGATTTTAAATGCAATGTCTTCGTTCGCGAATACAAAGAAAATTATTTATAGAATTGGCAAATCCAAATTATTTTCGATGTAATAGGTTTTGAAACTATCGAATTTATGTTGGTCTTTATAAAAAGAGTAAAACAATTCTTTTTTTACTCTTTTTATAGAAAAAACTACACTTGTAGTTTAAAAAAAAACTACACTTTCAGGATCGAAATTAAGGAAAATTATGAAATAATTACGGTCTTTTACTGTTTCACTTTGTAGAACGTTTACTTCGTTTTCATTACGGTCGATATTTTCTTGAAAGGTGTCATCAATAATTTGGTGATGTATATTCTCTAAATTATTTTGCCAAAAAAGGGTATTAATGTTTTATGAGCTTTGTATAATAATTGATCGTTTGTTATTTCTATTTTCGAATAGTCAATTATTGATTTTGTTTTGTAAGCGTGTACAAAGTTATTATACTCTTCGGTTACTTTTTGGTCTTGATCTTCGGTTAGTGTCTCTAATTTCGATTCGTCTGTATCGTTTCTTTCCTCAGAGTCATTAGATGCTAAAATTGATATTTTCGATAGGAGGTTTGCATATTGTTGGAAGTGATTAATTTTGATTCTCGATAATGCGTCGGCGTTTTTATTAATTTTACCAGGATTATATTCGATTTTGTAGTCGTATTCCTCTAGCTTAAGTCTCCATCTAGCTAGTCTACTTCCTGGGTCTTTAATAGAGAAAAGCCTTAAAGGGTGGTGATCTGTGACTAGCGTAAATTTCCTGCAAAAAAGGTTGGGATGCGGAACTGCCCAAACAATAGCGAGTACTCTCGTTCTATTGTGGGGTATTTAGTTTCAGCGTTACACAGTGTTCTAGAAGCAAAGCTTACAGGTAGATCTTTACCTACTGGACCTTAGAAAAGGACCGCTCCAATAACAAAAGCACTAGCATCGGTGGTCAGAACGAATGGTTCTTCAAAATTTGGATATCTAAGAATTGGATCTATGTGCCTTTTTTAGATCGATAAAAAAATATTTACATTCAAAATTAAAGTAAAAAAATATCTTTCTGAAGAAGTTTTGTTAATGGTTTTGATAGTTTTGCAAAATTCGGTATAAATCTACGGTAATAACCTGCTAAACCAAGGAATGATTTAATGTCTTTTTGGGTTTTTAGGCTGTGGGAAATTTTGTATGCAATTTATTTTAGCTAGATTCGGTTTTACTCCATCTTCGGTGATGATGTAACCAATCTTGCATATCTATGCAACTTCTTTTCTTAAGAATTCCCATTTGTCAGGCTCCAGAAAATGCTGTTTTTGGAATATCATCAGGATTGATCTCAATCTGGTGAAATCCTGAGGCCAAATCAAGGGTTGTGAAGTACTGACATTTTCCTAATTGATCGAGGAGGTCAGATATATTAGGTAACGGGTTCTTATCATTGACGATAACTTCATTTAACTTGCGATAGTCAATGACCATGCTCCATTTTTGTTTTCCTGAAGCCTCGAACTTCTTAGGTACTACCCAAACTGGAGAAGACCAGGGTGACATGGAATGTCTAATTATATTTTGATCTAACATTTTATTTATTTGAGTTTTCACCTCTTCTTTGTGGATTTGAGAATATCTATATGATTTTGTTAATATAGGTGCATTATCGGTTTCTATTGGATGTTTAATTTCATTAGTAAATGATAATTTATCGCCTTCTAAATAAAATATGTCACTAAATTCGATGCATAGGTTCGTTATGTATTCTTTTTCTTCGTCATTCAAATGATTAATTCGTAGTTGATCCAAAATTGTTTTTTTTTCTATCTACCGGTATGTTAATATCGCTTTCAGTACTCGTGTAATTAAAAATGGGGTCAATGTCATCATATGGTTCAAGTAGCATTTCTGAAAAGTCGACAGTTTTTGGGATCGCGTTTGCGTTTATAATTTTCGTATGAAATTCACCTTTTTCGTTTACGTGAAGTAAAGCGTTTAAAATTCTGACTTTTTCATTTTCTTGAGTTAAGAGAATTGCATCCGTATTTAATAAGTTACATTTTAATTTAAATATTTTTTCTGTTCTCGGTTCAATTGAAATAGAAGAACGTATTGGTTCATTTATAATTACATTAAATTTTTTGATTTTCTTGATTTCTTCTTAGATTTCTTGATTTTCGATTTTGAATAAGGGAATATTTTCCGTTTCGTTATTAATTGTTTTGGAAGTTCGTTATTAATTGTTTCGTTTTTAAATCGATGGGACATTTATAATGTTCCAGAAAATTCAGGCCTAAAATACCATCGAAATCGATATCTAGGTTGAAAATATATACTTTATGAGGGTCGTTTAAAGCAAATGTTGATTCGGTAATAAACAATTTTTGATTGGTTATGCCTTGAATTGTAATTTGTTCGGGAAACCTTTGAGGAAAACGTTTAACGGTATTTTGTTTAAATATGGATTTTCCTGCACCGGTATCAATAAGTAATTTGAAAGTATTTGTAGCGTTTTTTATGTAATAGAGATTTTGAGATTTAAGAGTCAGCAGTGGGTTTATAGGAAGATTTGTTCGGGAAAATTCAAATCCGGGTTCATATTGTCCAAATTTATAGCTTGTATCTGATTTGTAATTTGTACAAGTGGATCTTGTTCGTTCGGAAAATCTGGAGGGTTTTCTTTGGGCTGGGTATGTGGAAAATATTGATACATTACTTGAGACGTATCATCTTGATAATCGTTTTGGTAATCATATGAGTATTCGGGATATTCTTCATAATTAACATTGGGTTCTACATGGTCGGAATATTCTTCATCGTTTGTAGAATAATCTTGATTGTTGTCGAAACCAACATAATGAGTTCGGTGTTGATTCGGTCGGAAATTTGGATTTTCTTTTATTACTGTAGGTCTTGGTTGAAATTGACTTTGTTGTGGAAGTGATTTTTGTGAAGTTTGAAAGTTATTAGGTCTGATTTGGTGTTGAAAATTGGGTGATCTTTGAAAGTTTAATTGGACGTTACTTGGGCCAGGTACAGTTTGTTATTGGAAATTGATTGATCTTTGGAAATTTGATGGTGTGTTGCTTGGGTTGTATGCAATTTGTTGTCGGAAATGACATTGATTTGATGAGTGACCACTTTTGCCACATGAGAAATATTTAAAAATTTGCGATTGTGGTTTTCTGGATGTATTATTTTAGGATTTTATTTGGATATTCGCAATGGGGTTGTTGAATTTCTGGTTTTCGAAATATGATAATTGTAATTCTCGACGGATACGGGATTGTGCTTCCGGGAGATCTCGTGGTTGACTGGCACGAATGATTTGTCCTAATCGGGGTTCAAGTCTAGTTAGAAGTGTATTAAGGGCTATTGTTTCAATAAGACAGATTTGTGCTTGTTTTTGTTCAGGGGTTAAATTGTATGAGTTATGAATACAAGAATGTATTTTGGCATTAAGTACTTGGAGTCTATTATAAAATATAAGGGCAGATTCGTTTGGGAGTTGTTTTTGCCTCTGTAAGTCTTGGATTAGGGCTGAAACATCTCTAGGGCTAGGGCTAACCGCCAAAATGTAAGTTTAGGAGTTGTTGGGTTTCAAGAAATGAATTAGGGTTTCTTGAGCTTACTACTGAACTGCTTTTTCTCTTAATTTATTTTTTACGTGAATAACTAATAGATTCTTTTGCTCTGTATTTGACATATTATATGCACATTCACACGCATTCAGAAATGTGCTTAAAAATATTTGGTCGCCTTCATATTCCGGTATTATCGAAAATATTTCGGACAATTTACATGGTTCTACACCAAATTCAGTTACGTTTTGGTTTGTAGCCATTTTGATTGATTTAATAATTGATTATTAGTAATAACTTGATAATAATGAATAATTGGAAAATTGAACAATGTTAAATTCGAATAAAAATAAAAGAAAAACAATTGTATAACGTGATGATTCACTTACAGTATGATCGTGGACTGCATGACGTTCTCTTGGAGTTGTCTTGTTCTCTAACGTGTTGTACCACGTGTCCTTCCATAGCACGTTGAGTGAGGATCGTCCGGTTTTTTGATTCTTCTGATTAAAGGATTGATATATAAAATGTAATAAAAATATATTTGTAAAAAAATGGTAACTGAGATATTTATCTGTATATGAAAATATAATAAAAGTGTATTTGTCTGGCCTTACTTCCTGAGTGTTCCGCTTCTTGCCTATCCAATATTGGGTATCCAAAAACTCTGAGTACGACTACGGGCAATTCGGTATCCCTATGCGGGGGGTCCCGAAATAGTCTGGAACCTGACTGACCGGTTACAGTGTCAAGTGGCCCCAAAAGAGTATGGTTTCGCAATGGTCAGGTTCTGAAATAGGTGGTCTTTCAATGGCCTGGTCTCTGACTGACCGGATTCTCTGATACCGGGTCGTAAAACCCTCTACAAGAATATCAGAAAAAATAAACCCAAGCATGACTTGGCCAGCAAACCTACGTACCTCTCTCGGAAGGGTAAGGCGCGAAAACGTCCTCTTACCTGAAGATTTGGAGTTAGACTGTCTTGGCATTGTCCCAACGATACAGGAGCTTTTTCATTTACAATTCTCCCGAATTAAACTTACCAGTAGCGATCAAGAATTTGTGAACGCTACATTACCTCCCTCCAAAAAGAAAATTAAAGATTGCGAGAGGAGGCTTTAATTTTGATCGGCCCATAACGGAGATTACCCTGAAGCGTATCCCTATGGAATGGAACACTGGGACAGAGGTGAGGAAATCCCAATATATCCCAAAAGAAAATACCAAAAAAGGAAATACCCTCTCATATATCACACGAAAAGAGAATATAGATACAGCGCTCATAGTCTAAAGTACACACTAAACGATATTCAAATCACAATAAGGAATTGAAATACATTTATTTTCCACTAGACAAAAAAATAAAAATAAAGAAAATAAACGGAACAAAAAGTCCTCCGTCCATAGGCACTGCCACTGATCTTCCAGAGCACATTCTATGGAAGCTTAGACACTACGCAGTGGTAATAGACAAAACCGCAACCAGATAATCACCACTCGTAGCTTGTCCTTTCCTGAGAAATGTATAATGACGGTGTTCTGAAATGCCAAGACACTAGTCCTAAAACGGCCCTTTAAAAATGGAAAAATACTCAGTGATCTACACTGAAGTCAAAGAAAAACAACTCTAAAGCCTGCACCATAGTGAACTAAGATACGAGGTAAGGAAAGAAAATAAAACATGGTCGAGTCTAGAAATAGGACTAAGAGAATATGAGCGCTTGCACAGAAGAGTGGTTGTCATTAGGTTTAGTCTTGATAACTCTCGCGTATCACACGTCCCTATGGGAGTCACAATAAATAGATCAAATTCAGCATCTTTAGATTCACCTCCCAAGTGAATACTACTGAGTTAACTAAAGTCTGCGACACCAAACTACAACGCTATTTAATCCTAAGGTTTCGAGTCCCAAACGCTACTTGAGCTCGGCAGAACCAAAGGCGGATAGCTCTGTCAAGTGTCGACCAATGAAAACGATACCGTGGCGAATCACACCAACAGGGAATGTAACGCAAATCACCGCGAAGAATCGCAGATTTACTTCTCAAGTCAATCTACACAATCTGGCTAAGGCCAGCAACACGGTATGGAAATGCTATCAGATCCTAAGGTTACGAGCTCAATCGCTACTTGGGCACAGCGGAACCAAAGAGAGACAGCACGCCAAGTGTTAACAAAAGAAAAATGTTTCCGTGGCAATTCACGCCAACGTCCATAGGCACTACCACACGAAACTTAACGCAAAATGACCGCGAAGAACTCGCAGAGTTAATTCGTGACTTACTTCCCAAGTACATCCAACCTGGCTAAGTAAAACCTGCGACACCGAACTGAAACGCTAGCTACGTCCAGTGTCGACAAAATAAGAACATTTCTGTGGCAATTTCCGCCAACGCGAAACTTAAACATAACGTAACTTGGCTAGTTGGCGGGCAGCGATAGCTGGCCCATCACCGACATGCAATGGAAGTACCATCTGACCCTAAGGACACACCCGCCTCACGGGCACAGCAGAACCAAAGGTGGACATCACTGCCATATGTCGACAAAACGAAGTAAGGCCATACTTCACTTAAACAAAACCTAGATTTACTCTCCAAGTAAATCTAGACAAACTCAAAATGGGGGAAGAAAGATTTCTCCTTGAAAATAAGATGTTACTAGCGCCAACAACGTAACTCAGACTTGTTCTTACTGAACACGCCTGAAAAAAGAACTAAAAGGAAAATAAAAAGAAAAGTGAAAAGTGACGTTTCCAAAAAAAAGCCAAAAAAGGTTTAGCACTGAGTCTAACTATGGTCAACTCCGGGAACATCGGAAGATTCTCCACAGAGTAATAAATATTTAACGTGCCATTTCCCTGCGCGTGACCCATCCATATTTTTTAGTTCGTAAACTAAAGGAAACAACTTCTTAAAAACAACGGAAAGAATGTGGTTGGGGATAAGTTTCGATGCAAACTTATCCGGAGCACTCGACAACTTCTTGTTAGGACGCCAAACTCTATCACCCACATTAAAAGTTACATCCCATTTCCAGAGGTTATAGGATTTTGAATTCCTCTCATATGCGGAGTGAAGTTTGCGACGTACCTCAATAAACAAATTAAGAAACTCTTTCAAGTTCTCTGCATAAGTGCCACTGTTACCAGGTACGACTTCAATAGATTGGTCGGAGAAAGGGGAGTTATAATATTCCCCAGATAATGGAACATGCCTTCCGAACATCAGGTATGACAGAGAGAAACCGGTTACATCATGGACCGCGGTATTGATGGCCTGTGTGATTTCCAGAATATGCAAATCCCAGTTCTCGTGTCTATCTATGTAACATCTGATAGCTGTCGTTATGGAAGGATTCTATTATCAGTTCGTTAACATTTTTTTGAGAAGACAAAATTCGCCTTCGATAGTATTCTTTCTATTTTATTTTATAGTTTTATTTTATATTTTTAATTTTGAACATGTTCAATGACTTTGCATATTTATAATTTACGAGTTTGATATAGAGTAGTAATGTGAGACTACGTATCCAAAATGCCTGTGAATCCGAATCTTTAAATTCGAATACGGATTCGGAACCGCAACTGAAGATACCGAAACCGAACGCAAAACGGCCAACAGTGAGGGGTTAATCTATGCTTCTCTTTCTTATTTATGATCTATGCCTGCGACGATGTTTTATCTTTGTCTTTTAGGTTATGTAGCGAGCTGCCATTTTTTATTGCTATTGTATCATTGTATCGTCTCGTCGGTACTGGCAACAGTTCGGTTTAATTATTTTAATCATACATCAGTAATGTACTAATGTAAGGAGTAAAATTGAATTTATCTAATAATTTTAGTATGGCTCCTACACAAAAATTGATTGTTTGGTTATTTTTTGAAAAATCGTCAGATAAACTTTTTGCTGTGTGTAAAATATGTAACAATAAATTAGGGTACTTTACCAGCACAGGAAATTTAAAACAACACATTACAAGAAAACATGCAATCCAGTATAACGAGTATCTGAGGAAAGAAAATCCTTCGGATTTTCTGGACAGATTCAGCAAACACTAAACCAGAATACACCTCAAAGTCACACCATTAAATCGGATGTTCCCACACACTTGCAAATGAATTTGGAATGTTACCAGCTGTTAGAAATGCATCAATCAATGATGATACGCTTTCCCGATTGACGAGTTTCGACTTCTTCAAACCAAATTACAAAGCACAGGCGTGAACTTAATAACAAAATGCAAAAACCTAGTGACTTATTTCAAACACAGTGCCTTAGCTACCGGACAATTGAAAAAATACCAAGAAAATATGAGAGAGCCTATTCTTAAAATCAAACAAGACGTAGATACAAGATGGAATTCAATCCTAATAATGTTTTGGAAAGGCTTTTATTAATAAAAAAATCTTTTATCCGTCGCAATTGCCAATTTACCATCAGCTCCAAATTTTATAGACGCTTCGGAATTGAATATATCAGAATGTGTGCCACTATTAAAACAGCTAGAATTAATGACAACTGAACTGTCGGAGGAAAAATATGCTACAATGTCCATAGTTGTATCAATAATTAGAGGATTGCAGCTTAATGTACGAAATTTGACACCATAAACAGGCATGGAAACCATTTCAAAGCGTTTAAGGATATTGCAGCAGCACATTTCTTGACACACATTTTAAAAAAACCGCATTTGGTCTGGAAGAAAATGCTTACAATGCGCAAATGTGGTTATTGGATGAAAGTGCTGCCAAAGTTTCTATTTCGAATGCAATAACCGAAACCAACTTCGAGGAATATAGTTCTGAGAATTTTGGACTATCAGAGAATTCCGAATAAGCAGTAAATTGTCACTATGGTCATCTTTTAAAGAAAAGGTGAAAGCTATTAAACCAAACAGTACACCCGCCACGACTGCCACTCTCTCCTTTCGACAATATCTTGAACTTTCCCATTGCGATCTCGCAAGTAATTCAATTGAGTTTTGGAAAAGGCATAAATTTATGATGGCCGAATTATGGGAATTATATAAAAAGTATGCTTGTGTACTCGCCAGGTCAGTACCAAGAGAAAGACTAAATTTTCTAAAGCTGGTCAATTAGCAAATCTCAGGCGAAATAGACGCCAAAAATGTGCATATGATTTTATTTTTGAATAACTGTTTTTATTAAGGTTTTGTTATTGATATTTCTATTTTCTAGCTATTGGTTCTAATTATATAACTTAATTGTAAATTGTTTTACTATTCAACCAAAGAGTGGAATATATATATATATTTGTTATTCTTATCAAACTAATCATTATAATCTCATAATAATAAAATTGTATAATAAACTAATTGTTATAATCTAAAAATATTTTATTTAACTGTTTTGCTATTTAACTAATAGTATGTTTAGCTTATATTTCTTATCTTTAAACTATATTTTGTAGTTTTTTTAAATAAAAATGTTTGTTCATTTTATAGAATGTATATACTTTTCAATAATTCAGAGAATATAGGTATTTTATTTTTCACACTGGTCATAGAACGCTCATGGCGTGGTAAGATACTGTATGTAACGAATCCGAATTCGTAACTCCACAGTCATCAATGGAACATTTGAATACGTATCTATTCGTATCCCTTCATTTTTACGGTTGCCTAGCCTATTTATGTAACATTTAACGTATGGATACGTATCCGGATAATGAATACGAATATCTCTTGGTTCCGAATACGTATAATCCGAATATCAAAAGGATCCGGATTTTTACAACACTAATATAGAGATAATCTATTTTCTATTACTGTCTTTTAATACTATATTGTATCTGGGAGAGTTGTTTTAGTTTTTTTTAATTTTATACCGGGTGTCTTTAAAAGATTTGGGAACGTAAGCAGTTTTTGAAAAACGTGAACTTACTATTACATTGTTGTGTTTTATTATCTGGTTTCTTAAATTTTATTATATCATGATGGCTGACGAAAGATTTAAAGTTAATAATTCTTAGACTATATATAAACTGTACTATTAGTTAGTTAGGAAAAATTCGCCCAGTTATTGATTTTTCGATGGATTTTTCGATTTTGAATTCGAAAAATGTTTTCAAGTTTCTTAGAGCGAGTTTTAGACTTATTCCAGTCTCGTAATTTTTTAGAAGTAGAACTTTTTAATTCAGCTGTAGAATTTTTCGTTGGCGACGCCTTTGTGTGGTTCCGAAGTGTTAGAGGTCAACACCTCTGTCACAACACAACTGTCAGACTGGTCAGGTCTTGTTTCAGGGTTGAAGAAAGATTTTTGTCTCCTCGTGCAGACGATGATGTCTGGGAACAAATCCGCCAGAGAAAACAGAGACGCGTAGAAACGGTTATCATTTATGTAGCTCAGATGGAGAATTTGTTCTCTTGGTTGTCCGTTATCCCCGTTGAAGGATACCAGAGCCAAGTACATCTGGAAGAACTTGTTGCCTGAATTTGTGGCGCAGTTGACGTTACATGATATTGTTACTGTCCCCGAAGTATTTGCTTTGTGTAGGAAGTTGGAGGATGTTCTACTCTCTACTACTAGAAAATCGTCTCAGTTGTGTGCTTTCAATGACTGGGAATGGAATGGCTCGTCACGCCGGGATAAAAGAGAGAGAGAGTGCTGGTGGTTCTGAGGAAGGTCCACTTCACCGTGAGCCAATTTGTTCTCGTGAAAAGGATATTCGTAGTTTGAGTAAAGATTCTAGGAGACCTCCTGTGGTTGTGTGCAACGAAGATAAGACAAGTAGCCCGAAACCTAAGGTTGTGTGTTTCAACTGTAAGGGAGTCAATCACACCTTTCGTTCATGTACCGAAAAGAGAAAAATTTTTTGCTTCCGTTGTGGTGAATCTAAAGTTAAGCTTGGTTCTTGTCCTAAGTGCTCAAAAAACGAACACGTATCAAATGTTTTTAAGACTTATACCCGTAATTCGGAAGTTTTGCCATTGTTTCTCAAAAAGATTAATGACAATCGTCCATATATTTCTGTCTAAACTTTATGATTAGAACATCATTGTTTTATTAGATTCTGGAGCTAACACCTCTATAGTTGGTGTTAGCGGAGTTAAGATTTTAAAGAGACTCAAGATTAAAATTCGTCTAAGTTATTACTAAGTTATTACTCTAGTAAATTTACTGCCGATGGAACTCGACAGAAGGTTGCTGGTCTTGCAGACCTACCGATTCTTATTAACGATTGTTGTCGAATCATTAAAGTCCATATAGTACCCTCCGTAACACATGCTTTTATTTTTTTGTATCGATTTTGCTAGGAGTTTTAATCTCGTAATGAATTTTAAGAATAATAATTGGTCGATTAACAATAATAATTTAGTGCTAGGTGAAGTACGAGAAGATTTTGATAACTCTCCAGTATCCAAACTTTTTTCCATTGACTATCTTTCCGTTATCCAAAGGGCGGAGGCTCTAGAACTGTTAGATTCTTTTCGAGAACTTGACAGAAAAGATAAGTTAGGACGGACCGATAAGATTAAACTCTCCTATATGGAGAGTTTAATCCGTATATATACGGGCGATATATACCGTATATATACGGGCGATAACCAACCTTCCAAAAATAAACCTTATTTACTATCTCCCTATATGCAAGAAATTCTGAATAAAGAATTAGATTCTATGATCCAGTTGGGCGTAGTCGAGGAATCTCATAGTCCATGGTGCTCTCCAATGCTTTTGGTAAGGAAGCCCACGGGAATATAGATTTTGTATTGAAAAGTTTAGGCCTTGGATTGTTTTACGGTCATCACTGATCATTTTAGTCTTCTGTGGCTTTTTAAGTTAAACACTCCGTCAGGTAAACTTAGTCGTTGATTACTGAGGTTAAGGCAACATACTTTTGACCTGCAGCATAGAAAAGCATGCATGCCACAAAATGTGCATTGAACAATGCACTTGGCTCCTGATGCTTTGAGTAGAATACTATCCTAAGGCAGATAGTAGCCTTTCTGCAGATTCCGAGAGTACGTGTTTGCAAATTTCATCCATCCCAATCGAAGTAAATTCTCTTGACCCCTGCTATATTGCGCTCCGTGAAAAGATTGTAAACAGCCCGGACAAATTTCTCCAATGGCGCGTTGAGAACCACTACGTTCAAAAATTAATTCCTTGTAAGCAGAATCATACTTTTAATATTCGAGAGCGGAAAACCTTAGTCCCTAAACATCAGAGAGCGAAAATTATCTAGTCTTGTCATATTCCTCCCACTAGAGGCCATTTTGGTTTTTAAAAAATCTTGTTCCGAGTACAGGAGATGTATTATTGGCCTAAGATGACATTTTGAGATTTGTAAGAAAATATTTGGTATGTGGTGCTCAAAAACACTCAAACTTAAGTAAAATTGGTATTATGGGTAAGAAGAAGGTAGTTAGAAATCATTTCGTTGGATTTTATTGGTCCTTTTTCTTGTTTCAGAAAGGGTAACAAATGGTTATTGGTAGGAGCTGATTGATTTTCTAAGTACACTTTCATGTTTCCGTTGAGAAATGCCAAATGCTCTGCGGTTGGACCATATAGAGAAACACATATTCCTTTTGGTTGGAGTTCTCCAAATCCTGATTTGTGATAACGCTCCGAATTTCAAGAGTATGAAGGAATTATGTGCCAGGTATAAAGTTAAACAATGGTTTACTCCGTTTTATTTTTCTCAGTGTAACTTCGTGAAACGTAATAATAAAATCATTACGGCAGCTATTAGATGTTACATAGATAGACATCAATACCGCGGTCCATAAAGTAACCGGTTTCGCTCCATCATACCTGATGTTCGGAAGGCATGTTCCATTATCAGGAGAATATTATAACTCCCCTTTCCCGGACCAATCTGTTGAAGTCGTACCTGGTAACAGGGACACTTATGCAGAGAACTTGAAAGAGTTTCTTAATTTGTTTGTTGAGGTACATTGGAAACTTCACTCCGCATATGAGAGGAATTCAAAATCCTATAACCTCTGGAAACGGGAAGTAAGTTTTAATGTGGGTGATAGAGTTTGGCGTCCTAACAAGAAGTTGTTGACTGCTCCAGATAAGTTTGCATCGAAACTTATCCCCAACCACATTCTTTCCGTTGTTTTTAAGAAGTTGGCTCCTTTAGTTTCCGAACAAAAAAATATGGATCGGTCACGCGCAGGGAAATGGCACGTTAAAGATTTATTACTCTGTGGAGAATCTTCCGATGTTCTCGGTCTCATAGACTCAGTGACGTTTTTGATTTGTTTTTGTTTTAAGCTAGCAGCCTAAAAAATGTACAGTCTCGCTCAGCCTTAGGATCTGATGGTACTTCCATTGAATATACCGAGGACTATATATGGGAAAGATGACAAACAGTTTACTAGAAAAAAACATATAAACCAGTGAATAGAGATCCAACAACATATCTAGAAAAAATAGTCAAAAGCAAAATCAAAGCATGGAAACTAGAACCAGACATTGAACGAAGAATAATTCAAAGGGAAAAATCAAGCAGATGTCCTAAACTTTAAGGTTTACCCAAAATACACAAAACCAGAACTCCCATAAGACCCATAGTAAGTGTTTTCGGTTCTCCAACACCAAATTTGGAAAAATATCTAGCAAGTATCATGCAACCAAGCATCAAAATTGCCGAGTCTTATGTTCAAAACTCAAAACATTTGACGAGGATAATTAAAGATTTCCAACTAGAGGATATAGATATACTAGCAAACCTGGACATTGTCTCACTATATCCAAGTATCCCATCCCCATAGACAATGATCTGGACCTAATTTCGACGAAAACTTGGGGAACTCTCCGCACACTACCTGAAGAACACATATTTTTCCTTCAACCAGCAGATTTTGCAGACAGACGGACGGTGTCACAACCCTCTATCACCCGTTATAGCCAACCTGTTCATGACAGACTTCGAAACACAAGCATTAGCCAACGCTCCTTTAAAACTTAAACTTTGGAAACGCTAGGTAGATGATATCTTAATAATATCGCCTCACGGAAACGAACTTCTGAACAACTTCTAATCCAATTAAACGAAATCCACTCAAGAATACAACTTTCGAACATGATAGAAAACTGACGGAAGTCGAACATGATAGAAAACTGCCGTTTTGGATCTCCTCATCACAGGACAACTTTCTGAAATCCTCGAATACACAGTGTATAGACAACCAACTCACACCGATGGATACCTCAATACCAAATTCCATCATCATCCCTCTCAAATCCAAGCAGTAGCCGAACACCTTGATTTCCAGATTCTTCCGATTGACATTACCAGATACACGAAACGAGGAACTACCAAAAATTTCCACAGCCCTTAGATAAAATGGATATTTAGAAAATTGTATCAGGAAGGCAATTCACCGCCAGGAAACTTAAACACAAAGAACAATAAAGAATCAAGAACCAAATGCACTAAAGGTCCTGCTACCATACGTCTAACGGAATCACTGACAGGATAGGCAGACTACTCAGGAAACATAAGATCAGAACTGTCTACAAGTCGCATAAAATTGTCGAAAACATCCTAAAAACCCCAAGGATAAAATTAGAGTGGAAAATCATGGTGTATATAGCATATCTTGTTCCGACTGCAACAAAACATACATAGGACAAACAATCAGACGAATCTCGGCCAGAATACAAGAACATAAAAACAGCTTATAAAACAAACAAACCACTTCCGCTCTGTTCCAGCACTATCTACAAACAGGACATAAAATCTATTTTGATGGAACCAAAGAAATAACGAATATTGAAAACTGCAAGGTCCGAACAATCAGAGAAGCTCTTGAAATAGAAGAAAGGGGTAAGCTAAATGCGCGAAACCACGCCCGACAGCGTTGTCGAGCGCCGCGAATAGTTTCGAATTACCCCGATACACGTCAGTTAGACTCTTCATTCGAAGCGGACAACACTTGAAAATGCCAAATGAGATTTTGGCGAAACGCCGTGACTCTTTACAGAATGACTCAGAATGGTTCTCGAAAATCGCTACATTATCATATAAATTATTCCATCATTAAATTATTTCGCCAAAATATTATTTGGCATTCTCAAATGTTATTCGCTGTTGTTAAAAATGTTGAATTTTAAGCCAAATAAAGAGCATTTGCGTCGGGTACTGCTTTTCTTGTCCCATCAAAAGAAAAACGCGAGTGAAAGCCGTCGTATACTTGTGGGCGCTGCATTAGGCGATTCAAAAGTGGTGATTTCGACTTAATAAACAAAAAACGCCCAAGTCAACAGAAAAAAATTGAAGATGTCGAATTGCAAGTATTGTTGGAAGTAGACCATATGCAAACTGACCAACAAATGGCAGAGAGGTTCAATATTGCTCGCCGAAGGCATTTGTGATAGTCTGCATGCCATGGGAAAATCCACAAGGCAGAAAATGGGTACCACATCAGCTGAACGATAGACAGATGGAAAAGCAAAATAGGTTGTGGCAAGTTTTGCCTTCTCGGTATGAAAGAAATACTTTTTTGCATCGGATCATGACTGGCCAAAACACACTTACACTTATACAATTATTCAGTTATACACAATATTTATGAGTACTTAGCTTCCGGTAGGTCTATTTTCAATTCCCAGCAGTAATTGCAAGCCATGGCTAATGTCCCAGGACTCCATTTCCCTTGAAATCGTATCTCTATAAGGGAAATATCATGGTGGAATCTCGCGCCGTGTTTGTCACTCACAGCACCAAGGTTTACAGTTGTTTCAAAAAAATCCAAATGTGAGTCCAGGATATGTTTCGTCAAGGACATATTGCACCCCAAAGCTTTGTGTGAGAGCAAAAGTCCATTCATTAAATCATTGTAACTATTAAATTAAAATAATTTAACTTTGTACTGGAAGAAAGTAGATTCCATTTGTTTAATATAGATCCCAAAAGTTCAGCCTGATTTAAATCACATACCAAATCAATTAGGTCACCTTGTGTCGATAAGTTCTTTTGAAGTACTTGGTTCATACGTACTTGGTTATACACAAGTTGGATTGCAGTCTATCTCTAAGGTATCGTCTTGACTAGCAGCAGCTTCTTGAGTTTCTAATGAATTTGGAGGTGTTGGTACAGACAATTCGGCACTATGTGGGATTGGTCTTTTTGCAGATGACAGGTATGTTATGGTGGTACTTTATGGTGTGTTTCGACTTAGTTGTAATACCCTTTATAGCAATCAAACAAAAATAACAATCACTTACGTGATCTGTTGGTTCCATCCAAATCATTGGCATAGCAAAGAGCATATTTCTACAGCCCTTAGCCCAACCCAGCAGAAGTCTCACACATGTTACACAGCAGATATGTGGAACCCAGGATTTATGACGGTGTACCGGAAAACCTAAATAACCCAAATAATGTTTGCTTACTAATGGCATCAAATTTCGACGCTGATAGGAAAAAGTTAAGTCTCCACACACGTAACAAAAACTATCCGGGTGATTTAAACATTTTCGTGGCATATTTACAGCCTTAACGAACATCAATAAATTTAAATTTGTTTATTATCATAGCTATTTATCTTCAATGACGTTATTCAAACATAAACACGTATATGACGTGAAATTGAATATGTAGCTGTCACAAAAACTGAAGGTGACTGAAAAGCAATAACATTGTTTTTGCAATGAGAGTAGATAAGTATAATCAAATATCATTACAAAACTCGTGTGCAAAAACAGTGTATATAGAGTATATCTGACACTGAGGTGTACGGGTAGTAGTTGTAGTAGCTCGCTTTTATGAAGTCTGCGTAGATTGTATCGGGGTTCGCGGCGCTCAGTTCCGCTTCTGTGCGTCCGTTTATTGAATTTTCCTCGCCACAACGATGTATTATTTGTTCTTTTTTTTTATAAGCGCTCAGACAACGCTGTCGGGCGTCTGTTTATTGATTTTTCTTCCTCGTCACTCTTTTTCTCGTTTCTTTTTTCAGAAGCGATTTCCATACTTTTGGAATATTGCGTGCATCGTTTCGCATAGTTAGCTCATCCCTTTCTCCTACTTCAAGAGCTTCTCTGATTGTACGAACCTTGCAGTTTTCAACATTTGCTATTTCTTTGGTCCCTTCAAATTTGATTTTATGTCCTGTTTGGAGGTGATGCTGGAGCAGAGCGGAAATGGTCTGTTTGTTTTTTTAAGTTGTTTTGATGTTCTTGCAGTCTGGCCGAGATCCGTCTATTTGTCTGTTCTATGTATGTTCGATTGAAGTTCGAACAAGATACCCCAGGAGTTTCAAGCCTGACTTTGACTTTAAAGTTTTTCAGAATGTTTTTGTGACAGTTCTGTGCAGCTTATAGATTGTTCTGATCTTGTGTTTTCTTAATAGTCTGTCTCTCCTGTCGGTGATTCCTTTTACGTATTGACCATTTGGTTCTTCATCTTCTACAGTTCTTCACGTTGGGGTTTCCTGACGGTGAACCTTTCTGATGCAGTTTTCTGGATATCCCTTTTGTTTTTGGTAATTTTTCCCTTCGTGTATGTAATAGTGTCAGTCAGAATGATCTAAACGCCTGCTCAATGACCCATGCATCCCAGTTGGACTGTGCACTCGAAGCGAACATTTAAAATACCAAATAATATTTTGGCGAAAACTCGGGACCCTTCCTAAGCTAAGATTTTTTTAACAGCGTATAAAACTCGATAAAAAAAATCCTAATTCAATTTTTTTAATTATCTCTAAAATTAGGCCGCTACAACCTTTAATGAATTTAAAAAAATGCAAGCCTGGCTTTTAAAATAATTCAAACATATTTAATCGATTGCCTGCAAATTTAATACGAACAGAAGACAACTAATATTTATCGTTTTTTGTGAATCATACAATCCTTTTGTTTTCTTACCTTGTATTTTACTGTCAATTTTAACGTGGATTTCTACCATGATTTTTATGAAAAATTCAATATAAGAAGTTTCATGAAAAATAAAATAGCCCACGTGCATGAGAATAGTGAATTAGTTGACATGCTGTTAATTTAGCGAGAGTGCCTTCAGAATACCAATGAAACATTTCAGCTATACGCTGAACGTTTTCACCCATTGCTGAAATAATTATTCGGGTTGAGCAAAAGGCCAGGGACACCGGTGATTTTAGGAAGACTCAAAAACAAGTACTCAATATATAGCACAAGTTGAACTGAGCAAAACAAAGTTTTTAAGACATTGCGGAAAAATCAGTTGTACCCATGTCATGTGCAAGAGTTCAAACCTTAGAGCCACAAGACCACCATAACAGAGTTCAGTTCTGCGAGTGATTCTTACCCCAAGATGAGACGAAGCAAAACATTACCAGAAACATTTTGCTTATGAGCGAGGCTTTATTTCATTTATCTAATACAACTATATTGCTATCGCCCGTAAGTGGAAGTGTCACGAAGTAAGTAAGATAGCAAACGACTGCTTCTATCTCTATTTCTACTACTCGACCCATTCTGTGCTAGCGTCGCGACTCTAGTGGGGGAATTAGCAAGTAGCAAGCTCAATTCTTGAACATGCGCATAAGACTTGAAGTAGTTGTGAGTAGTGATGGGAAATACGGATCTTTTGGGAGAGTCGGATCACCGGTTCCGAATCAATTCAAAGACCCGGATCCCTGACTCGGTTCTCGGATCCCACTGAATCTTTTATCGTATAACTGGTTGCATAGTCAGATAAACAAATACTTAACGATTGGCTGTGGTATATAGCATAACATTTTAATTTCTGAGAATATCAACATGCCCGTATATGAATTATTTTTCGTATGAATTATTAAAAGGCTTCGGTATATCACTGACATCAAAAAGCAATAATTCACTTTCTCATATGGAAAAATTTTGAAAACAAATTAATAAATGTAAAAAGTTCCAGAAACCCTACGTAGGCAGCTATTAATGAAATAAAAAAATATTTAAATCAGCCCTTAATCGATCGACACGAGGACCCCTTAATATGGTGGTTTCAAAGAAAAAATATTTATCCAAGACTATATGAATTTGTCCAAAAAAGACTGTCTTATGTCTACTTCAGTGCCATGTGAAAGAATTTTCAGTAAAACTGGTCAAATTATGACATTAAAAAGAAGTCGATTGAAAACTAAAAAGATAAATGAAATCATATTTTTACATGTAAATATGTAATTGTTTAAAAATTTTAATTCATAAAAATTAATTTTAAAATTTGATGTACTTATTGTGATGTGTCTTACCTGATGTTGAACTTTATTTTATACATTTTCTATCTTTATGTTTTTTTTCATATTTTTTATATATTATATATTTTTAGCCTATTTTATGTTATATATATTTTTATAGTTTATTTTATAATTTATAATTTTCGTGTTTTACAATTTAATCTATGTATGTAATGTATTTTAATGTATATTATATACTATAACACGTTCAGACGTTCGACTCGACGGTTCGTTCGGTTCGGAGCGCGTTTTGATATCGTAAGTAGCGGGCGAGTGTCATAAAAAGGTGGAATTCCGGCTGGAATCTCGATCGGAACATTAACTGATGTGTAATTTAATAAAATTCCATATATATGATTTTATCATTTCCATTTTGGATGAATAATATATTAAGTCAATAAACCTGTTAAATCGGTACCAAAGTGTGGAATTTAAAGAATTCCGAAAAAAAGAAAAAAATTTAGCTGTTTATTTGAGTGCGGTATTGTAGGAGGTTGTACGCGGACTAATCTTGCAGATCATTTACTCAGTATATACAAGGATTGTTCAACAGCATTCCAAAATGTCACAAACTTGTAATTCGTGTAGAGGCCCTATAGCAAAGAAGTCATATGCAATTCTATGTTTCACCTGTGATACTTGGCACCACATTAAATGCGCAGACTTGAGCATAAGCCAGCTCAATGCTTACAGTCGTGAGCTGAAGAAAGATGATGGTGACCGCTGGAACTGTCCTACTTATATAAAGCAATCCGTAATGAAATCTCACAACGCGCGAAAATCGATGTTTTCGCTCTCTCCACCCGATGGCACAGCACATAGTCCAGTGACCTAGGAGGACATCATGTCAAAACTGGAAACTATGGACCTTCAATATAGAGAAATCCTTCAAAGGCTTAAAGATCAGACTGAAATCAATCAATCACTGCAAGCTGATATTTCTAATATTTGTTCACGCCTAAACATCATCGAAGATAAATTGCAACATGGCGTAAATGCTCATGATGGCCCTTCCCCGCAGCCCGAGGCCCCTGCTGACGTTGGCAATGACCTTTTTCAGGAATATTATGACAGGGAGCAGCGAAAGAAGAATGTTATATTTGGCCAACCAGATGATGTCTCACCGGATAGCGGTCAGAAGGATAGGGATGCCATTCTCGGTGTGCTTGGATCACTGTATCCTGAAATAGACGTGAGTGGAGTGGTGAAGGTCATCCGTCTTGGTCGTTTTGGTGCTGCGAAGCCTCGGCCGATTAAGGTTATCTTCGGGGACTCCATCACGGTCTCGGAGATTATAAAAAAAACATATCGAATTAAGGCAGACCAAAATCTCCGTCATCTATCTATTACCATCGACAAGACCCCAAGGCAGGTTCAGGAGTACCGAACAGTTAGATCTAGGTTGATGGAACGTCTTAACGCCGGCGAGAAGGATTTGAGGATTAAATATATTAGGGGTGTTCCTAAGATTGTTTCGATTGGTGCGCGGCCTTTAAACTAAACTAATGAGTCTGTCTGGCGGGATCTGTGCTGATGTCTGCATGGCTTACCAGAATGTTAGAGGTCTCAATACGAAGACTTGCGAATTTAGCAAATCAATTAGTGTGGCGGAACATCACATTGTGGGGCTCTCTGAGACGTGGTTGCAGCCGGACGTACACAGTGCTGAGTTGTTTAGTGATAACTATGTAGTGTACCGAGCGGATAGACAGTTGGAACTGATGGATTTTTCGAGGGGAGGCGGAGTTCTTCTAGCTATAAGGTCTGACATAAAATCAGAACAAATTAACTTGAATTCATTTGCTGAATTGGTGCCTTCAATTGATATTGTTGGTTGTAAGTTATCTCTCAATAATATTATCACCTACATTTTTTGCATCTACATTCAGCCGGGTGCCAGTGCAGATCTGTATCTGGCATTATTTGATTGTTTTGAAGGGTTGACTGGGTTGTACGGTGCCAGGTTGGTGATTTCAACTTACACTTTGAGACTGGATCATTTGTCCGATGTCCTCGATTGTCTCTACTTTTTGACTTTATGGCGTTGTTCGATCTCAGTCAGCATAACCTGGTTCTTAACACCCGAAAATGTATCTTCACTATCCGGCTAGAGGAATTGACCAGCGGGTGCTCCTTGACAGACTTCGGATGCAATCCCTCTCACATCGGAGGATTTGTATGTCTCAAATATTCCCCTACAAGTTGATCAACGGGCTTATCGATTGCCCTGAACTATTGGAGCAATTGCCATTTCTTGCACCTCAATTCTTTGCTAGGGCTAGAGGTCTAACACCTTTAGAGTGCCCCGTGCCCTGACTAATTTTGAGAGCAGGGCGCCAGTATTTCGTGCTTGCAGATATTGCAATCTTTTGAGTGTTCATTCTGATGTGGATCTGTACTCAGTTTCCCCTTGTTCACTAGTGCGGGCCCTGCAGGACGCTATACATTTGATAAATGAATAATATTTGTTGTTTTTTAATATTGATGTACTATCTTTTCGACTTCTAATCTTATACTTATACTTATGTTATGTACTTGTTACCTTGTCAAATAATATAGATTATTTTGTTCTAGCAATAGTGGTTTACATAGATATAGTTATGATTATATATAGACATCAGTTTAATGTATTAGTATAATTTCATGCTTAATTTGTAATCAATTTTTAATTTAATTTTTTCCTTTTTTTTTTTAGTTTTGTAAAACATAATTATTTATTTAATTTGTCTTGTTATTGGGACATGTTCCTGTTAGACAATAAACATTATTATTATTATTATATATATATATATATATATATATATATATATATATATATATATATATATATATATATATATATATATATATATATATATATATATATATATATATATATATATATATCCATGTGAGCCATACGCTAAATAAATAAATAAATGTAATTGTTTAAAAATAAATTAATATATTTAATTATTATGTATATTATTCTATATATTTATATATTTAGGTACATAAAACAATAATAGATTGCAAATTTTAAGCCACAGTACGGCTCCTTTCCCCACGAATCTTTTCTCTCACGGTTCACAAATCAACGGATATAAAAAAGACCCGAGATCCGTCCGACCCGACTATCTAAGATCCAACAGAACCGAGATCCGAGAACCGTCTGGGATCCAAGAGCCGTCTGGGATCTGAGAGCCGCCTGGGATACGAGATCCGTGTATCGTAATTTTAGGAACCGGTTCATTAGGCTCTTTTAAAAGAGCCGAATCTGGGAGTCGGATCAGATCCGATCCGGGCATCTCTAGTTGTGAGAGAAACAAACGTATATATATCTGCACCGTAATGGTTTCGTCCTTCCCCAGACCCCTACTAGCAATATAGTAGTTCTAGTAGCAAAATGGCATTCATAATTCTCAAAATACTCATTTTTGGTCAGTTGATCATCCTCATGCTTCTAGACAAACAAATTTTCAACATAGATTTTTGGCCAATGTGTGAGCGGCAATTGTCAACGGTATTCCTGTTGGGTCTTTTATCTGTACGGATCGTTTAAAGGGCGAAAACTATCTCGAATTTTTACAAAAT
Organism: Cosmopolites sordidus; assembly: GCA_031761425.1. Taxonomy (NCBI): domain Eukaryota; kingdom Metazoa; phylum Arthropoda; class Insecta; order Coleoptera; family Curculionidae; genus Cosmopolites; species Cosmopolites sordidus. The sequence goes on from JARFXV010000183.1 coordinate 354,410, forward strand.
CATCTTCCCGGTCTTCTAAAAAATGTGCTTGGAATGTCAGGCAGAACATGTGGTTTTACACGATAGACGCCCGCCCATTTTAGGGTGAAGTTCGGAGGGTTAGTTGCGAAGCCGTCTAGGTCACCAGATCTTAATTCTTGTGATTTATTTTTAAGGGGTTACATGAAAAGCATACTTTTTAAAATGCCAGTTAATACAAGGGAATAACTTAGATTCCCCGCAGACTACAAACTTTTGATCGACCAATAGTTTGATAGGTGTTTGGGCGGCCAATGCGCCATTTTGAAGGCCAATGCGCATACTTAGAATATTTGAAATCGGCCGATAATAATGTGTAATTCGACTCATACCGTAATTCGAAGTCATACCGAGAAAATTCTTCAACAATCGATTAGTTAACCATTCAAAAAATAAATCCATTATTTGAATCAGTGAGTTCAAAAACAGTACAAGTTCAAATTTGGGAATTTTTATTTTATGTTCTAAAATTGCTTTATATATGAAGAAGAATGAGTTGAAACTAAAAACAGTACAAATTGACGAACATGTATTGGTGATTCCGCCAATCTAGCCGTCCAAGGACTAGTACTGTTCTTCCCTTTGAATATTCAAAGGCTCTTCCACGCACGCCACCTTACCAGCATTTGTCTTTAGATTGTTGAACGTGCGCATTTTATGCTCTAGTTACTAACAATGAAAAAATTAAAATTGTTGGTCTGAACGGTACATCCTATATCAACAGTAAAGGTAAAATAGTTCAAGCTAAACATACTGAAACAGATTATTCTTGCAAACATAAATGTACGACTAAATTTTTAGTAAGTGAAAAACTGCAGATTATTACAAATTTATACAACGGTAGACCAAAAAATGAAAAGGAGAGCTACCTGATAGGATTGATACAAATTAAGGTTGTGCAGAGAGGTAGACCTCATTCTAACCAGTAAGAGGGTAATAGTTTGTATATAAGGGCGAGTAATTTTTTGTATTTTGCCATGAAAGGAAGTGATTGGTTTAGTATATTCAACTTTTAAATTGGCTAAACCCAAAGCTAATCTCTCTGTAAGATGTATTAATGAAGAATTCAACCAAAGTAACATTTTCAGTACAGTAAACAGTGGTAACATTAAATTATGGGGGAGCTTTTCATATAACAGAATAGGTCCAATATTTTGTAAAAGAAAATAGGACAAAAGAAATTTACTTAGGAATCTTAAGAGACAATTATGCTACTTTAAGCTGAAGAGAATATACCTTTACAGTCAGTCTATGAACAAGACAATGACTCCAAACGGCTCATGTGATGAAGTAATGGTTTGTGAGGAAACATATTAAAGGGTTAGAGGTGGCCTTCCTAGTCGCCGGATCGAAATCCGATCGAGAACCTTTAGAAAGAGTTAAAAACGTCTTGCTGGTAAAAAAAACTTGGAAATAAGGGAAATATTGTGGCAAAAAATTCAGACTGCTTGATTTTCAATACCTGTAGAAGCATGCTGACATCTAATCGACTCCATGTCAATCAGTAATTAAGAATAAGGACCATGCTACGAAGTACTAAGCCTCGGTGATTAATTATATAGACAGTTTTAGAGAATTATACCTGTTAGTACTTTTTAAATTTGTAATAAAAATTTTTATTTTTTTTTTGCCCACAATTTTTTTATAATATTCCTCATCAACGCATAATTATGAATAAAGTAATTGTTTATATTCAGATTAATACCATGTATGCGTGTTAAATCCTTGGTAAATACATTTTGGAAAATTTATATTGTCTTAGCAACATCATAAGAGTTTAAATAAAACATTAATAAGGGTCTGCCACTATTATTTCATTGGCCACAACAGTGTGTGTGTTTATTTAAAAAATAACGCACAATATATACCATTACATTTAATTGATTATTAATCTCCCCAAATGCCCACACTATGCTTTACAGTATCTCTGTTTTCTCTTCTAACCCTTGTTACTGCATTAGCCTCTCCCTTTGCTACACATTTCTTCCTCTGATCTTTCATGCTTTTTGCTGTTATCTGCTTTTTGACTCTTCTTTTTATCTCCTCTGGATCAATTGTTGTGGTGGTTGATCTAATGCTCCTTGATTCAATTATATTATCAACATCACTAATTTCATCACTAAAATCTTCAGTTGCCATATTAATCTTATTAACATTTTTCAATTCTTCCATCACTGTTTCAATAGATGTATAATTTGGATCATGGAAGCAATTTGTGTTATTTAATTCGTTGTCAATATTTTCTGTACTATTAAAAGACTCTTCATGTACTAAAACAATTAAGTTATTTTGAAAATTTAGATTAATTATACAGTTGAACCGCTGAAAAATTGCCCGTGCGTCACGCCTATATCATAGACATTTTCTGAATATGTTCTTTTTATTTTACCGAACGAGAGAGATGATGAGAAATCAATATGTATCGTGTATGAGGTAGCGTTACAGCGTGGTAGGAGAAAGTAAGAAATTATTACAAGGTGTTGGTGGGGTACCGGCGGTTAAAAGTTCATCTATTGAGTTCAGCGGTCCTGTTTTGGTTGTCACTTGACTTATTTTGTTATTGTGTTTTTAGTAAAATTTTGTTTTTTTTTGTAAGTTTTATTGTTTATATTGTTTTATTCAGTTTTATTGTAAAATAAGTTCTTATAAGAACTATTATTAATTTTTTTTGTCACCGGTAATTCAATAATTCTAACCTAACTGAAGACAATTTATTACAAATGTTTAACAAAAATGGAATGTGTATTGGCTAATTCTAAAAACATACTAAAAGATAAATAACCATTTCAAAATAATAATGTAAACACAGAAGTGCGAACTTTTAAGGTATCTATTTTAACATATTTAATTAAACATTTTGTGATTTCAAATATCATGAAAAAGACTGAAATCACAAGCCCAACAATTTTTGCTCAATGTTTATGAGTATTTCGAAAGGGAAAAAAGGAATGGGGAACTTCTAGAGCTTCTCTTAACCTTTCAAGAGGTAAAGAATACTTAATTTGATTGTTTTACTTATTGTCATATTGAATATATTTTCAGGGAGTTGCAGCAGCATTAAAAATATCAAAGAAAACTATGTATTCTATTAAGAAAAGAAAAAAACATAATCCACTTATTTCTTCTCCTGGAAAAAGCAGACCTTGTTTGTGCAAAGACCAAAACAAGAGACCTACCCGAAGGAAGTAAAATGGAAGTTTGAAATACCTTGTATAATATTTTTATATAATTATATGATATGTTTGTAATAAATGTGTAATGCAACTGTTTAAAGACCCATTTATATACCCACAGCATGGTAACATTATAGAGTGGATAAAATAATGATTTTGACCAATAACAAAATAATTTCATTCATTGTTTTGACCAATAACAAAACAATTTCATTCATTGACTACTTTCCTAAAATTTTGTGATAACTTGAAATTGTCCGTTCAATCTCTGACATAAACCTTTATAATTTCATGGTACATACTCAAAATGTTTTGTTAAAATATAAATTTATAACAGGACATTTAATAATTTCATGTTATAAATACGTACAAATAAATGTAGCTTGGATTTAAATCATAAGCATAAATGTCCATCTTTCGAGGCACCAACTACATCCATTATGAAAGTTAGCACCAATTTAACTAATAATTTTTTTATTTGATTCATATGGATAAAATTGATGACGCTCAGGTTATCTTTCAGCGGTTCAACTAGTTTAGATATATTTACCAGATTCATTTTCATCTTCTTTACTTTCATGACCTTGTAATCCCAATTCTAACTCAAGGTCTTTAGCCATTTGCCTTGTAAATCCTGTACACAACACTTCTGCATCCAGAATATCTGTTCTTTCTATATCTGAGAATTTTGGATAAGTTTCACTCTCATAATTGAATCTACAAAATACTACAATAAAACGCAAACATCACTTGTATCTCATTTTCAATACCTTTTTTTGAAAAAATCTCTTATGCATGTTACATCTCTATTAAAAAACATTTCAGCATTTGGATGTTCCGTTGACATCATTTGTGGAAAATCAATAATAACAGGTTTTTCATCTTTGGTCAAAATAATGTTAAATTCATTAAAATCTCCATGAATTGTTCCAGAATCAGCAAATCTCACAATTAGATTCATTAACTCATCATACAGTGCTTCCACATCATTTATATCCATTACATGATTCAAAAGGGTACCTTAATAATAGAATTAGTAACATGTTTATTGGTAACTTTGTTATTGTTGCCATACCTTGTACTAATTCCATAACAATACAGTGCCTGTTAAAATCAATTGGCTTTGGAACAGGAAATTTTCTGTCATATAATGCCTTCATATATGCAAATTCTTTTGTGGCGGAAATTCGGGACAAATAAAGCCATGAAGCAGATTTCCTAAATAATTAAAGATTCTTTATGCTGTACTAGATAACATTTTTAGGAAAAAAATACCTATGTTTATGGTAATCCCTTTTTTCAGTAACTTTCTTAAAGCACACTCTACCTAACCGATGCAATTTTAAACAAATTTCTTGCCCCTCAGAATCCGCTATAATGTATATATTACTTTCTTTTCCAACACCTATTTGGTTTCCAAAAGAAGCAACTATATCACGTTTTGTTAACGAATGTAAAGCAAGATAATCATAACCCATATTAGTTAGTCTATAACCATCATATCTTTTACCCCTCTCGTAACTAAGTAGTCTATGTTTACATAATTCCCTTAATAATTTGTGAACACCTCCATGTTGTAAATTAGCGATTGAGGCTGCCATAGGTCCGGGAACAAGTTCATGGTTTTTCATTCCCATTTCGATTGCTGTTAGTACTCTAAAGTCTTCATTTGTAAGATATCGCATTAGCGATACATTCAATTTTCCCATAGTACAAAACAAAACAAAGCTTATACTACCACTAATATATTCATCATTAACGCGTGTAAAGTAAGGTTCTGATGTGTTATTCTTCTTTTATTAAATTTTCTTTACCCTAGTTTCAATATATTTTCACAATTTGCAATGGTCATTTGAACTAACGTTTCTAACCTGATTTTGTGCACGTGTATGGCAGGATCGACTGTTTTTTTTATAAAATACTTTTTTTAAATATGGGTAAATTGCAGAAACCATTGAAAAGGAAATTAGGCGAAACTAATATTAAAAGTGAAAACGTTGAAGAGATCGAAAATAGTCGGGAATCTGAAGAGGTGGTAATATTTTTATTTGCATGACAAGTTTCTGTAATAATAATTATTTTTTAAGGATTTTTTTAGAGATCAAATAAAAGAAGACGATTCCTCTGATTCAGAGGGTGATATCGATGAAAGTGAACTAGAAGAAAGCGATAATGAAAATTACGAATCTTCTGAAGACGAAAGTGAAGAAAATTCTAATGATTTATCATCAGATGACAGCTCAAAAGAGGGTAATTTAGAATTAAACCTAAAAATATTTACATATTTTAATGTACATAATTATTTTAGAAGATGACGAACAAAAAGAATTTACCGACAACTCTGGAGACGAAAAAGGAACCAAACAAATTAAAGACGACAAAGAAAACCGAAATTCAACGCAAATTAACAAGAAACATACACCACAAGGTAACTCATACCTTGAAAAACGCAAGACTACCGTTTCAAAAACAAACTATGAAAAAAGTGACAAAAGTAATGGTAGCAAACTAGAAACTAATATTTTAAGTGAATATGAGGATTATGACACAAGCGATGAAGAAGATATTAGAAATACTACTGGTAATATTCCCAAAAATTGGTAAGGAATATTTTTTTTTTGTTTTCTTTGAATAATGAGATTAATTTTGTAATATACCTAGGTATGATGAATATAAGCATTTGGGATATGATTGGGATGGAAATCAAATTATAAAACCTGCAACAGGTGACCATTTGGATGAGTTTTTAAAAAGAATGGAAGACCCTGACTTTTGGAGAACAGTTAAAGATCCACAAACTGGTCAGAATGTGATTTTAAGTGATGAAGACATTAATATAATAAAAAGAATCAGGGCACAAAAAATTCCAGATGTTGATTTCAATGAATATGCTCCATGGATTGAATGGTACAATATTAAATGTAAATTTTTGACTAAGGAACAATATATCATCTTTTTAAAGGTTTACAAGTGAAGTAGAAAAAATGCCAATAAGAAGTTTTCCTGAACATAAAAGGTCATTTTTACCAAGTAAAACTGAAGCAAAGCAGGTTTCAAAGCTGGTACATGCATTAAAAATGGGTTGGATTAAAACTAGAGAAGAAAGAGAAATGTTACGTGCAAAAAAAGAGCCACAGTTTTATATGCTATGGAGTACTGATGATCAAGCAGAGGATATGAGGAGAATTCATAAACATATTTCAGCTCCAAAACGATTATTACCAGGTATGTTACTAATTGAATCTATTTTAATTATTCTAATCTGAATTTGTTTTTAACAAGTTTTAGTACATTGATTTAACATTTTATTACAGGCCATGCAGAATCTTATAATCCACCCCCAGAATACTTATTTGATGCAAAGGAAATGAAAGACTGGAACAAACAAAAGAATACTCCATGGAAAAGGAAGCTACATTTTGTACCTGAAAAATATGATTCTTTAAGGAAAGTTCCAGCTTATTCCAGGTATAGTTGTATTATTATAAAATTATAATCACAAATATTTGTCTGTATATCTTATTTTCTGTTTAATAGATATATCAAAGAGCGTTTTTTGCGATGCTTAGACTTATATCTTTGTCCAAGAGCAATAAAAATGAAATTAAACATTGAACCTGAATCATTGGTACCTAAATTGCCTAGTCCTAAAGATCTGCAACCATTTCCTAATGTTCTAGGCATTGAATATAAAGGACACACTGACATGGTCAGAACTATTAGTACTGATAAAAGTGGGCAGTATTTGCTTAGTGGTTCGGATGACTTCAATGGTGAGTATTCTGGTGACATGTAAATTTTGGTTATTGGGATTATTTCTTCTTTAGTAAAAATATGGGAAGTAAATACAGGACGTTGTTTAAAAACAATTCAAACTGAAAGTATTGTAAGATGTGTTGAGTGGTGCCCAAATTCTGCATTATCATTGGTTCTTATTGCAACTGGCAATGAAGTCCTTTTAGTAAACCCTGGTGTTGGAGATTTTCTTGTAACCAGTAAGACTGATGATGTATTAAAGGAAGTACCACAAAGTGACACAATTGTTAGTGAAAGGTAAATATATAATTAAGTACATTCAGCTAAGATACATAAATCAATTTTTATCTTTGGTAGGATAAAAACCACAGTTCAATGGTGCGAACCAGAAGAAAAAATGTTTGAAAGGGGAGTCAGACTACAGTTAAAACATTTCAAGATGGTTACTCAAGTAACGTGGCATGGTAAAGGAGATTATTTTGGATCAGTGATGCCTGATGGACAGAGTAGATCAGTTTTAATTTCTCAAATCTCTAAAAGAAAAAGTCAATTACCTTTTGCTAAATCTAAAGGTATATCTAGAAATTATTAAGATCATTTAATTAAGTTCATTGGTTCATTATGTTTTTTATCTTATGATCTCATATTTTATGTCCAAAACAGCTTCAACATATAGAAACATAGCAGCTTTAATTTCTTTAATTAATTTAGTTACATTACATAATTTAAACCGGGTTCACACCTATAAAAATTTTCGTCAAATGTGTTTGGCTCAAATATTTTCATCACAAATTGAATATTATTTCTTGATAAATTTGTACATCGAACATGTTGGAACAACGTGTGTTAGTTCTCAAGCCAAATGTGGAGATTAGGTTGTTGACGACTACAACACTGTTGATACCTGGAACAACATGTTGATTTCATCAACTGTTTGTTGTAATCTATACCAGTTGTTGATATTAATAATTCTTTTTTTTTTCTTAAAACGAAACAGGTTTAATTTGGTAGAAAGTATGCGCTATCGCTAGTTGCACTTTTTTACCACGTCGCTTACAATTTGTGGATGCCCTCCCAGAAAAATTATACATCTTTTGAATCGTCAAGCCATTTTTCGACATACCCGTAATTGTTGAAGTGTTTCATGGAAAGTGCGTGAGACATCGATGAAAACAAGTGGTAGTCGGAAGGAGCCAACTTTGGTGAGTACGGCGAGTGGGGCAAGAGTTCCTAGACAAGTGCAGAAATGATGTCTCTGGCCGCTTTCGCTGTATGTGATGGGGCATTGTTGTACTCCAAAATCACTTTTTTGTGTCTTGTTGCCCATTCTGGTCACTTTTCAATCAATGCATGGTTCAAATTAAACATTTGTTGATGGAAGCGAACGGTATTAACTGTTCCACCTGGTTTTAGAAGCTCATGGTACAAGATACCCTACTGATTCCACCAAATTCACAACATTATCTTCTTTCCAAAACGATTCGGGCTTGCGGTCGATGTTGATGGTTGTCCTGGGTCAACCCACGATTTTCTACGTTTTGGGTTCTCGAAATATACCCGTTTTTCGTCTCCGGTCATGACCAGCACACCGCACCCGCCGAAAAGAACTTCGCACACCTTTTTTTACTTTTCCATCTGTCTATATATCTTCTGGATCTTTCCCATGACTTGTTGACGATCACAAATGGTTCGGCGACCAACATTTAACATCTCTGACATTTGTTGTTGAGTATGCATATTGTCTTCTTCCAACAATGCTTGCAATTCGGCATATTTCAATTTTTTCGGATGATCTGGGCGTTCTTTGCCTTTCAACGCAAACCAACGCCCACAGGCGTCTTGCGTTGGGACATTGCCACCGTAAGTTTCCACAAGTATATGACGGCTTTCGCTCACGTTTTTCTTTTGATTAAACGAGAAAAGCAGTACGTGCCGCAAATGCTCTTTATTTGGCTTGAAACTCGACATGTTTACCACTCAAAATCGTTTAAACATCAATAGCATTTTGAAAGTAGTAACAAAATGACATAAGAAATTAGACTGTGAATTGACCCTTGTTTACAGCGCCATCTCTTAAAAAAATTAATAAGCATTAACCGCCACACCTGGTAAATACAGACGGAATTGAACAAGTCTGATTTTTCTGATACTGATTTTTCTGATATAGAAATATCAATAACAAAATATATTGTGTGATCCGAAAGATAAGAGGCATTTTCATAAAATTAAGAAAAATCTTTCTAAAATCAAAAAAAAAAATTCATCTATAGCCAATAAATATCTTCAATAGGCGAGCGCCACCTTTATGTTTTCTTTCCTTGTAAAAATCCTTGATGCAATGGCGTCTTTGTTTTCTTTCTTCCATTTTATTAAATCGCACAAAACAAGGAAGCCCCACGCTTTTTACTTAATTCAGACATGATGAACTCACTGGTCAACTTTTTGTGAATATTACTCGTTAATATAATTTGGTCAGTAGTCACGGTAGAATAACATTCGTGCAGTAAAAACAGGACTACGCCCGGAGCGTATGCGTTGAATGTGAAGATTCCCCTGAACGCACAAAAATTTACTGTTGCATTCGGCGAAAATGTTTTAGGTGTGGACACGGCCTTACAAAACAGACGTTTTTCACAGAATAATGTTTCTCATAACAAATACATTTTTATTTTGGACGCTATGGTTGTGGTATATTCGATAGTTTTTAAATAAATGTAATAAGTTTAATAATACTAATAATGTTTTTAGGTTTGGTGCAATCAATATTATTTCATCCAACCAAACCATTTCTATTTGTCGCCACTCAAAGACATGTACGAATATATGATTTAATTAAACAAGCTCAAGTTAAAAAGTTACTAACTAATTCTAAATGGATATCAACCATGGCAATTCATCCAGGAGGTGACAATTTGTTAGTTGGTAAGTTCATAATTTTATAAATAAAACTGTTGACCTATTAAATGCTACATATTAATTTTAGGAACTTATGATAGAAAGATGTTATGGTTTGACTTAGATTTAAGTACAAAACCCTATCAAACACTTAGATTGCACGGTACAGCTGTTAGAGGTGTAGCATTCCATAAAAGATATCCGTTATTTGCATCAGGTTCTGATGATCGCAGTTTAATTATTTCTCATGGAATGGTATATAAGTAAGTACAATGACTTAAATACTTTGAATACTGATAGAGATTTTTAAAAACACAAATTTTATTCACAAAATATGAATTTAATAATCTTTAAATCTGTCTACTACAATCGTTCAAAAATCAGAATGTTCACAATAATGAATAATAATATTATATATAAGTAAAATAGGCAATGTCAGCTATTAAGACTTGCGGTTCTCAGAGGTCCCTACAATGGGTTGGGGACCTCTGCACATAACTAACGTCATCATTTTATATGATGTCATTGTCTCCTTAAAATATCGATTATCGTATTTAGTTATCTTGAAAAGCCCCCTGTTAAAAGCAAATGTGTGATAGTACTTAAAAAAAATGAATATGCAGAATAATTGAAATAATGGTCTACTTTATATTGGGCGCCAGTCTTAACAGTCCCGCTACTGAAAATATTTGCTGCTACGAAACCTAATCCAAGGGGTGCAAATGTAGTAATGAGTCTGATTCTTTATATTTTTTTATTCCTATGAAAGCGCAATTCTACATTCTCTTCTTCAAATTAGTTTAGTTAGTTAGTTAGCCTTGAGAAACAGTGCTGGAATTCAGATACCGGAAGCTTTGGGATGTTTGGTATGGGCTTTTCAATGTTCTTCAATATCGCAAAATGGTCGCCTTGAGGGTAATTATCAATCTTGGGTAAAAGAAGTCTGATGGGTTGCGGAGTGATGTTTTTACTTACCATAACTTGTTCATTGAAATCGCTGCATAGCAAAGGCGCATTGTCGTAATTCAGCATCCAGGTGTTCTTGATGTCCGGTTTCACCAGATCGTCAACGACTATTAGAATTCACAAGATCCCGGATTCTGTGGACTTTTTCATCACTTTTTGCAGTTGAAGGCGTTCCGCTGCGAGGTTCATCTTCGAGCTCTCTATATGCGGGTGGTGAAGTACCGCATCATATTGAATGCTTGATACTGTTGATGATAATTATTCAAGATGTAACCAAGTGAGAAATGCGACTAAAGATCTAGTAGAAGTAGCCTGAACCAGAAATAGTGCCTGTATGTAATTTTCTTTGCAAGGCAAAATTCTTTCTTCACCTTTAAGAGGAAAATTCTTTCTTCACCTTGCTACATTATATTAATTATTAAAAATTAAATTAAAAGTTGTTAACAACATTTCATCATTTTTATAGGTTAGATATTTCATATCATCATATATATAATACTACTATATTGCTAGCAAGGCCTGGAGATCGGCGAAATCATAACGGTGCAGACATATATGCGTCTGTTTCTCTCACTACTACTTTGAGTCTTATGCGCATGTCCGAGAATCGAGTATGCTTATAGACGTACGTCAATTTGCATATTTTTATGTTTTTATGTCACGTATATTTACCGCGACATTTGCGCACAACTGGTCGAGTAGTAAAAAAGATATAGAAGCAGACGTCTGCTGTCGCACTTACTCCGTGACACCCCCACTTACAGATATTAGCAATATAGTAGTATTATATATATATATATATATATATATATATATATATATATATATATATATATATATATATATATATATGCATATCATAATCTTTATTTAAGCTATACATTTAGCTTTCATTGCCTTATTGATAATTCTATTTGCATATCAATTAAATTAATCACCAAGTGTTTTCCAGTAAGAAACCTGTTATTCAGTTTGCGATTGGTTTAAATGAAATGTCTGGTTTAAATTTTTAATAACATCTTAATATGAATTCTTCTATTGGAACCTTCAGTGTGAAACACTAAACTCGAGATTTACCACTAAACACCAAATCACGTTTTTTAAACTTCTCGACGCGCGTTTCGTTAACCATGTTAACATCATCAGGAGATAATTCATTCACATTAGAAGAAACTAATCTCACATTAGAGAAACGCGCGTCGAGAAATTAAAAAAATAAGTGATTTCATGTTTGTAAATCTCTTGTAGTTTAGTGTTTCTTTTTATCTTTTTTTTTCATTTCTAGTGACTTGCTGCAAAATCCGTTAATAGTGCCACTCAAGAGACTTGAAGATCACAAATCATTTAATGACTTTGGAATATTTGGTGTACATTTTCATCCTTTACAACCTTGGGTCTTTTCATCAGGTGCAGATGGAATAATTAAATTATATTCAAATTAAATTTTAAGATAAGTTAAAGGTACATTTGTTTTTTTTCTAATAAATTAATTTAAAATTATTATATTTTTGTTTTCCTAATATATCCAATTATCATAATATTCATTTCCATTCCAATTTAATTTTTTATTCTATAATTGTAAATACCATAATACCCCAAAAAATATTCTCCGCTAACATTCATTTCGGTACATCATGCCGAGTAAGTTAATTAATCTCGTACCACTGTCTTTGAGTAGTCCAAATCACTAATAAACTTGTACAAAATCATCAATTATACTACATTTAGTAAATTAAATATTATATGGCCATAAAGTCCTCTTATTTTATGCCACCTAAAATAATTGTTATGAACGGATTCAAATTCTAATGTACAGTATCGATAAATATTATGATCGATAATGTAATGTCCAAAATATTTTATACTGCCTGTTATACATTGCTAGTAGTATTTTAAGGCAATTATTCGATCTAGTTTTTAAACCACCTGAGAATGGAGAGGTTAGCGGGCATTATCATTGATGGCGAACCCGCAGGGGTTCAGCGAAACATGGAAAAGCGGTGATGGCGAACCTGCAAAGGTTCAGTATAACAACGAAGGTTCATTTAAGTTCAGTATTACAATGACACGAATCATTTCGTAAGTTTCTAGATGAGAAAGATATCAAAAAGATGGTGAACTCCAGGTATCCGTACGATTCATGGAACAACTTTAACCCTCAAGAGAAGCACTGCATAAGGGATACCCAAGGGTAAATTAAAAGTGTTTTTCTCTTATAAATGGTCACGTTGAGGGGATAACTTTGAAAGGGGGAACATTTTTTACTATCCCCACTACAGATCTCCCACCATAGCCATCTTAAGGTGTGAATACTAACAAAAATATAAGCGATCACTGGCGGTGGCGGCCACCCAGTGCTGTTGTTGTGTTAGTGTTTTTTGTGTTTTTTTTATTTAAATAACCTTTTTCCACAAATAGTGCGTTTTTTTTCGATCTTGACACAGTTGGTGGTAAGTAAAGCATAAATATTATATTTTCTATAGAATTTATTTGAAAACTTTGATTTTTAATTTTTTTAACATTTATTTGTCTGTTTCTTTCATTTCCTAGTTAACTCAGAATGAACACGCGTTCTCGTATTCGTTGTGCGTCCGAAGTAGAAGTGTTATATGAGGCAGCTGATATTATCGACGACAAAGAGAGTGACCCAATCGGTTTTTGAAGAGCATCATATCAGTGAACTTTACCTAACCAAATAAATATATTTTATTTTTTAAAATAAAGCTAAATTATGTAGTAAGTATCTGAAAGTACATTAAGTCCCCTTCTAAATGCCGTTGGAAGAAAGTTTTCATCTATTAATTTCGCCTAGATATGATAGTTTAAATAGAACATTTCATTTTAACATTTTTTTAATTTTTGCTGATTTTTTCGATGGTATTAGGAATGCCATTACTTTTTGGAACATTGTATAGATATAGCCTTTTTCTAACTTTTTAATAATCAAAGACATATGTGTGTGGCATACCGATGTGCTCCTGATCGGGAAGCATAGAAGTGCTTCTCTTGAGGGTTAAGCATATGTATCCAATCGGGTATACCCAAGGTTAACTTATAATCTCTCTCTGTAGTCTTATAACTCAATTGCCGGATCTCATGGTTCCCCCATAAGTGATTTTAAAGTATTTTTTGTCATAGGTTGATAAATTAGAGCCAGAGGCAAAAAAAGAAGAGAAAACAAGTCCTAAGCAACCTGAAGATAATGAGACTGGCATGGCAATCCCATGTGCTCCTGAATCGGAAAGCACAGAAGTGCTTCTCTTGAGGGTTAAAAATGTCTTTTATTTAGTCTTTTAATAATGAAAAGTTGCATAGTTGGCTCGTGGATGATATTAAAAATATTCAAAAAAATAAGAACATTTCTTTCGTGCATCACGCAAAAATTTGCCCACTTGTTCAATCGAGAATCGTCAGCAAGCGTCTCCCGAGACCGGTTTCTGGCCTTAAGCCGTCATCGGTCGGGTTCGAGCTGAACGTTCGAAAGAAACTAAAGGGATCTCAAAGAGTATGACCATATACATAGTCCATGTGTTAACAACATGCTCCATGAACCCACTATGCAACTTTTCATGCATACCTGGTACCAAGACGGGCTTTGAACGGGTCACGAATGGTTTCACAGCGTACTATTACGAACCCCAGGATGGAGTGAGCTGCATTTGATTACAGCCTACCTCCAACATGGCCTATCTAACTGATCTTTCAAATTGAGCGTTTTTTAAAATTTTTGAATAAAACATAGATGGGGTTGTATATTTGCCTAGGTTTAGTCTCATTTCAGAACTATAATGTATGACATTTATAAAAATGGAGTGGACAACAACGCGTTAAAAATGTTGAATTATTTTATGAAAATGGGCGTTCCGTGAAAAATGTTTTTAGAAAATTACTTGATATTTACGGTCCACACAACCGTTCATCTGAAAGTACTATTAATGAAATTGTTCAAAGAGCATATTGATTTGTTAGGTGAAAGTGTTGCTGAAGACCCAGAAATTTCCATTAATCGATGTTCACAACAATTTGGACTTAGTGTATCCACAACATGGCGTATTTAACGAAAGAATTTAGCTCTGAAGGTACATAAGATTCAAATAACACATAAACTAAAACCACCGGATCTTTCAAAACGTCATGCATTTGTCAATTGAATCAAAAAAACAAATAAATGATTGTTCCCAAAAAGTCATCTTTTTGGAAAAAAAGTTTATTTCAGCTGAATTGAATCATATTGATCTGGAGGATATGTGGTTCCAATAGGATGGCGCTACATCGCACTATGCTGATGAAACAATTGATTTATTGAGAGAAACGGTGATGTTAAATATTCATCAAGATTATATGATTTGACACTGTTGGACTATTTTCTTTGAGGTTACGTGAAAAGCTAGGTCTCAGAAGAACAATCCACAATCGATTCCTGAACTAGAGGATGAAATTATTCTAGTCATTGGTAAGATATTATGCCACGGTTATGCCAAAATGTCATTCAAAATTTTGACAAAAAAGTAGACGTCTGAGGAGCTGCAAGAGGTGATCATTTGGCAAATATTGTCTTTGGTGTTTAAATGTCATACACTATGCTTCAATTATTAATAAAAAGTTTTTTGAAATCAACGTATACTCTTTGTTTTATTCAAGAATTAAAAAAACCGTTCAATTTGAAATTCCCTTTATATGGTCGTATTCTTGGTAATTTGTTCAGTTGCTTTCGAACGTTCAGCTCTAGCCCAAAGTCCAATGAGCAAATTTTTGAGTGGAGTACGGAAGAAATTTCCTTGTTTTTAACTCTTAAGAAAATCACAACTTGGAGGTTCAAATGAAGCAGCATAGGAGCAGAAGGCAGGAGATAGTGCAATATTGGAAGCCGAAGTCTCAATAGAAGAAAACTCCCAACGCTTCCGAAAGCATCGGCAAAAAAGAAAAATAAATTCTCCATCTAAACACAACATGAGTCCCATATCGAACACTCGGATGCTGAACTTATACCTCCGAATCCGAAGGCTTATAGCAAAACTACTTACACTAAAAGTTGACTATAAATCTTACACCTATTTCAGGCCGATAAAGAGGAATGGCGACCGAATGGAGGTAAAAGAGGATTTTCCTGCTCTTATAAACACTGCAAAGAGAAATCCTTCAACTTCGGCCGATCAGTTCAGCGTTCCAGTGTAGCTGAAAAAAACAGCGCCCTAATCATCAACCAGTCAGAAACCTAGTCTTCACCAGGTAATTCTGAACCAGCGAAAAGGTCCTGGGTGTCGCCGATAGTCTATCGGGATCTGATGGTGTCCCCGCGTTAAGAAAATAATATCTAATTCGGATAAGATAATACTAAACCTGGAGGGGTTCTTCTATACCCCAAGATGGCTAATGATTATCGAGCAGTCACCTAATTGTTTGAAGAACGGAAGTACCGGTATAATATATTTTGGCGATCTTATCGATAGTCCCTGGTAATACCGATATTCCAGTGAGAATTCTTTTTTTTTTATGAGTGTCATTGTCAATATCAGTGTGTGTCAATACTAGTATTAGTATCAGTAGAAGTATTAGTGTTAGTATTGGTACCTTAACAAAATATATTTGCTTTTAAATTGAAAGCCTATTTTGATTAGTGCCGGACGCACAGATATTGTCACGGTAAAATAAATAACTGAAAGAATTATAAGGAAACTATCCTTGACAGTTGGTGTCAGAAGTGGGATTTTCCTGGCGGAAGAAATCGTTGTTTTTGAAGAACACTGTTTTGTAAAGAATCGATTGTCAATAATTAATTAATTGAGAGAAGTTCCAGATTCCGATTATTCCAGACAATACTTGTACGTGACTACGTATGTGATTTTGATTGGAATAGTAATTTTTCTGAAGAGTTCTAGATTATTCGGAGATTATTTAATTCAGAGTCCACCAATGCATTTTATACTTGAAGAAGACTTGTCCACGACAAGACAACACTCAGCAAAAATGGAAGAACAAATTGAGAAATTATACGAACATGTTAGTGAGCTGCAAGGAGAACGAAAAAGATCACATAAAAAAGAAGCCGAAAGATACTAAGGACAGACGGCAATTATGAAATATTTGCTGGACTTAGAAGAAAAGAGGCAAAAAGAAAAACAGGTAGAAGAGACTCGACGACAAAAAGAAAAACTAGAAGAGCAAGGCCGATTTCAGGAAATTTTAAATCAAAATCAAGAATTGATGCAAAATTTGATGGAAACAAACAAATTTCAAGGTGTTATAAATTTCGTTAAAGGGCAAATTGTTGATTTGGAAGAAAAAGCAGAAACGCAAATAAACAACGAGGAGAGTAAGTTAGAGAGTAAAGTTGAAAAACTGGAAATGGAAATGAAAAAGTTAAAGATTCAAGGTCCCGCTGGACAGATTTCCAGTATTAAAATAAAACCACCAACCTTTGTTGGCACCACTTCCTGGGGTATGTATTTTCGACAGTTTGAATTTCGCACCTACAGTTAACTGATTGAATGACCGCAATAAAATCACGTCGTTAATAGTTTCACTGAGAGAGCCTGCATCAGACTTGCTCCAGAGCAAGTCCTGTCAAGTCCAGTGTCTGTCACCAGCAAGGTTGCTCCAATCTTGTACAAACGCTGGAGTTGCGATTTGGAGAGCAACATCGACAAAAGGTATTTCGAACTCAAGTTAAATCCCGAGTTTGGGGAGGCACTTCAGGAATTCGAGTCCGAAATAAAAAGATTGATAAGACTAGCATTCCCTACTGTAGGAGAGGAGATGCACGAATGGATGGTTGTGTCTTATTTTATTGATGAATTGCGAGAGTCGAAAATACAAGAAACCTTAAGAATGTTCAAATTCCGAGAAGTGATGATGTTTTTGTCCGTGATCTGGAATTAGAGGCTGTTTTTAACGTATGAAGGTCAAAAATAAGAGCTGTGACTGTTGTGTACACGTACACACGAAACAGGTTTGGAAAATATGCTGCTTGCGCTGGTGAAGAAAACTGACGCTTTAAGTGAAAAGTCCAACCAGCGTACCTTAAATCAAGTCGAGTATTTTCGATGCTATAAAAAGGGGCACCTAAAAAGGGACTGCAGGGTGAGGATGTCTAGATCTTCTTCGAGAAATCGAAATCAAAGATCAAAACATGTCAGGCCTAGTTACCAACAGGGAAACGAATATTAGCCAGTATCAAGGGGCGAACGCTGGTTGAGCGAAAGGAAGCCGCCAGGGTTGTCTTCATAAAAAGTTTAAAATGATCTCAAGAAAGTTTAACGCTAGAAGGAACAATTAATGGACAACTGAAGGCTGTAACTGTAGATTTTGGAGCAGCCGTTTCTTTAATTAAAACGAATTTAGTAGATCCCAATAGAATACAGCGTATTTCAAGGACAGTAATGTTGTGAACAGTCACCGGGGAAACAGCGTCAGTTCATGGAGAACTCATCGTTGAACTTACACTTGGTTCCATTTCTATAAGCCACAAAGCCATAGTATAAGCCCCAAAGCCGATATAGAGGATGAATTTATTCTTGGGATGGATTTAATCAAACAACATAGGTTTTCCTTTGATTCAAGAATGAACACAGTAAATTTGGGTAATGAAAGAATTTGTGCTGAATACAGAAAATAACTTTCAAGCTTTCAACAAATTAACTATTTGGCCATTAAAACTGTAAAGATACTAGCAAGTACAGATACAGATAATTATTGGAAAATTGGAGACATACCCTGGGTGGTGTGTCGGAACTGTGCAACCATTAACCAGTGGTGAATCGGAAAAATATATATTGGAAAGACTTTGGTGAAAACAGACGGCGAAATTTTAGTTCGAGTGGCTAATGTATTTCCCATCATAATTAAAATACATAGGAAAAATATAATTGGAATTCTCGAGCCGGTAAAGCAAATATCCAACTGTAATCTGCCAAAACGGAACCGATACGACTACGACTAATATAAATAGACAGATTCTGGAAGACTTTGAAAAATCTTGGGCCGCTCTGGCTCTAGAAGAACTTCATAAAGCTAAAGATTTTGTTTTAAAAGAAAGTGATGTATTATTTGAGACGGAAGATAGCCAAGCTGGGCGAATCAGCTTAGTGAATTATAGAATTAACACCGTATGGGCACATCCCATTAGACAGCCAGTACCATTAATGCCGATTGCGAAGCAAGAAGCGATAGAAAGGCATATTGACTAAATGCTTGAGGAAGGGGTCATAGAAGAATCCAGCAGTCCGTAATCAGCTCCGATAGTGCTAGTGGCTAAGAAAAATGGGAGTCTTAGATTTTGTGTAGGCTATCGGAAGCTTATTGATGTCACCAAAAAGGACAGTTATCTCCTACCAAGGATTGTCGACAAGTTAAAGACACAGTCATGTTCTAAATGGTTTTCCAAATTAGATCTAAAAAGTGGATACTGGCAAGTCTCTGTACACAAAGATGATAAAGAAAAGACCGCCTTAATGCCCTTTGGATTGTGCAATGCACCAGCTACCTCCGAGCGATTAATGCATCTTGTCCTAAGAGGCCTTATTTGGAAGATCTGTTTAGTGTACTTAGATGATGTTATGATAATGACCGAGTCATTCGAGGACTATCTGGAAAACCTTAGGTAGTATTGAACAGGTTTGGATAGGTCAATTTGAAGCTGAACCCAAAGAAGTGCTTCCTGTTTCAGAAAAGAGTAGAATTTTAGGGCCATATAGTATCTGAAGAGGGTATTTAGGCAGACCGAAAGGAATATCGACAGTATAAGAGATTGGCCAAGATCCGAAGATAAACATCAACTTAGAAGCTTGCTAGGACTATGCTCGTACTATCGACGGTTTGTGGGTGGATTTGCCAGCATAACGGGTCCTCTACATAAACTAACTGAGGACAGTTGGATACTTCACAGCGCCTTTACATAAACTAACTGAGAACAAATTAGTGTATAGTTGGACACCTGAATGTGACACTGCTTTTGGGTGACTAAAAGGTGCTCTATGCTCTAGTCCTATTCTAGCCAAAATGGCAGGATATGTTTATTTTGGATACGGGCGTCAACAATAAGGGAATTGGAGCTATCCTGTCACAGGTGCAAAATTCGGAAGAACATGTCATCGAGTATCATAGTCGCGTTTTATCTAAACCAGAGCAGAATTATTGTGTCACAAGAAGGGAGCTGCTTACCATTGTCAAGGCCGTCGAC
The DNA here is from genome assembly GCA_031761425.1 of Cosmopolites sordidus. Lineage (NCBI taxonomy): Eukaryota > Metazoa > Arthropoda > Insecta > Coleoptera > Curculionidae > Cosmopolites > Cosmopolites sordidus. The sequence continues at coordinate 374,396 of JARFXV010000183.1, forward strand.
CATTTTCGCCAATATTTATATGGCCGTAAATTCCTAATTCGTACAGATCACGCCGCTCTAAAATGGCTTCTTGAAATGAAGAATCTCGAAGGACAGCTGGCTAGATGGGTAGAAAACTTACAGCAGTATGATTTCGAAATTAAACACCGACCGGGGAGACTACATAGGAATGCCGATGCTCTATCCAGATATCCATGCAAGGAAGATTGTAAACATTGTCAAAGAGTATATCAGCAAGACGGTTAAATGTACAGCAGTGTAAGGAGTCAGTTGGTGAGTTTGAAATATGGAGGTTCTGCACAGCAGCAGGCGATTTATAAAATACATTTAAGCATGTAAAAAAATCCCTACAATTAAATGTCACAAAATATATATAATTTCTTTGGAGGGTCTGCAGCTCTGTAGCTTTTATATACCAGCTACCACTGGTTGACAGGCATTATTACAGAAAATAATTGGACTACAGTGCAAATGAAGACGGATCAATTGGAAGATCCTTATATGGGACCAATCCTGTATATCAAGGAAAACAGTGAGTGCAGACAAGAATGGAATGAGGTCTCAAGTAAAAGCCTAACTTTTAAGGCCCAATAGGATTCATTGGTAGTCGAAAATGGATTATTGAAAAAAGTTTAGGAAAGTGTCGACGGGAAGTTTAAAAAGCCCATTATTGGTCCCAAGGAAGTGTCCACGAATTTACGAAGTGTTGAAAGAAATACACGACGGCAAATCTGGAGCCCACTTTGGAGTTAACAAGACTTCGGAAAAGGTTCGGGAGCGCTTTTACTGTGCCCGGTATCACACGGTATTCACGGTATCACGGTATTAAGTAGCGGTGCCGGAAATGTAACACATGTGCCTCTAACAAGGGTCCTAAACAATGATCTCGCGGGCCAATTAAACTGCATTGTTAGTTTTCCGTTCGAAAGAATAGCCGTCGATGTTGCAGGACCATTCCCTGAATCAGATCGTGGCAACAAATACATCTTAGTTGTCATAGATTACTTCAGTAATGGCCTAAAACTTTTGCTCTCCCCAATTAGGAAGTAACAACTGTAGCGCAGGCGCAATCTTCAATAAATATGGTGCACCCTTGGAACTCCACTCAGATCAAGGGTGTAATTTTGAGTCCGTGATTTTCAAGAGGGTACTAGAGATTATGGGTATCCACAAGACCAGAAACACACCTTTGTACCCGCAGCCTGATAGAATGGTAGAGCGATTTAATAGAACAATGGAAAAATATATTTCCAAGGTCATCGCTAAAAATCAGAGGAATTGGGGCCAACATCGCCCATTATTCCTACTGACGTATCGATCCGCAGTCCACCAGTCAACAGGTCAAGGCCCAGCCAGAGTTGTTTTCGCGAGGGAACTACGCATTCCCTGTGATTTGAAGTGTGGAATACTCAATGAAGAAAGAAGAGATGTCCATGATTACGCAGATAAAGTACAGTAGAAGTATTAGTGTTAGTATTGGTACCTTAAAAAAAATATTTACTTTTAAATTGAAAGCCTATTTTAATGAGTGTATAATTAATTATAAGGAAACTATCCGTGACAATATTCTGCGCCCCTGTGGAACAAAATCACGTTCTAATCAGGGGTGTTATGGAGTCTATGCCGACGATAGACCTAAAAAATTTACTTATTTTGATGGGCTTTCATCTGGTTCACGTAGAAAAGTATATCACAAAATCCGGAAAGTCAATGGCCAGTATATAAATTCTTCCTAGATATGATAGGAACATTTATAATATCAAACATTTATTTCACCAGGAGATGAAAGTCCAGAAGACGAATGACTAACTTGTGCAATATTTCATAAGAAATTAAATTAATAACCAACTTTTCGGTTGTTCTTCCAAAAACAGCAGAGCTGATCCGGTTTGCGTAAAATGGAAGCGCCAACACTTCATTAAAAAGTCTAGAAAGGATCGCAAATCTTCTGCAACTTCTTGGTTTGCAAAGCAAGACCAGTTCGGGGCGTCTCTGTGAATACTTTGTTACCACACCTACATCAGTGCCTGTGCAGCGAAGGTGCAGTGCCTTCAACCCCAAAAATAGCTCCACCAACATTCGTGTGGGTGTTACAAAGAAACTATGTTCTTAATAAATTCTCTCTTTCTATTAAATTCCCAATAATTCGTTTCCCAAATTCACGACATCGAGCCAAATCCAATGAAATCAGCACCAACTGGCAGACCGTCGATGCCCGCTGATGACAACCCGGCATTAGGTAAACCTAGTTTGATGGAAACAATAGTCTCTCATTCTTCAATTTAATATTCAAGTTAATTGAAATATTTCAATTAGCTTTTCGGATATCTTTTGAAGAATGCCCTACCATCAACGGCGGTTGGTCCATAAGGACTCGTGGGCACATGCCCTACCAAAAAAATTAAAAAATAAAGTGGAAAAAATAATTTCAGATTTTAGATTTATTCTCTGTTTTGTTTATGATCACGCTTCTTGCGACTTCTATGGTCTAACATCCATAATGTAATTCGCGGTAACGAAATAAATGGGCACAGACAAGTTCGTGCCGCTACTGTTTTCTTTACTATCGCGTGCGAAAAACAAAGACAGCAATACATTGTTTCGCTAGTAACTCGGAGATTAAACGCATTTATAACGTCATATCTTGAGCGCTGCCCCATTCTCAGACATCCTAAGCGCTGATGTCAGTGATGGACGGAGCTTAGGAGCCTTTCCAAACAAAGAATTTTTGTTAGTCATTTTCTTCTCTTTACAAGTTTAATAAGCACTTTCTCTCACAGTTTCGTAATCCTCAAAGTACATTTTACATTTAACATATTTAAAAGCTCATAGAATGTTTTTATTCGGACTTTTTCTTGTGTGGAAGTAAATTTAAGGTTATGTTACTTTGCCCTTTATAAGTGTGAATTTCATTTTTTTTGGGAAGATTTTCGGGTATATTTTTTCGGGTATATATAAATTGTATTGACAATATTGGTATTTCTGTTTTAGTTGAAAATGATGATGTGTTTTGTGCCAGACTGTAAACGTTACAGAGAACAAAAAAATTTGTAGATTTTACATTTCCTGTCGATTCAACTGACCGAAAAAAAAATTGTTAAATCT
>JARFXV010000183.1:380000-738417 GCA_031761425.1 Cosmopolites sordidus
CTGCCAAATGCCTGCCAGCCACATTTACCACATCGTTCCGCCTCCCGGGCGGTATTCCCCTCCATTGAAATCATCTGTCCAAGATATATATAGTAATCCACCACATCCAAATCCCTCCCAAAAAATAGACATTCTTTGATCTTCCTCAAATTTATTGAACATAACCTGGCTCCTTTTCAGGTTTATCTTCAAGACAAATATTCTCCAGCACTTTGTAGCTCTTATATGTGTTTTTGTAACACCTTTGGGCCTTGTTAAAGGAGAACAATATCATCTACAAATCTGGAATGGCTTACTTAGAATCTGGAATAGCTTACTTTTCTGCGCTGCGGTATTGCCAAATCTACTCGTAGCTATTAACGTTTTTTTTAATGGAATACCCTATATAAAGTTACATTTTTACATTCTGTGAGGAACTTTGAAACTTTTTTATGTAACATATGCTATAGGTATAGCATATGTATGAGTATGCATATGTATGAGCATAGCATGAGCAGTTTCAGAAAAAAAATATTTTTAAAGAAATTTGGCAAGAAACTTCCCTGAATATAACAATATTTTTTTGCAACCAGCATAGATAGATTCCTGAATTTTTTATTACGGTTCCTTAATAGATTGTGTTAAGATAATATGACATGATAATTAATTTATCGCATACAGGGTGTTTACAAAATTTTTAGATTTAGAGATAGAAGTTAAAAATTCATATTATGTAGGAATTTTAAATGGAACACGCTGTATTTTATATTGGAGCACAAAAGAGCAATAAATTCTGTATCTAAAAGTATTAAGTGATGATATATTTATTTTGAGCGATTTTCGACTTATAAGCAAGAAAACAAAAAATGCAATTAATGCAGATAATGGTTTATTTTAGTAGTGGACCACGGCCGGCTAGAGTGGCATTACTTCTTAACAAATATTATGAAAATGTATGTATTTGACATTATTAGTTTGACAATTCCAGATCCACATTTTTTTACAAAAAATAATCTGGACTGATGAGTTCAAATTTTTGAGAGAAGGAGTTTTTAATAGACGAACTTGTCACTTCTGGGCCAATAAAAATCCTCATTTTACCAGGGATTCCGATACCAAGAGAAATTTGGTTTTAATGTGTTTTGTTTAATCATGGACAAATAAATCCGATACTTTATTTACGATGAACAGTTAACTTCACGAAAGTGAAGCTGGTACCAGCTTGATGGTGCTCCGGCACACTGTACAGAAGAAGTAAGCAGGCAACTCTATGAACTATTCCAAGAGAGATGGTTTACACATTTGTTGTCCGGGGAATTGACCTCAGAGATCACCCGATTTAACTACTTTTGATTTCTATTTTTGGGGTACTGTAAATATATTATCCACAAAACGTCTGTAAACACTAGAGATGAGTTAGAACATAGTGTGAATCATGCATTCGTAACCTTAAATTCTATTGAGATAAGAAGAGCAGTCACGGAAGGGGTCTACATTAGAAGGTTGAAGTGTTTGGAGGTAAACGGTCAGCGTTTCGAACATTTCCGAAAAATAGTTTTTTTACATAGTATTATGTTTCTAATTTTAATTTTGTTTTATTTTTTCCTAAAATAAAATAAACCACTATCTTTGCTTTAATTGCATTATTTTGCTTTTTTGTTTATAAGTCGAAAACCGTTAAAATATCATCACTTAATACTTTTAGATACAAAATTCCATTTAAAATTTCTACATGACATGAGTTTTTAAGTTCTATCAAAAGGATATTAATTTGTAAACGTCATGTATGCGATAAATTAATTATTATGTTATATTGTTATAAAGCAACCTATTAAGGAACTGTATTCAAAATTCAGATATCTAGCTATGCTGGTTGTAAAAAAATGTTTTTATTCAGAAATGTTTGTTGCTAAATATCTTAAAAAATATTTTTTATTTCCTAAAAGGCTCAAGATAGATATTGTATATGTTACATGAAAAGCTTCAAAATGCTTGAGAGAATCTAGAAATGTAATGAGATAGGGTATTCCATTTAAAAAACCAAATTAGAATCAGTTTCGAGTAGATCTGGCAACAATTCAGCGCGGAAAATATATTAAATTGAGAGTTCGTGTTCATTTACAAAAGTACCCAAAATTTAAAATCATTACTCCAAGTAGTTTTCCGTAAACGTCTAATGTACCATTCACCGTGAATCACCCTGTATATTAGAAATATATGGATATTAGAAATACATACATATACACAACAAAATTATCTATTAACTATATAAAAATATTTAAATTGATGTAGAGCAAAATATTTTAGAGTAAACTCATTTTTGTGTATTGCTATGGCAGCTTTGCAGAAAAATTTGTGGAATAATTATTTAATCACTTGTTGGTAAGAAATATTCTTAAAATTAATAAAATACAAAAAACATATATTTTTGTACATCTGAAACTGATGCTGTTACTTTTTTATTTTCGGTATCATATCAACAATTGGTTACACAGATTGCACAGGTGGCTCCTCGATTACAAAAGTCGACATTATTTTTATAACATTGATGAGAATGCTCTTTTTTCGTTTCATTTGGATAGTTATTAAAACATATTTTCACAGAAATGGCTTAACAAGTCCCAATTTCAAGTACGTGCTTCTTTTTTATATCATGTGCCCATTGAAATTATTTGTAACTGATTTTGGACTGGACAGTGTAAGAATTACCACAAGACCGTAGAAGGGGTATTTCCCCAGTATTCTACGAGCTTTTAAGGACAGTTTTATTTTTTTTCTATAGTTTAGTTTGTTTCTGCCTCGTCAAGTGTTTAAGTCGATTTTATATAAAATGGCAAATTCTAGTCGTCGATTTTGCAAAAATCTAGCAAATAAGTTTTGTTATATATACTGAAGATTTATTTTAAAATCACAAGCTAGATCTATATCCGAGCTTATCTTTTATATTTTAAATATCAAATTGGAGATAAAAATGCTTCTTCCGCCTCTCCATATTAAGCTTGAACTAATGAAAAATTTTGTCAAACCGTGGATAGAGAAGGTAATCAAGGTTTCAAGTACCTAAAAGAAACATTCCCTCAATTAAGTAATGCAGAAGTTCTCAATTAAGTAAGATGGCATAATTATTGGACCTCAAATAAGGAAGCTTCTAGGTTATTTCCATTTTTAAGAAAAAATATATCAGGAATTGACACCTTGGAAGTGTTTTAAAAGGATTTCCGTATAACAAAGATGAAAATTTTAAACACCTCATAGATGAACCCTTGAAAGCCTATGAAATACTAGGGTGTCGCATGTCCTTAAAAATTCATTTTTGCACTTCCATTTAGATTTTTCCGACAAATTTGGGTGCAGTAAGCGACAAACAAGAAAAAAGATTTCACCAGAACATCAGGTCGATAGAAGCAAAATACCAGGGACACTAGAACCCATCTATGTTCCCATCTATGGGCGACTACTGCTGGGTTTTAAAAGGAGGTGATACTACAGAACACAAGAAGAAAAAGTGAAAGTTTTTTCATGTAATATATTTTTTATTTACATAATCCTCAGTAATGTCTGCATAGATATTACACGTTTTATATTTTTATACTAAAAAAATATTAAATTGTAAAAATATGTTGTCTCCTTTTTTTCCCGCCACCGACACCCTTTAACAAAAAAAACTGTACGTGTTACAGTAATTAGCTTATCATTTTCGGATTTTGGACTACAAAATACTTCATACACACCTATTTTTATCAATGTTACCTCAAAAAAAATTAAATTTGTTGACCTGTGTTATTAATAACTGCCCTGGAACTTCAAGCACACTCAATATTAAATTATCAATGTCATTCCGCTCTATTTGATTCCATTCAGTTAAATAGCCGCCAAAATGTGTCCTCTCCTGTTAAACACCACATGATGCTTTATAAACTTAATGTGTACCAAAGATGTTCGATAAGGTTAAGATCTGGTTCTTACGCAGAACATAGCTAAGCCGCCAAAGAAATACACAATAATCAATTTACTCTAAAACAGAGGTCCCCAAACGTTTTTGCCTCGTAGACCACATGCCAATTTTTTCTGTTTTGGTTAGACCCCTTGCCTTTCTAATATTGAATTTTTACAAATTCATCAACTTCAAATGGGTTTTTGACAGTGCTACTCACTTTGGAGGATTAACTATTGAGTGAAAACTTAAAAAACAACACATTAAGTTTTAATTATTTTATTAAAACGGCACAAAATGCAAATCTAGTAAAATTATTTCATAAAATAACTACACGAAAAAAGGAATAAAACAATTTTTTACTTTGTTATCTATCACTTTTATTTTAATTTTAATAATAAATAATAATTTTATTTTAATAAAAGTGATAGATAAAGTATTTTAATAATAAGTGATAGATAACAAAGTAAAAAATTGTTTTATTCCTTTTTAAAAAATGAACTATCACAAAGCAACGGACAAATCAATCAATAATTTACACGAAAAAAAATTAATGCTTTTAATGGGAGGGATGAGCCTGATGCTTTAATAGCAAATTTTCAATATTTGGCTCCAATTTACTTAAGTTTTACTTTAAACCTCCTCAGTCAGTCTTAAGTCTCCACTTTCCACGAGGTATAAAGATGGAAAAGCTATCAAAAACTTTCTCGCGATAGTCCATAATACAGAATAAGTTGACCCTGTATGTCTCTCTAAAGCCGAAATTGCTGATATCCCTTTCTGGACTGTATCTTAAATCCTTCTTTAATGCTTATGCCGTTCAGTTCTTCTTGTAATATGACATCGTTTCTTCAATGTCACCGTATGGATTAATAATCCACTTTAGTATTTCCATAGTCAAAACATCTCCAAACCTAGTTTCAAAGTCTGTGTGAAGGACATATAAATGTTGAACGCGGGTTGAAACATCATCATCCTGGTACTTTGTGACAAATTGGGAAACTGGGAAAATTCGCGCCATTCAATCTTTTGTTTCATTAGTTTAATTTTGACAAGAAAAGCTGAAATGACGGACTTTGTTTTTATCAAATTTAGACTGTCACCTTGTAACTGCACTTGATTAAATTTTCTTTTATAACTGGATCTTGAGCATCCAAAAATTCTAAAACTATCTCATAAAATGATAAAATTCTTGTTAAACATAAAACTTTTGACAGCTAACGTACTTCAGTGTGAAGGAGTAATAAATGAAAGTTCTCGTCATTTTCTTCACACAACTGCGCAAATAACCTAGTATACAACGTGTTGCTCCGAATTCTGTTTACTGCCTTAATTGCAAAGTTCTCGCAAAGAGCAGTTCTTCGTGGATTTCTTGGTCCATAACAAAACGAACATATACCAATAATAATGCTTCATTACCAGGTAAAGTTGACATTTATTACACATATGCAGGTTTGTGTAGAAAGGTTTTTAAAACCTCTTCAATGGATGGCAAAATTAATTGTTCCCCGATAGTATGCGGTTTTCCAGGTTTTCCTATAAGTAGCGATAAGTAGCGTAAAACCATCATCGTCTCTTTATGACGCCGAAGCGAACACTATCCACTGTGGTTCTTTTCTGAAGTTTTTCTTTAAGAATTTGAAAGTATTTCAACTCTTTACCTGTTTTATCAGGATGACATCTTCTCAGGTGATCCTACAGCTTGCAGGGTTTCATAACGTCATTGCTTAAAACTTTGTTACATAAAAAGCCCATAGGCAATCATTTGTCCGGCAATGATGGAATGAAGCCAAATTTCAAATAATCAACAGTGTACTGTCTACATTTCTTTTTAGATTCGGCTATGTTTAGTATCAGTTATATGTGGACAAAAAATCAAGACATAGCAATCAAAATGGATTCCCGGTGTAAAACCTTATTTTAATCTTTAGATATATTTTGTATGTATATAGAGAGGAATCATTTACTATAGAATCCTGTTTTTAAAGATGGAAAAGTATATAATACCGATTGATAAAACTTTAAAAAGAAAACTATTAAGGAATACGCGTATAATTGTGATTGACTTGAATATTAAACTATTATTACCCCAAGTCATGATCGGCGTTGGCGCCTCAATACAATCGAAGGAACAACAAAAAGAAAAGACAAAAGAAAAGAAAAGAAAAGAAAAGAAGAAAAGATGACATTTTTTCTCCTTTATTTGGGTTTTTCGCCACTGTCTAAAACTCAAAAAATATCAAAAATACCTGTTCTTATTTAAAGAAAGAATCACTGGGTAAAAACAAAAAACCAAACGGAGACAAATTTCTCAGTGATTCCTTTTTTTGTAATAAATTTGCCTAATGAACTATATTTTTAAAGATATAAAAATTTTATAAAAAATTTACAAACTTTTAACGTTAACGTTTCGGAGGGTAATCTCCCCCCGTTTTCAAAACTGAACTAAAAAATAAATTATATTTCATATGAAAATCCATTGTTGTCAATGTAAGTATCGTTGACATACAAAAAATATATTTACTTTCACTCGTTACTTTATATATTACAAGTTAATATAATTTATTTTTTAGTTCAATTTTGAAAACGGGGGGAGATTACCCTCCGAAACGTTAACGTTGAAAGTTTGTAAATTTTTTATAACATTTTTATATCTTTAAAAATATTGTTCATTAGGCAAATTTATTACAAAAAAGAATCACTGAGAAATTTGTCTCCGTTTGGTTTTTTGTTTTTACCCAGTTATTCTTTCTTTAAATAAGAACAGGTATTTTTGATATTATTTGAGTTTTAGACAGTGGCGAAAAACCCAAATAAAGGAGAAAAAATATATGAACACGCCACAATCATTCAGAAATTACTAAGATGACATTGATTCACTTTAACTTGTATGTACCTAACTACCTATTTATATTTTTTTAAATATTTGCTTAACACTTTTCTGTTCAAAATTCAATCATTTTTCCATTACAAAACAAATGAACAGTGTTTGTCTCTGACATTCGTATTTTTAAGTCCGTACAAGTACAATTGTCGCCACCCTTGCAAAGTTCTGGTTCAAGTCTGGACAAGCGTTGCTACTGGGCTTATGCGCATAGCATATACAGCTCTCAAATGTGCAATTTTTTACAAGTGACGAGTGTTGCGACCAAAAAGCGAATATCCTACTTGCACGATTTTATGAAATATACTTAATTAATATAAAATTGGGTGTAGTAAATAAAATAATTTTGTACTATGGAATTTATAATAATTCTTAAATAGTTTGATATTTTAGACTACTTAAATTTCAACAACAAAAATATAAAAACAATTTTATAAGTAAAACGAAATAGGTTGATTGAACTCAAGGGAATATCCTAGCAATTAGCTTTAATTAAAATTCAAAGCAATCAAGTTGGTGGTTTGACTCGTCGACGGAGAACGATCGTCATCCTATCATCGATCTCGAATTTTCCCATAATTGAAGCATGAAGTCATAAAGTTCCGCGAATCTAGCTCCATATATTCATCACGTTTAAAAAAATTTCACGTTTTAAAAATATTTTCTTCATAGGTAATTTGTATGTCTCTTATAAAAAAGTATTATGTAAGTACAAAGGTACTATCTGTGTTATGGTGATTATCCCATTTATGGAAAGCCAAAATTTTGGTCACAACTTACTTAAATGGGATGCACTCTCGTGGACCCCCATTTACAGCTCATGCACCCCCAATATTTGTTTTTGCTGACATGGACCCCATGCAGTTCGCAGTTGACCCCGGAGTTGATTGTTATTGTTGAAATTGAATATTGTTTAATAGGATAAAAACGAAATAATTTAATATTTTACTAGAAATGAGGGCTGCTAGCTCGATATCATTCTAAACTACGCATGTTGTGGTAAGTAGCTAGTATTAATAATCACCCAATATTAGCTAATTCAAAAGATCGCAGAGCGAAAATGATAAAACAAGTTTATAGTTGAAAAAATGACTATATTCTTCCTTATATTCTCCCTTAAGCTCAATAGATTTTTTCCAGCAATTCTCCAATTCATTTATTCTATCTCTGAAGTGATTTTCTTGAAGCCCTTCAAAATACTCATTTACAACTGTTATAACTTCTTCATTTGATGAAAAACCCTTGCCACGTTATGATGAATTATGTGAATTATGATGAATATAGTGGATGCTCCAACAATTCGTAGTGTAACTCATTCAATTTGGCCATTGTAAGAACACCTCCGTGAACTGGTGCATTGACTTGATGAAAAATGATTTTTTCTTCGTTAAACCAGGTCTTTTCTCACTAATTTTTTTGATCCAATTCATCCAAAACGTTTGAATAATGTCCTGTTATTGTTTTATCGGTTTGAAGTAATAAATTAACAAAATCCCTTTTGCATCTCAAAAAATTGATGCCATAACGTTTTTGGTCGATTTTGACCAATTTGGCTGCTTCAGAGCTGAACGATTGGACTCAGTCTACTCTGCGATTTGTTTTGTTTTGTTGTTTTATTCTTTCGAAAAAGATCCAAATATTGGTAAGAAAGTTTTACTAGAAGTCGTTTTTGATCAGAATTTAACAAATGCGGCACCCATCTTGCACATAACTTTCTCAAACCCAATTTTATTTTCAAAATATGAAACACCGGTTCAGTTGAGATGTCCATAGCCTTAGCAATTTCACTCAAAGTCAATTATCTGTCATCCATAACCATGTCATGTATAGAATTAATTATTTGTTCAGTAGTTGAATTTATTGGATGTCCAGAACGAGGATCATCATCCAGGCTTGTACGACCACGTTGAAACTCACCTGCCGATTTACAAACCATTATTTCTGAAGGAGCAGACTCCCCTAATACATTTACTATTTCACTATGAATTTCCATTACCTTTAAACCTTTTTTTATAAAGAATTTGATCACTGCACAATTTTCAATATTTTCCATTTAAAAAAATTTATTAAAAACAAACACTGATACATTTACTTTAAGCTGTTGTTTTTGTATAAATGAATTGACAAATCGACTTGAAACTTCACATATTCTTTTACTGCTCCATAAATAGCGCTCCGCAACAATTAGCCTAGTATTAACAGTCAGTTACTTAGTTATCACGCACTTACCTGATAATTTCGGTTCAATTTCGTACATTAAGAAGTCCAAGAAACTGTTCGTTACATCTTTGTATATTACGTAACAATATCGTACTCGTGCATAACTTTAATCCTCAAAATATGTTATCAATGTCCTCAAACCGATAGAAGCAGCAATACCCCTTTCGTATGGAAACTTAAATGTGCTTCTTTCATACCAATAGTCCGTCTAATTTAAAATTCGTCGAATAATTGTTGAAAGTAATTGATGCACGAACTCATTGCATTTTAGCACTTTTAACAGGATAGAGTAAGATCCCAGGGCCCCCAGACGTTACTTATTTTCTCATAAATAATGTGTATAAGATAAAGTAGTGTTAGTACGTACTTTGAGTGTGTGCATACCTGCTAGCTTGCGCCGACGGCCAATTCATAGGTACCAGGTGCTAAAGGTAGGTAAAAAGAGTACTCACTTTTCTTAAAGTCTCAGTGTTGATTTTTACATATATTTTAGAGAATATTGTAAAAAATTGATAATCATTACTACCAGACACTTTCCGTCGGCGCTTACTCTTACCAGACGCTTTAAAGCTCCAAAAAAAATAATGTAACTTTACTTATAATCTCATTCCTCATTTTTATATATGATACTCAGGGAACTATTACAATACTTTTGGTCAGCAGCCAGACCAATTGGAGGGGCCAATCATCCCCCCAGACAGACATAAAAAGTCACTATGCGTATGACCGCGAGGTCATTATTCGTACGCTTGAGTGTGAGAGAGATATCTATATGCATCGATGTTTTTGATATACTTACTGTCTACTTTAGCCTACTTTGTGGTGTTTAGCAAGTATATATTCTGTGGTGTCAAATCAGTGCAACTGTGTCAGTGATAACGTGTTTGAATAAAAGTAAAAATATTTGTAGTATTTCAAAAAATATCATGGCAGAATTATTAAACTGTGTATTTTGTAAGAATTCCGATGTGAATTTAATATTGTTTACGGAAGAGACGTTGTAAAAGTGTCAAACAGTATTACAACATAGAAAGGAGCATAACCTAAAATTTAAAGATATTGTTTTGCCAGCTGATTTATTTGAGAGTGGTTATCACAGACAATGTTATAAGTCATTCACAGGTTTGATGAAAAAATATTACTCTTCAAAAACTATAACTACAGAAAAGTCTACTGCAAAAAAAAATCGGTAAATATTACTGAAAATTCATCAGCAGCAAACATGAACACATCTGTTGATGAACACATCAACATCTGAATTCGATACACAATGTATTGAGCGACAATCATCTGTTTCACAATTTTCAAGTCTAGTAACTTCTTCTATACGTGACACTGTTACAATACCTGAGCCAGCTATTAAACCTGAGTTAGTCGAACCAGTTCCATCAAATTTACGTGAAAATAATTTATAGCTAGAAAATACTGATCCACCTTGTGAAACTAATTTCAAAGCAATATTATCTGTATATTTTGTGACCGGAAGACTAAAAAGCATCGCTCAAAAAGATTATCTTTACATTCATGCGATAAAAACGACTTTTTTTCTAAACTAGATGAAGAAAATGATAATCATAAGGAGTTGATTAATAAAATAGTAAATTATTCGCTTTCAAAGATTTATTATCATCACCCTTGTCGATTAGATTTATTTTATAAAGCATCAGCAAAAAACAGAAATACCCAAAAGTGATTGGCATGATCTTCGTCAACATCATCAAACTGCTTTTGAGGACATATCTGCTTTAATTAATTAAAATATAATAAAAAAAAGGAGGATGCTATTTTTTGACTTATCTTCATAGATATTACATGGACTTATTAAATGAAAGTGAAGAAGGGTATTATGGGAAAATGAAAGGACGTTTCACACCACACAATTTAGAAATTAAGATAACAAAAGTATTTGAAAAGCAGATTAAATTTTTTATAATTCAGAATAAAAAACTAGTAGCTCCGAAAAATATAATTTCTATTGATGACCAATCATTTGAACATTTGAAAGATGAAGATATTTTACACAAAGCTGCTTTATTATTACGAAAATCTATTTTGCAAACTGACAAAATAAAGTTACCACAATATATAACTGCACAACATTTAAAACAAGGTAAAGTATCGATACCACAAGATTTATTAGTCGAAACATATTATGCTCGGAATGTCTTTAAAGAGTTTAACTAGTAGTCGCAACATTATTGATATTATCCATAGATATGGCCATTGCATTAGTTATCCAGCTGTAGAAGAGCTGGAAACAGAGGCGACATATACTTCAGTACAGAAATCAAGTATATGTCCTGAAACAATTGTAAAATCACCACATCTCTGTACTGGAGTTGCTTTTGACAATTTTGATCGATTCGTGGAAAGTAAGAGTGGCAAGGACACATTGCACGACACTGTAGGGATTAACTATCAAAACATCGATTTAAATACTCCAGATGAATCACAATTGATACATTTTCCCGCTGTTGACAATGAGACAACTTTAAACTCGAAGAGGAGAAGACGACGAACTTTCGAAGCTGTAATTGTGGATGTGCAAGAAGAACCAGTTACTAAAAAAAATAAAATTGATATGGATTTGTCAGCTCATGAAGATGAATATTCGCTACCTGGAAATTTCCAACTCTACAAAATGATAGATTCAGTTTGGATGCTTAGCCATGCTCTACAGATACTAGTTGTTCCAATGTGGGTTGGTTTCAATTGTTCACTACTAAGTGATGAAACGCCTGAAACAAATTGTTTCTTATCTAACTCCCATAAATGAATCACCTACTAACAAATCAGTAGTTTTGGAGACTGTGAGACAAAGCCAGAAAATGTGTTAAGAAGTAAAGCAGTCATCGATTCAAGTTACGTATGATCTTGCAATAGCCAAAGTTGCTTTGCAACTCCAAGTTACCAATAAGCCAAATCTTGATAATTTATGCATACATTTGGGACCTTTTCACATTATGATGGCTTATTTTAAAGCAGTAGGTAAACTAATCATCGATTGTGGCCTAACTAATATCATGGTACAAAGCAATTTGTTAGCTTCAGGCTCCGTAAGTGGATTTCTTGAAGGGAAACATTTCAATAGGTGTAAAAGACTTCATCCTTTGATGCCTGTGGGATTGGAAATCTTACATTTCAACTCATTTTTGCAAATTAACAATGCAGTGGTTACAGATGAAATGGCAAATGAAATTGCACGACTGAGAACTTCATCATTATCTTCTTTTAAAATAGAGAATGAAGAATTTCATGAACTAATCAATAACTATGACATTTACAAGCAGCAAACTTTCAACGGCGAGTTCAGTAAAACAGCGCAGTTTTATTTAATTTATATTAATCTTGTTCAATATTATCTAACTTTATCAAGAAGCATCCGCGCAGGGGATTTTGAATTGTTTAAATTTATACTACCAAAAATAACTAATCTATTTTTTATATGTAATCAGCCAAATTATGCTCGCTGGGCATCTAAATATTATGATAATTTGATGAAAGTTTCCGAAACTCACCCAGATTTGTTTGCACAATTTCAAAAAGGATTCTTTGGTATTCAAAGAACTAATAAACCCTTTTCAAAACAACCAATTGACTTAGTTCTCGAACAAACGATCAACGCAGATGCAGCCAGGAGACTGACAGGTATAATACAATTCACCAATTCTATCTCAGCACGCCAACGATGGCCTGTCAGTCATGATATAAGATCAACAATTATTAGTGATATGTATAAAGATTTGAATATGCACAAGAAACAAGATGTAACAGCTGAATTAACTATCCACAATATAAAAAATAATAGCAAGCAATTACAAACATTTATTGAGACCTTTGATCAATTTATCAATCTATTTGACGCTAAAGTACCTAAAGATCTGTTAATAAATATATCATCTGGTAAAGCAGCCTCAGAACCAGTTGAAAAATTCCTTCTTAATATTGAAAAAAATGGTGAGATAAAGCGTAAAACATTTATCGCAGAATGTGAGCAAGATAATAGTAGGTTTGAAAAGAGTATTAAAAAAACACCGATGGACAACTTTTCTGTAGATTATGAAAAAAAAAGGAAAATGAAAATCAGCGGTAAAATGCAGGAATTACGTATTCAAAGGGATGTATTTGGACGTATAATTGGTATATCGATTGATCACAAAGTCGATATGGCTAAAATACTTTCGTATCCCATAACTCCAGTTCCATTATCAATGTGCCATTTTGATGGCCGCATCTGTAAGACTCAAAAATCTATTGTAATGAAATGTTTCGAAAAAGGCGTTGAACATGATCCACCGTCTCACATAGATATTGTAGTAATTGATGGATTTTTCTTACTTCATACTCTGAAAAATGTTCCTAAAACATTTGGTAGTATATCAAAAAAATTGTTACAAATGGTCACACAATTAAAAGCGACAAGATATGATATCATTTTTGATCAGTACTTTTCACCTTCTATAAAAGATTACGAAAGATGTCTTCGAAATGAATCGACACAACTGGAGTTTAGCATCAAGTTCGACCGTTTGATTTCGCAAAAGAATTAAAAAATATACGCTTCAAACAGGCTCTCGTTGATTTCTTTATACTTCACTGGTCTACTGACGAGATGGTACCATTTATTGGCAACAATATGTTGTTAATTTTAAGAATTGTCACTGTTTTACTGTCATTAACAATACAGTAATATCTTATATTGATGAAAATCTAACATGCCCTGACCATGAGGAAGCTGACACTAAAATTATTCATCATATCTGCAATATTGATGCTCAAGTTAATTTTGTTATTCGATGTTCTGACACCGATATTGCAGTAATTATGCTAGGCAATATGCGTCATTTAAAAAATGATGACTCCCACGTGTGGATATTGACTGGCATCGGAAATAAAGTAAGATATGTTGATATCACTAAGGTTTACGAAAATTTAGGACCTATGTTAAGCCGTTGTTTGCCAGGATTTCATGCAATAACTGGATGCGATTACAATCCAGCTTTTTTCAGAAAAGGCAAAGAAAGACCATTCAATATATTAAAAAAAAAACAGAGTACCAGGTAGCATTTATGAAACTCGGCGACTTATTCAGTGACTTAGAACTGGAGGAAAATGTTTTTAACACAATACAGAAATTTATTTGTGAAGTCTATAACGTGGCCGGAATAATTGACGTAGATGCTGCTCGACTTCAACTATTCATCAACACTTACATGGTTTCTGACGTGAATGAAGAGTTCCATCTCAAAAATGTCAAAAACTTTGATGCAAGCAACTTACCACCGTGCAAGAGTGAGCTTTTACAGCAGTTCCTACGAGCTAATTACATCACTAGTCTCTGGAATAATGCTCATACGAAGCAATTTAGTATTTCCAGTCCTGAAAATAATGGGTGGACGTTAGAAGACAATCAATATCATTTTAACTGGTTCGATGGGGACCAATTACCGAGCTTTGTAAGTGAATCGCTTCAAGACGAATCAGGTATTATACTTTTACTTTGAATTATTCATATAAACTTGTAACTAGTAGATTCTCATGTTATTTACAGAAAATGAAACTGAGGATGTTAATGCTGATAATGAAGATATTCATTACCGAAATTGCATTGACGATGAGTTATCCAACTTCTGTGATGATGATAATGAAGATTGAAAACGAAAGATCACAGTTTGTTTATTAATAATAATATTGAATGATTTTTAAAATGTTCTCATCATATATTTTCTTTTTTTTCTTATTGTAAGACTTCAATAAACGACTATTTTATTAAATTTATTGCTGCTCAGAACCATAAATTTCCAGAATATACTCAATAAAAAAGTTTCTTCACAGGTCAACAACGGTTTGTTTATAATTTTCATTACGAGTTCAAATGTTTCATATGTTATGATGCTATAATTATCTCTATAATTTTGCGTTAAAATATTACTTAATTATTACTAAAGTCTTTCATTAGACCATTAATAACATAAGTTTTATAATGTTATTTTATAAAACAATCTAATTATCATACTCGCGGTCATACGCATAGCGACTTTTTATGTCTGTCTGTCTGGGGGGATGATTGGCTCCTCCAATTGGTCTGGCTGCTGACCAAGAGTATTGTAATAGTTCCCTGAGTATCATATATAAAAAATGAAGAATGAGATTATAAGTAAAGTTACATTATTTTTTTTTGGAGCTTTAAAGCGTCTGGTAAGAGTAAGTGCCGACGGAAAGTGTCTGGTAGTAATGATTATCAATTTTTTACAATATTCTCTAAAATATATGTAAAAATCAACACTGAGACTTT
Source organism: Cosmopolites sordidus (assembly GCA_031761425.1). NCBI lineage: Eukaryota > Metazoa > Arthropoda > Insecta > Coleoptera > Curculionidae > Cosmopolites > Cosmopolites sordidus. The sequence goes on from JARFXV010000183.1 coordinate 395,313, forward strand.
AAGAAAAGTGAGTACTGTTTTTACCTACCTTTAGCACCTGGTACCTATGAATTGGCCGTCGGCGCAAGCTAGCAGGTATGCACACACTCAAAGTACGTACTAACACTACTTTATCTTATACATATTATTTATGAGAAAATAAGTAACGCCTGGGGGCCCTGGGATCTTGGACTAGGACTACAACAATTAACTTAGTAGCATACCTCATAATATAATTTGGTCATTAACGCACGTGACTAATGATAGGCTTTTTTTATCTCTTCCGAATTTATAATCCCAGGACCAATTTTTAATTTTCTAATATCAAGAAAGGGAAGTACCTAATATAATGAATATTAAACTATTTCATTCTATTCATTTTTGAATAAATGTAAACATCTCTACATATTAAAATTAAATTAAAATATTAACCAAAGCAAGATAAATAGTTGAAACTTTATAGTTCAGTATATATCAGTAAGTAAGTATAGTTCAGTAATATCAATAAATGACAGACAAATGCACTGTATTTCTTATTAATTTACCAGTCAAATATATTATGTTAGAGACAATACATTCAAGTAACTTAAAAAATTTGATAAAGATTATCTTAAGCTGGGTTTCCACATGCAAAGATTATGGCGCAAGTCGGCTCGCGATAGTTTTTTTCACGTGAAAAAGCCTTAATATCGACTGGCGTTAGTTTAGTTGCGCCACTCATCAATGCACGAGTAGTGATAAATCTTAGAGCCTTTTCACACGAGCGATTTCAAATCGCGCGGAAGTCGCGCAGTTGTGGGACGGTTGAATCGCCAGGCATTTCACACGGACGAGCGCGGGCGAGGCTGTGCTCGTAAAATGCACTGTGCCAGTGACGGAGCTTTGCCCAGTGTAAAAATGGACATTGATGAAGAAACAGCGTTCGCAATAGTGTTGCTGCGGCGAATTCATAGAAAGCAAAGAAATATTCGCCAGAGACGTTATTGGGTACATCCAATATTGAGTTGTAGACTCTTGAAAGAACAATTCTACATTCTTTTTGAAGAACTAACTGCACACGAAGCAAAATTTTTCAACTATTGTCGAATGTCGTTGCGTTCTTATAATGAACTATTGCACATTTTAAAAAGAGATATCCCAGGAGACACAACCAACATGCGATTGTGTATCCCGCCAGAGGAAAAACTTGTAGTTACACTAAGGTAAGCTTTTGTTCTTTTTTTAGTCTATTTTTTTTAATTGTACCCACTTTCACCCTTGTTTCTTCAATATATAATTACCTAACGCTTGTCAAAATGAGTCAAATATCGTACGATGTCATTCAAAAGTATGTGTGCTTAAGACCATACAACATACGTGAAAACTTCAACAAGGCAAGATTTATATATTATGACACACAAATATTTTGGTCTGTTCTATATTCACGAATAAAATAGTTACACAGCCAAAATTTTTTACTGCAAAAATTCATTAGTCTACACAGAAACAACGAATATTCATTAATTATATGAACCATATGATGAGTGAGATATATCAGTATATGATGGTGCCAGATGGAATATATCTTTGCCACTTCTTGATGGCGTGGAGAATTTCCGTCTTTACATCCAATTTATATTCATTGGGAACTTTTTTTAATTCACCGGCTAATGACATAAGAAATAATTTATCATCATTTGCTTCTTCTTCTTTTTTGTTAGCATTGTGTGCCATCCTTTTTGCCATGTAATAACATGGCATAACATTTTGCCATGTTGTAACAGGTGAAGTTCGGCACTGTTGATGTCGTCTTTCTTACGTTTTATAGCACTGCCCGAACTTTCGCCATGTCTAATAGGCCGTTGACTATCTGCCACAGAAGAATTATCAGCGGATTGTTCTTCTATGTCATCTTCATATCGTGCTTCTTGCGACTGCTCTTCCAGTTCTAGATTAGATACCGTTTCTTTGTTATTCATTGTTGGTTGAAGAAACGTTAAGCTATCGAAATAAATATATTTCTTTCTGCTGCATTTTCCAGAACCCGATTTCTTTTCCTTGTCTTGTAAATTACGTTCCTTTACGTAAGAATCTCTTAAATTCTTCCACTTCTTCTGAATCTGCCTTTCTGCAACCAAACAATAAATAATATAGTCCAATAATGCTAGCACAAGCGCCATAGAATCAATAGGTGACAATTCGCCTTTTTAGATTTATACTTATTTAGTTTCAACCCCTCTAACAGTACATAAAAAATTGTCCTTTCCGGAATCGATGCAATTTAAAATCTCCAGTTATTGAATTAATATGATTTTGTTTTGTTACAGATACCTGAGAAGTGGCTGTACGTTTACAGATTTGCATTATTCCTATAGATTACGAATATCGACTGTATCAAAAATTGTAAAAGAAGTTTGTTGTGCGATTTGGAGGAATATGAGACAGCAGTGCATTCCTAGGAAGTCAAAAGAAGATTGGTTAACAGAAGCTGCGGGTTTTGAGAAACATGCAAATTTTCCCAATTGTGTGGGAGCTATAGACGGAAAACACATACGGATTATTAAACCTACAGAAAGCGGTTCTCTTTTTTATAATTACAAGAATTACTTTTCCCTACTGCTATTAGCAGTTTGTGATTCTAATTACTTATTAACGTATGTAAACATTGCTTCATATGGAAAATGCTGCGATTCAACAATTTTCAAAAATTCAGTATTTTACAAAAAACTTACGGATAATTCTTTAAATATACCAGAAGATAAACCGTTGCCAGGCAGTGAAGATCCTTCCATGCCCTTTGTTTTAATTGGAGATGAAGGATTTGGTCTTTCGACAAAATTACTGAGACCATATGGAGGAAAGAACCTACCCGTCAATAAAAAAATGTTTAACTATCGTTTGACAAGAGCTCGTCGATATATTGAATGTGTTTTCGGAATACTCGCAAATAAATGGCGAAGACTTCATAGACCCTTGAACGTTTCTCTTGATTTGGCGGAAGACATTATAAAGGCATGTTGTGTATTGCATAACTTTGTACGAATTCGAGATGGTTATAATTTTAAAGACACATTAACAGTCGAAGGTTTTATTGATAACCAAATAACCCCATACAAGGCGGAAGGGTAGCAAACAGTATTCGAGATATGTATACGAATTACTTCATGTCACCTTCAGGAGCGGTGTCTTGGCAGTTAAATAAAATTTAATTTTTATGCACAATTTATACGAATGTGTGTAAAAATACATTATGTGTAACAAAATAAAAAATAATTGTTTTTTTACTTACCAAATTCAATTTTGTCATGTGGCGAGATTTCATTAAATTCTGGGTTAAGTGCTTGACAAACTTCATTCCAGGCATTGTTTTTTTGGTTTTATTCGCGTAATCGTTGCTTTTAGTGTTCCAAATAGCTTCCAAAAAGCGACTGTAGCAGCTGGTGTGAAGGAACAGATTGAAAACAATGGTCGGCTAACAATCGCGCGGCATCCAATCGCGCAATTTCTAGCTAGGTCCAGCGGGGCGAACGCGGCAACCGCGCGATTATATTGCCGCGCGGCTTCGTGTGAAAGAGTGTATTTACTTTAACGTATTTCTGAAACTCGCGCGGTAGCAGCACGACTATCGCACGGTGGAAAACCGCTCGTGTGAAATGGCTCTTATCTTCAGTTTTTTTTAGATCCTTGTATCCATTTGGCCAAAAAAATATGTGGTTAAATAAAACTAAACTAATATACACTTCATGAAATCTTAACAATATCCTATTAAAATCAATACATATTTAGTTACTTCATTCGAATAAAAACCTAATTGATTTTTAAAATATATATTTTTCAGAGTTAGAAATTGGGCTCAAAAATTAGGCGGAGAACTATGGCATTTTGGAGACTTAGTTACTAGAAGAACTAAAGTAAAAGATGTAAGTATTTTAATAAATAAAAACTTGTTTAGGGACAATACATTTGTGCAGTTTAGTTATGTTCCATTAGTTGTGGCATTTTTTCTTTCCATCAATTCTTCATGGGGGCTTCCAGGTATTACTGAAAATACAATACACATGTAGAAACTATGATTTAGTAGTTTTTTCAGTTATCGTCAGTAATCGTTTAGGTAACATTTTCATTATTAATTTACCTTTTCTTAAGTTCTCGTCATTCAAACTGTGATACTTCGAACTTCCTAAATAATATATGGATTGTCGCAAAGATAGCTTAATAAAAACAAGAGTGACAATATATAGATATATATATATATATATATATATATATATATATATATATATATATATATATATATATATATATATATATAGAGTATATATATATATATATATATATATATATATATATATATATATATATATATATATATATATATATATATATATACATACAGGGTGACACAGAATAACGGGCATTTTTGAAATGCGTAGTGGTAGCCATGAATAGGTAGTAGCACTTCGAGACAGCAACCTTGAGCAAGTAAACACTTGCTTGCCATTTTAGTAACCATGGATCAGTGGAACGGGTAACACCGGGCGTTAGCCATAAAAATGTTTTATAAAAACAGTGATAGTTGGGAAGCTGCGCAGAGGGAATTCCGAAGTTTTTACAACTTCACGATCATCGTCATGATGCCGTCCCATCAAAACACGCGATAAAAAGTTGGATTAATAACTTTGAAGAGACTGGATCTGCCTTAAAGAAAAAACTAACAGGATGATCAAGAAGTGCACGTACTCAACAGAACATTGATGTTGTAGGCGAGCTGTGGTTGGAATGTCCCGGGAGAGTATTTACAGAATTCTTCATTTAGATTCGAAATTTCATCCATACAAGCTGCAGATAGCGCAACAACTGAACGAAAACGATTACCAGTTGCGATTAGAATTATGTCAACAAATGACAAACATAAACAATGACGAGGAATTTCTAAGCAAGTTGTGGGTGTCAGATGAGGCCCATTCTCGTTCGTACGCGAATAAGCAGAACTACCGTTACTGGACAGATACAAATCCTAATGAAGTTCATGAGCGCCTTTTATACGCTAGTAAAGTGACAGTATGGTGTGCTGTTTCATTACATGGAAACATCGGACCTTATTTTTTTGAAAATTAACAGGGCATCACAGTAACTGTTAATGCGGATCTTTACGTGTAGATGTTACAATCTTTCGTTATACCTGAATTGAAAAATTTTTCACACGTTCAAGAAACCTGGTTTCAACAGGATGAAGCAACATCACACATTGCACGGCAATCAATGGAAGCTGTGCGATAATTGTTCGGTAACCGTGTAATCTCAAGATTCGGTAACGTTCCCTGGCTCTCTAGATCGCCAAATTTGTCCGTTTGTGATTTTTTCTTGTGGGGCTATCTCAAGAGTAAAGTATAGACGACTCGACCAAGAACTCTGGATGAGTTAAAACAGAGAATTCAGGATGATGATGTATCCCAGCTGAGATGTTGCAGCGGCCAATGAGGAATCTCAACAACAGATTTCAAGAAAGCATTCGTACAGGAGAACGGCATTTAATGGACGAAATTTTTTAAAAATGATAAATTCCATTAATGTTTCATAAATGGAAATTTTAAGGTTTCAATTATTATGAGTAAAATGTTTTTCTTCCATCACTCTTGGTTTTATTGAATTGTTAAAAAATTCCCGTTTTGTGCCACCTTGTAAATATACACAGGGTGTCCGAAAATAACGTCGAAATATTTTGGGAGGTGACTCTAGAGATTAAAACATAAAAAAGTTTCTATAAACATCCTAAAAATTGCTTCTTAAAGAGGCTTGAGCCCCTTAAAGCGGGAACTCTGAAGATGGTTTTTTCGCAATATTTTCGAAACGTTTGTTGCTAAAGTTGTGAAATTCGGCATACTTCAATAACTTGGAATGGAAAATCGTTTTTTTTTTGTGTTAATTGAATATTTTAGTCAGGGTCGTTACACAGGGGCGTCTCCTAGGTAAATAGTGCCATAACTTTTTGTTTGTAATAATTTTTAATTTTTAAAACAAATTGAATTACAAATATTTTTAGGTAAAAAAGGTCCTCTTATTTCATTTCGTTTGGATAAGCCATTTTCCAAAAAACTTAATTTTTCTAAATCGATGCACGATTACATGGATATCGAAATGCATCTTAATAATTAAGTAGGCGGCTGTCACTGTTAATCTTTGTCTTTGACGTTTCATAAAACTGGAACATTGACGCAATAAAGTCTAGATTTTTAATTTTTAAACTGCAAAATGCATTATTCAACACATTATTCCTTCGAAGAAATGGCGAATATGCATTTTATGTACGAGAAGGCGAATGGGAAGGCGTGTGAAGCTAGAAGATTGTATGCAGAGGCTTTTCCCGGAAGAGTACTTCCTTGTACAGAAACATTTACAAGTATACATACAAGATTATGGGATCTTTCATGTCTTTCAAACATGACTGTGGAAAAAGCCGGATCATCAGAACTGTAGAAAATGAAAAACGAGTTTTAGAAAATGAAGCAGAAAACCAAGGAATAAGTGTCAGACGAATTGCTGATCAAGAAGGCATTCCTAAAAGTACCGTGGGAGAAATTGTTAGAGAGCAAGTGCTCTGTCCATATCATTTTCAGAAAGCTCAAGCCTTAAAGCCTGGCGACCTGCCACAAAGAATCCAGTTTTGTCAATGGTTAGGGAACAATTGAGTTTAAATGAAAATGTTGCACAGAACATTCTCTTTACAGACGAAGCAATGTTCACACGCAATAGAATTTTTTATTCTCACAATACTCATGCGTGGGCGGAAGAAAATCAACATGAATTTTTCGAATCGGGGCACCAAGACAAGCTTTCTATCAATATCTGGCCAGGGATACTAAGGAATGTTTTGATTCAACCGTTTGTGCGTTCGTTCAAACAGAATTTGAACTTCTAGGAAAACCATTTGCTGGATCTACTGGAAGATGTAGCATATGAGTTCAGATATGGCATGTTTTTTATGCACGATGCTCTTTTTATTTCTCTGTAAATGTAAGAACTCATTTAGACCGGTTATATCCAGGACGATGGATAGGACGTGGTGGACCATTACATTGGCCACCACGTTCCGCAGATTTAAATCCTCTCGATTACTTTCTATGGGGATATGTAAAGGTATTGGTCTATGCTATCCGAATTAACACTGTAGAGGAATTGCAACAACGTGTAGTTATTGCTTTTGATTATATCAAAAATAAGCCTGGTATTTTCAGGAGGCTAAGATCTTCTACGCAGAAAGTTTTGTCTTGTTATTGTTGACTACTAAATAATTATTTTCGTACAATGGCACATACTTAATTAATAAGATACCTTTCGATATCCATGTAATCGTGCATCGATTTAGAAAAAGTCAGTTTTCTGCAAAAACGGTCTACCCTAACGAAATGAAATAAGAGGATCTTTTTTACCTAAAAATCTTTGTGATTTAATAATTTGATTTAAAAAATCAAAAAAATATTATAAACAAAAAAGTTATGGCAGTATTTACCAAGGAGAAGCCCCATGTAACGCCCCTGACTAAAATATTCAATTATTAGCACAAAAAAACGTTTTTCCAATCTAACTTATTGAAGTATAACAAATTTGAAGACTTTAGCATAAACCATTTCGAAAATATTGCGAAAAAACCATCTTCAGAGTTCCCCCTTTAAGGGGCTCTCTCTTAAGAAGCAATTTTTGGGGTATGTTTATAGGAATTTTTTTGTGTTTTAATGTCATATATAGGTATATATATATATATATATATATATATATATATATATATATAGGGTGTTAAGAAAATCGATGTAAAGCCGTGATGGTGATTAATACCTTTTCAGTTAGGAACAACTATTTATCTAGTAACTAGTAAAATGTGGTTTTTAGAATGTTTCGTTTTTAAAATAAAGTGTCTCAAATGTTCAAATAGTTTTAGAAACATCTCTGTTTTATGCCCTTTCGCATGATCACACTTGTAAATAACTAGTACATCCTGGGAGCTGCAACGAAAAAAAATAGTAACACCTGTTTACGTAAACAATAGTTGATTCCAAACAAAAGACTGCCAAGGAGACTGTCGTTTATGAAACCTTATTCACTAGTACGGCTGCTTACATGTTGAGATGTGTTTCTTGTGCCCTTTTAATCGAGTTGGAATTCCCAAAATTAATAAGTAAAATTTTTTCCAATTACACCCACCCACACCTTAACTGAAAATTTGCACTGGAATGATTCTTGTTTATTCCAATGAGGATTGTCTGTTTTAACTATCCATTCATGAAGATTGTGAATTTATCGAAATTGTCACCAGTCCATGTTCAAAATATGAATAATGGTGAAACCTTCCATTTGAGTATTAATAGAGTGTAAATATGAATTTGAGACTTTAAATATGTGACTTTGTACTAAGGCATATTTGCTTTAATGCATTTCATATGACCTCTCCTATCACCCACTCACGACTTTGCATCGACCTTCATAACACTCTGTATATACATATATTCTAGTTCATCGTTTCTTATCCTTTTTAGTGTCGCGGCCCACTAAATTGCCAAAAAGTTAAGTAATAAACGTTGCGACCCCCTCACTATAATATGTTAATTTGACGTTTATCAAAGTTTTACATGTGTATCTTTTACACACACACACACACACACACACATATATATATATATATATATATATATATATATATATATATATATATATATATATATATATATATATATGTATATATATATATATATATATATATATATATATATATATATATATATATATATATATATATATATATATATATATATATATATATATATATATATATATTACATATATATATTACATATATATTCAGTATAGTGATTTATAAAGAATAGTTTTTATTTTGACTGATTCAAATGACTTATGAACTCCTACGAGCGGGTTCACACGCTAACGAATCGTGAAAAAAACGAATCATCTATTTGTCTTTGTATTAAATGACAAATCGTCAATGACGGATGTATCTGTGAATGGGCCGTTACAGTGATACCGAAATACCACACACAGCCACAAATACCGAACAACAAGACTTGTGTAACCCTTTCTTCTTATGTTACTTTTACCAATTCGAACCTCTGCCCTGCACTTGCACGCACTTGTAAAATGACCCACATCGCACCTCTCGCCACCCGCCCGCACATGCTAGACGGATCATTTATCCCGAGTGCGCTTAGACGAATTCGTACAAGCTATGCACTTTGGTAATAAAAACAAAAGAACGAGAAGAAGAATTTCATTGAAAATGAAACGTTTTTACGGAAACAAGTACTATGATATCTTCTCTAACCCAGTGTTAAATATTACGATTTATTCTCTCACTCAGTGCTAAGAAAAAAACGAGATTGTATAATGAAACATATTTAAAATATGGATTCATTGTCTTGGATAACATGCCGCAATATTTTGTTTGTTGTCCAAGTTCTATTTGCGGAAAGCATGAAGCCTTCAAAATTAGTCCGGCATCTGGAAACAAAACATCCGTCTTTACAAAACAAACCATTAAAATTTCGATCGTAAATCAGTCGACTTGAAAAATCAACAAATTGCTATCAACAAATCAAGCCGTAACGAGGCCGCAGCACTTCAAGCATCCAATTTTTATGCTTTGTTCTATATGAATGCCGAGTGCAATTAAAGAAAATATGCTATTTTGCAAATCAATCCCGTGCAACTGGCGAAGGACCGTTTAAAGTTTTTATTGATGCAACAAAAAACGAGAACTTGGACTTTAATAAATGCATTGCTGATTATAGTGATGGCGCGAAAGCGATAACGGAGAAGAATATTGGTGTGATAGTAAAATTAAGACATTATGCCACATATGGAATGGACGCATTGCTTTCTTCACAGAAATGCGCTTGCTACAAAAAATATGCCAGATAATGTATAAAATGTTGATCATTGCAGACTATATTGCTTTCCAGATTGTGCTAAAAAAGGTGCATTTCCATATTAAAGTCAGGTGGTTGTCACGAGGAAAAGTTCTAACGAGGCTTTTTGAGTGCGAAATGAATTGAAAATCTTTTGTAGAGATAAAAATAGCTCATTTGCAAAGTTTTTTCAAGATGGAGAAACTTAATTATTGTTGGCTTACTTGAGTGGTATCTATTCACATTTGAATGATTTGAATACGAGTTTACAAGGCCGTAACAAAAACATTTTACTAATGACAGACAAAATAAATGTCTTCATCAAAAAGCTTGATATTTGGATTATACGCCTTGAAAAACGCAATTTTGATGCATTCACTTTAACTTGGGATTATATTACGAAAAATATGGATTTAGAAAATTCTGTTATTGATCGCGTGTTGGAGAGCATGAAAACGCATTAACGCGAATTGAAAATTCAGTTACCGGAATATTTTCCAGATAGCAACGATGATTTGTCGAAAAGATAAGTTCTCAATCCGTTTGATGAAAATGTTGCAGCTGCTGAATTACCTATTCAGATTCACAAGGAACTTATTGAAATATTGACCGACAAAACTCTACAACTAGAATTTTTAACTCAAGTTTTAGATAAGTTTTGGCTTGCACGACGATGTGAATACGGAGTTTCGAAACATTGATCCCCTTCGCTACTTCTTACTTATGCGAAAACAGCTTCTTATTTATGGTGGCTTTAAAAACTAAATATAGAAATCGTCTATTATCACTGGAAAATAATTTGCTTATGTGTGTTTGCAATGACGATCATCGTATAGAAAATTCCTAGCAATTTTGGTCATTACTTTATTTAGGTTTATTTTATTATGTTGTTATTGCCTGGTAATATTTAATTTTCTAACACTTGTTTTTAAATTAAAAATACTTTAATAAAAGGATGTTTCATATACGGGTCTTTATTTTTTGAACCCGTTGCGACCCTCCTAGTTCGGAAGTCGCGACCCCGATGCTCTAGTTGAATAAATATTCTTACATGCTTACACTTTTAGGCGCTTATAAAAATCAGATTGACTCTTGAAACATGCTAAAATATTCTATAATATATATTATAATTAGATAATTATTTTTTAGAGTTTTAAAGATACAACAATAGTAGTCGAAGATGGAGAGGCCCTTTTGGCAGCTATTCATGAGCAAATATCCAATATGATGAAGCAAAAGGTGGAGGCAGTGAGAGTAAGTCCCTAAACAATTATTATTACGACAGGAGGGAAACATGTTTTGACTTTTTGGGGCGGATTAAAAATGATCCTCATTTTCTAGAAGGTGTCATTACTGGCTGCGAGTCTAGGATTTTTTAAATCCAGGGACAAAGCGCCAAAGCCGATTTAACGAGTGTTTAGCAAGCAAAAACATCACTGTGGTTCCACAGCCCCCTTGTTCCCGAGCTTTAAAGCAGTTCTTGTTGCTAATTATTACCATATGAGCATAGCGTCACAAGTCAGTCTTAGATACATCTTATCTGAAAGTTCGAGAAGTAATATTTAGATTCTCTATTTTACTGAGACCAACTCCCAAGAATTACATTTCCATTGATGTCATATCCAAAACACTAATTTTATAAAATTTTATCAATCTCCAATCCAGTTTCAATCTCACCTCCAGTGTTTATTCATCTTTATTCGTTTCCTGTCTTTATTCGCTGTAATTAAAGGCTATATTGAAATGAATAAATTGCTCCGATATAATGATGTTCCAGATGTTTCCTTTTATCTTAGGATCATTAATTCGTAAACTATCCTGATATTTATTTCTCATCGTTTATGTTACTGTTGCTTGTTGATAATTTTGCTTTTGGAACCTTTAGTATTAGATAAAAACTATATAAATAAATGTATTACTTCAACCAAATTGCATTTATTTTAAACTAAGTTAGAATTATTACAAGATGATTGAACCTTACAAAGAGTTTGTGAAATTTACTAGGATAATCTTTGGGAAGACCTTTTTTTTTTAATGATTTGACGTGCGTTTCGCTAACTGTGTTAGCATCATCAGAACATGATTTAATCTAGTTCTAAAACTAAACGACGAGGTATATTTTTAAATAAGATTCATTTTTTAGTAAGAAGAAAAATACTATAAACAACATTAAAATATATTTTCCATGCTCTGCATAATTTTATATACTTTTCTACACAATTTCCATTTTTGTTCAAACATTTGTCATACTACTCAACAAGTTTTTGAATTCCGACGTCAAAGAAATCTGCGGCCTGTGAAGAAGCCCAATCCATGACTGCAGTTTTAACTTCTTCGTCATCGTTGAACCGTTGACCACCAAGGAACTTCTTTAAGTACGGAAACAAGTGATAATCACTGGGTGCAATGTCTAAACTGTAAGGTGGATAATCCAAATCTTCCTATCCAAAAGGAGCCATCCAAAGGAGTCATGAAGCAACATCACATAGGAAGACACTAGGCTACACTGCTTGTTTTGTATGGCACGCTGGAGTTTTCTCAAGATCCGCATCAGAATTGATTATTGTGTCTCTCGGCATAAAATCCACTACTTTCAGTCCTTCCCTTCATCTTCTGTTCTTTACTTCCCTTCCTGTCCCAAAAGACAGTTGCCATAATAATTCGTGCTGAAATTGTCTGTTTGGCTTTCACTCTGGTTGGTGAAGATGTGTGTCGCCATTCCATTGACTGTTGCTTGGACTTGGATGTAGTTTAACAATTCATCTCGTTCCTAATTGTATCGAGTCAAAAACGATAAAACACAGCCCAAACTCTTTGTTTTGTGATCGTCAGAAAACAGTCCACGGAGAACACAATTTCCGATAATTCAGTTTCTCCGAAACAATGGTGTATAAAACTGAACTTGAAATCTGTGGAAATACACTGATAACTTTGAAAACGTGAATCGTCGGTTCTCTCGAATTGTGTTGTCCACGCCACGAATCAAATCTTCAGAAATCAGGGAAGGTCGGCCAGGGCGTGGCTCATCATGGACATTAACCCGCCCGTCCTTGAACATTCTCACCCACTTTCGAACTTTACTGTCACTCATAGCATTATCACCGTAAACCTCATAAATCTCATAGTTAATTTCCACTGCTGCCAAGTTTCTTGCACTCAAGAATCGAATTACAACAGATCGTATCTCATAGTCAGCGAGTGCTCAATTTTCTTAAACATTTTAAACTTCTGCAGCTCAGCACAAAGACAGGCGATATGGCTGCAAATGGTGTCTAAACATGCGCAAAGCATGCTGAGAGAAGACGCGCAATCGCCGCAGTGCGTCATTCTCACACTCATTCACAATCGGATCTTATTTAAAAATACCACTCGTATTCTATTTATTTATAACCTCATTCTATTTATATGACGATCGTACCTAATAAATAACCCTAATAAATCAAATATATAAACCGAATAAAACCGAAAAAAAATGAGCTGTCACAAAGTAACGGACAAATCAATCAATAATACTAATATCTGTATTACAATCATGTTCGAGTGCAAGTTGGGCAACACAAGATTTTTTTTTCTCCATATCTAATGTGTGCAATATATTTTTTATATCTAGTTAATATGGACCTTTTAGTTTGCCCAATATACCTTCGATCATAATCTTAACAACTAATTTCGTAAATCGCCGACTTTTTATGTTTATCTACTTGGTCCTATGGATAATCCAGGACTTTTCTCAATGTATATGGTTTGTAGGCAATCTTAATGGCCACTTTTTTTAAATCTTGTCTAACCTCGTGTTAATCAAACGGTATTACCATGAATTTATTTTCGTTCTGTTTCTTTTGAAAAGTCAAAGATTCTTTCAATAATTATCTAAACTTATGCTTTGAAATTAATGTATCTACAATATTTTTATTAAAACCATTCTCTTCGGACACCTCTGTAATTCATTTTAATTATCTGTTATAATTATCTTTGTTTAAAGGACACAAAAAAATCTCCCTATCGAAATTATGTATAAAACAAAATTGTTTTCAGCTTAATAATAAGCTTTACGAACAAGAACGAACGGTAATGGGCAATCCTCTATCACTGTTCTTAGCCACCTTGTTCATGAGTTAATTTGAAACTGAGGCGAAGGATGAATTCAGTTAGTTTCCGAGGATGTTTTTAAGATATACGGTTGACGTTTTTGCAATTTTCGATTCAAAAAATGAACATTTTTGTTAATAATTTAAATGTGTAAATTCGAAACCGTACCTTTCACGTATGAACTCGAAAATAATGGTAGATTACCATTTTTCAGTGTTTTAGTCAACAGGAACAATAAAAATAGGTTAGATTTTGATATGTTTAGAATAAACACCACCATTTTTAGATACATTCCTAACGATTCGAATCATAGCTTCTAAAATAAGGGTTAAGTTAAATTTTGTGGTAAATAGATTAATAATTTTTTATTCAAAAATAATTATAATAAAGAATTAAAATTAATTATAGAAATAACCGAAGTGAATGGTTATAATAAGATTATTGTAGATACTTTAATTAGAAAACATAAGTTTGGACAATTATTGAAAAATCTTTAACTTTTCAAAAACAACATAATAAAAGAATTCATGGTATTACCGTTTGATGTCCCGGTAACCCGAGAGATATACATGATTTTGAAAATAGTGGACATTAAGGTTGTCTACAAACCATATAATAAATTAAGAAAAGCCCTGCGTATCTAAAGGATAAAGTAGATCAACATGAAAAGTTGGGGATTTACGAAATTAGTTGTCAAGATTATAATCAAACTTCACTAACCAAGTTAGTGTTATCTAACAAAGTTTATAACAATTTCTTGATGATGCAATAAACGCATGGAGTGAATTAGTGCGATTTGGTAAGCGAAAAATTCGTTACAAAGTGATTATTGTTGTTTATAATGCACAATATTTTAAAATATATCACCATTTTTCTTCCAGTTCAATATATTTTTTTTACTAATATAATCAGACTACTTATTTTTTTATCTGTAAGAGCAATTACGCTTACTTGAAAATCTTTTTTGAATTTGAGGAAGTTTTACTGATATTGTTGTAGAGGATTATGGATATAGCAGAACAAGCTGCACAAGCCCAAAAGGAAGACGATATAGATTTCAACTTCCAATTCTACAATGCCAAAAATTTAACTAACTCAGCTCCAAATGCATCTGGTTCAGATGAAAATGAGGTGAAGCTGATAACAATTGATTAAAAACATTTTTCTAAAAATCTCAATATATTTTTGTTCATAGAACGAATTACCGTCTATTCAGGAAGTGCGATATGAAGATTCGTTATTATCGGGCAATACGTATGGGCAAAACTATCAGCTTGATGATATGGATGGATATCAACAGGATCAGGATTCGCCTGAAAATGGATCATCAAATAATGACGAGTTTATTGGAGCAGAAATCGAAGTGAGACTAATTACACATTTGTCGTTGCTATATACAATATTGGTATTTGTTACAGTTAACAGATGAAATTGGAGAAAAGAATCCACAGGCGAGTCAAACTCAACCAGTGGATAAGTCGAAACTACCACTATATCGAAATAGACATTTTTATAATATTCCGGTTAACACAAATCATAGCGCCGTCCATGTTCCTAGCAATGTTTATGAGAGATGTAAGTAATTCGGAAAATACTATATAAATTAATATAACAAAAGTTCTTTCGAAAATGTGTACCTTCCAACGAAAAATAAGGAGCTTTTCAAAAAAAAAATATATTTTTGATATCTAAATGTCGTTAGACCTAGAAACTAAAACTCAAAATTTTTCAGATTTCTTTAAAAACGGTCCAACATAATCACCCTGCAATTCATATTTAGAACAAGGACGTTCCAACTTTTTCTCTTCTTTGTATTCTTCTTTACAGAAGAGACTGAGACAGAAGAGTCATGACCTATAGACTATCCAACTTTTTAGTATCAATTTTTATATCCAACTTTTTAGTACCCTCAATAGAATGTTATTTATCTAAATCTGCAACATAGACTGTTATCTGTTTTGACTTCATGATTTAAAGTAAATCTTCATCCAATGAGCCATTTATTTAGGCTAGCGAAGAGAAAGTAATTGCTGGGAGCTAAATCCAGTGAATACGGTGCATGTAGTATTTCGAAACGTCGGTCATGCACACAGCCACCATGAAGTCATTCGAAACGTAGATCATGCACAAAGCCACAACCTATACATATGTGCAGGTGAATTAATGTTGTAAAAGAGAATCTTTTTTTCAGGTCAGATCAGGACATTTATTTAACTTGAATCTCACCCTTCAATTAGTCTAGTATGGAACCGTAATACTCCTCGGTAATGATCCTACCTTTTGTCAGTAGTAGCGGAAAGCTTTTTCATACCGAAAATATCATCTATAATGGTCTATCGAGGTGTTTATAATGTCTTTCAATCATTGATTATTTAACACGACATGTTGGATTTTTGTGACGATTTTGTCGGTCATAGCGATTTATGGGAGTCCGGAGCGTCCCTCGTACTCATTTGATGTGTGACCACATTTTTAACTTCGAAATAAAGTGGAAGAATACTTTAAAGTTAAATCCAATCCTTTCTATATGCCCGTCGGGTTTAAACCCCATAACACAATGTTTTTTATATATCAATTTTCCCTAATTTTTCCAACTTTCCGAACTCTTCTATAATTTCCTCTTTCTTGAAAACTTACGTTGCTTACGTTGTCTCATTGGACACAGTCTAAAGATATATATATATATATATATATATATATATATATATATATATATATATATATATATATATATATATATACATATATATATATATATATATATATATATATATATATATATATATATATATATATATATATATATATCATCGTTTCTCAATCTTTTTATTGTCGCAACCCACTAAATAGCCAAAAAATTAAGTAAAAAACATTGCGACCCCCCTAATACAATATGTTAATTTGACGTTTATCAACGTTTTACATTGGCTGGTTAACACGGCGACGATTTATAATTTTTTTCAGTATCGTGATTTATAAAGAATCGTTTTTATTTTTAAATGGCTAACTCCTACGAACGTGTTCACACGCTTACGAATCTTGTCATTTATTTGTCTTTGTATTAAATGACGAATTGTCAAGGACGGCTGTATGTGTGAATAGGCATTTACATTTATACCGAAATACCGCACACAGCTACAAACACCGAAATACAAGACTTGTGTAACCTCTAGTTCTTATATTACGTTTACCAGTTCGAACCTGTGTCCTGCACTTGCATTCACTTGCAAAGAGACCCGCCCGCGCAACTTCCTCCACCTACCAGCGCATGCGAGACGGATAATTCGTCTGGAGTGCGCTTAGGCAGGTTCGTACAAGCTATACGCTTTGGTAATAAAAACAAAAGAACGAAAGTTTCTTTTGTTAATTACGTTTTTACGAAAACAAGTACTAGGATTTTTTCTCTCATCCAGTGTTAAATACCACGATTTCTTCTCTCACTCAGTGTTAAATAAATTAATAACAGTGTGGTAATAAAATCAATTAATAATATTCAATAAAATCGACAAATTTGTCACAAAACGAAATGCACCATCTACATCTGGTGAAACAGTAAAGAAAAAGACCAAATTATACAATAAAATATATTTTTTACAGATAAAAATAGCCGATTTTCAAAGCTTTTACAAGATGAAGAAACTTTATTACTATTGGCTTATTTGAGTGATATACGAGGTGTGACTATTAAATAACGAGAATGCAGTACTTGGCTAGAAACCTCTTGACAGACAATGCGGAATGAGCCAGCGCATTGTTTTGGCGGAGAATCCATGAATTGTCCTTCCACAATTCGGGTAATTTTTTCCTTATTCTTTCACGGAGTTCAGCAAGAACATCAAGGTAGTAATGCTGATTAATAGTTTGATCTTCAGGAACCCAATGAAGGTACACAATCCCGTGAATATCAAAAAAACAATCATCATTGCTTTGAATTTTGCTTTGGTTATTCAAGCTTTTTTGACTTTCTGTGAATTTGGGCTCTTCCAGTGCATGGATTGGTGCTTAGTTTCATGGTTTCATGGATTCGCGCCTCCTTCAACGTGACAATTTTAGGCACCATTTCGGCACACACTTTTTGCATGTTAAAATTATTATGTAAAATTTGCTGTACGCATGCTTTGTCAATTCCTACAGTTTCAGCAATTGCACGAATACTTAACCGACGGTCAGATCAAACCAGATTACCGATTTTTTCGATATTGTCATCCGTTTTTGACGTGGAAGGGCGACCCGGGCGTGGATCATTTTCAACGTCTTCTCGGCCATCTTAAAAACGCTTAAACCACTCAAAAACACGTGCACACGATAAACTGTCTTTCAATAAATTATATGTTTCTGTAGCGGTTTTTTCAAGTTTAAAGTGACATTTCACAACATTTCATTGCTCTATTGTTACACTTAACATTTTTCCGGCGAAACAAAAAAAAACAACTCTAAAGCTGGGTCTACATCAATACAAATTTGCGTTGTGCGGGCTGTATGTGTTGTATGTGGTGTGCCTGCGCGGCAATGTAGATGCTCTGACACAAAAAGCCACACACAAATATTATCGTCATACAGCATACACACCAGATAATTCAAACAAATTGTTCCAATAAATTCAACACAAATCAGTAAATCCAATTCATTCACTCACAACACACGCGAGAGCTATTGCATTCGAAAGAGAAGGTTTTACTCCAAACAACTGTTGGTAGCTGGTGTTTGGCGCATGCGTTTTTCTTCTGTAGCAGCGTCAGTCTCCTTATTTAATAACCACACCTCGTATTTTCACATCTGAACTTGAATGCCTTGAATACTTGACTTGAATACGAGTTTACAAGACCTTAATAAAATATTTTACTAATGACAAACCAAGTCAATGCCTTCATCAAGCACCTTGGTATTCGGATTATATGCCTTGAAAAATGCAATTTTGAGGTATTTACTTTAACTTCGGATTATATTACCAAAAATATGGGTTTGGAAAATTATGTTCACGATCGCGTGTTGGAGAGTATAAAAACGCATTTACGTGAATTGAAAATTCAGTTACTGAAATATTTTCCAGATAGCAACGATGATTTGTAGAAAAGATGGGTTCTCAACCCGTTTCATGAAAATGTTGTAGCAGCTGTTGAATTACCTATTGAGATTCACAGCCAACTTATTAAAATATCGGCCGAAAAAGTTCTACAACTAGAATTTTTAACTCAAGATTTAGATAAATATTTGCACGACCATGTTTATTTTATTAAGTTGTTATTACTTGGTAATATTTAATTTGTAATAATAAACACTTATTTTTAAATTAAAAATACTGTTATTGATATAACATACAAAATACAGTTGCTGTCGCTAATACCTCTTAGTCAAGCCAAAATATAATAAACAAATTTACAAGTAAATCTTTTTTCAGCTCTTTTGGCTATTAGGTGGAGTGTAATGTCGATTAGTGTCGTTAGTGTTTATAAAGTTAAATATTATAAGTGTTTATAAAGTGATAAAAACCTAGAAACATTTTTTTCAATATAATGACAAACATTATGGAGTACCTGCAATGGGTAAGTTTAAAAAAATAAAATGTAACAACGTTAGAATACCAACAGTTATAAAATTTTCTTAGAACATAGTTTTTTGATGAAGATCGACTTATGACCGAAACGTTAAATAAAAACAAGAAAACAAAAAACCTGAACAACTGTCTTTTATTTCTTAAAATATATATATAGTCTGAACCTGAAAAAGAGTCAGGTTATGTTCAATAAATTCGCTGAAGACAGAAGAATTTTAGTTTTAGGAAGGGATTTGGAGATTGGGGACCACTTTATGTATCTTGGGCAGAGGATTTCAATGGAGGCGGATATTGTCCGGGAGGTGGAACGGGTGTTAAATGTGACTGGCAGGCATTTGTCAGGCTCAACATAGTGTTTAAGATCAGACTCTCACTTTGTCTGAAAAGAAAAGTCTTCGATCAGTGCGTTCTACCCGTTATGACATACGGAAGTGAAACCTGCACACTCATATCGCAATCAATTCAAAAACTTCGGGTAGCACAAAGGAGAATGGAAAGATGTATGCTTGGCATTACAAGACGAGATAGAAAGCCCTGCGTATGGATCAGGGAACAAACGAAAGTTTGCGACATCAATGGCAGAGTAAAGCAATTGAAATGGAGATGGCAGGCCATATAGCGAAGCGATTAGACGACAGATGGACCAAGGCAATCCTGGAGTGGATACCGCTTGATCGCAAACGTCCGCAAAGTAGACCGAAAGCACGATGGACTAATGATGTCGTTAAGTATATAGGACCCGAGTGGTAGAGGAGAGATTTAATTAACGCCATAAAAGAATTATATAAAATAACCTACCAAAGAAAATATTAATTAAGTATCAGTAAATAACCAAAATTTTCAGTATCAAACTCAAAACCAAACGTCTCGTGAACTTTTTTGGCTGTTTGGGATATACGGATAAAAAATATTTATTGTTATCAAACTATTATTGATAAAAATATATAAATATTGCATTCAATTTATGACTTGTATATTTATTTATTATATACCAATTATGTATTTTTTAGCAAAAGATGTCATATCTGGTATTATGTGGTCAGAAGAATTAGATAAAACTTTTAGAAGTAATTACAATCTTGATCCGACATTATCGTGGCAATACTTTGGCAGCTCTACAGGCTTTATGAGACAATTCCCTGGTATGTGTGGTATCCAGAAAAACTCCATTATTAAGATCTAATACTTGATATTTTTTTAGCGATGATCTGGTCACAGGAACCAATAGATTTGTTTGATTGTCGAACTAGATCATGGTACATTGAAGCTGCATCGTCTCCTAAAGATGTTATAATACTTGTGGATAGATCTGGATCAATGACAGGTAACATAAAAAATATGTTTTGGTTTAGTTAACTATATTTACATACTTGTCATACTGTTTCATCAAATCAATTATCAAGTATTTATGTAACTTTGATTTGATTCAATTCATAATATACAAAATATATTCTTTAAAATGGTTTTGATTAGGTTTTATGGAAGGTAGTTTGATGACTAGTTAATTTGATCTTTCATTGGTACTAGTTTTTGGTATTAGGAGATCAGAATGCTATCCCAATTCAACCATAATTAATTATATGAAATATTTCTCCATTCATAGAAATGGTATTCCACTGAAGGAAAAAAATTAATAAGTCAGATAGTGCTGGATGTAATAGAGAAACAAATCGTCTAAGTCTCTATTGTATAGCTACAGAAAACTACGTTTTCTGTTGGCTAAAGTCAATTTGGTCACAATAGAGGTTGGTATTGACAATTTGATTATTTGGAGTGATTTAGATCAAATTACGCACTCAAAATGTCAGTAAAGACTCATCCAAATCTTCGTTGAGAATATGTCTCAATTGGTGATGAATTACCCTACTTATCCAGGTCTTATTTTGCTTGTTGAGATTTTGAAGCACATTCATTTTTCATCACGAGTCACAATTTGAGGGATCAAGCACATATCTTGAAAGTTTTCAAGCTACTTTTGACAAATGTCGATACTGTCATGAGTCATGAAAGCGTGAAAGTGTGAAACTTAATAAGTAATATATTTAATGCTGTCGAGAGCATGAAGATTTACCCATTATTGATTGTGAAATATTGAAATCGGTAGATATCTGCGAGTTTGGTTGATGATTTCATTTCAACGACTAGGTTTTATAAATTCACAGTCACAGCTACTGTACTGATCTTCATCTAGGTTCATCAATAAACTTTTTGAGTCTTTGAACTTTTGCTCAAGTACTGATGCAAATACATTTCACTTTCAAATGTTTCCATGATTTTTCAAAAATCAAAAAATTAAAGCAAAAAAAAGCTTATATTAACAAAGCATTTACGATTATTTAACATTAAATAATACACACTACAACAGAGTAATTCAATAGTTGAAAATTGGTATATAACATTGGTATATAAAATTGGTATAAATACATAGGTATATCAAAATATTTCTAGTCTAACACGTATTTTTACAGCTATTCAAGGTAAATGTGGTTTTATTTAATTCTTGCCGAATTTTAACTTGGTTGTACAAGCATCAACGATTAAACATGCAGTAGACTTCCCAAAAATGTTACAACACAAATTTTTATTAATGAAGTGTAGTTTAATGTTTTAAAAGGGAGACCAATATCGTTTTGCTAACTTTAGCTGGGACATGGATCCACCCAGAATCATGGAATCCACCCAGAAAGCGCAATCAAACATACATAATATGGCGGAAAAATAAAGGAACACTTTAAATTTAAAAAAAACCTTTAGTTCCTTTGCCAAAATTATTTATTTTTATACAAAATACGCCCACTGCTGGACACGTTCAACCAGTGCTAGCATATATTGTTTTACGTCGTTTTTCCATAATAAGTAAGAACTTCTTAATCGAAGATGTGGTAAACATCATAAAGAGAGAAAAAAGGGGAGAGACAGTCACCAAGAGACGCATTCTCATCTTCATACTAATTTTCAGCAAAAAAAGAGGATACTATATGAAATTTTGGGAATGGCAGTATGGATCGAATCTGTACGAAAACAATCTGTTTTGATCCGACAATGCAAAAGATATCAAGGTTATGGGCGCGCCCAAAATAACTGTTTCAAAGCACCGTGATCTATTAGATGAGCTGGGAAGCATAAAATTAGTGAATACAATCATCCGAGCACCTAAATGTGCCAACTGCAATGAAGCACATCCACTATCGAAGATACCTAGTTGCCAAGGAACTTTAAAAGATTAGGAATGAAGCAGCACGCACGCAGAAGCTAAGCATGAGAAGTTCCAATGTGCCAGAACCTACAACCCAGATCATCAGATCGAAACCAGTAACAAAGCATGTCATAAAGCATAAGACATTCGTCCAAACTACAAAAGGCAGTAAAACCAAACCAAAGAAAAACAGTCAAAAGCAGCCTGATGCAACCAGCCAAATGTTACAAAAAATCATGGTTAAACTTGATCACTAAGAAAGGCCTAATAAAATGATCCTAGATAGACTGACAAACGAGAAAGCAGCAATAAGGGAGCCGCTGCTAATAGGAAGAAGCAATGGACAGTTCAATTAGAATAGTAGCCTGGAATAACAGTGGGCTAATACAAAGATCCTATGAGCTCGAAACATTCCTATGGA
Source organism: Cosmopolites sordidus (assembly GCA_031761425.1). Lineage (NCBI taxonomy): Eukaryota > Metazoa > Arthropoda > Insecta > Coleoptera > Curculionidae > Cosmopolites > Cosmopolites sordidus. Next base: position 418,445 of record JARFXV010000183.1, read on the forward strand.
ATGATTGAATTGATGTAGCTCTAATCTCAGAGACACACATGACCAAAATAAATGATTTTAAAATAAGAGGATACAAAGGCTATCACACGCCCGCTCGGACCTGCTGGGAAAAATCAGATCAGCATATGATACCCCTGAGATACAAGAGACAGCTGTGACAGTCTAAAGACATCACAATTACTGCAATATATTGCCCAGCAGAAAAGTTACCAAAGGAGGAACGATTTACTTGCTTCTTCAAGTCATTAGGAGATCGCTTCATTATTGAAAGCGACTTCAATATCAAACACACCTGGGGTTCTGCTAACATCACGCCGAAAGGAAGACAACTGTACGTAGCTACAAAGATAATGGCCTGCCCTTTCTAATCAACAGGCAAACCAACGTACTGATCTACGGATAGAAATAAAGGGCCAAACTTAGTCGATTTCTTCGGGCTGCGCAACATTGCATCTATATGTTAACACTGAAGAAAGCTTTGACTTGACATCTGACCACTCAGCAATTGTGCTCTAACTAAGTGAGTACATCATCACCAAGCAACAGCCCCCGTATTTTACTAACGGGAAAACTGATTGGAACAGTTTTCGAACAGAGCTTGAACAGAGAATCGACCTAAATATAACTCTGAAGACGAAAGAGCAGCTAAACTATGAATTTAAAAACTAGGGGTTGATCTGCAACAAGCTGCATAGAATAATACATCCACACTGAAGCCAAAAATACCAGGATTGAACTACATCAAGGAAATTCAAGATTTGGTGCCTGAAAAAAGAAAAGCCCGGAAAACATGGCAGCAAAATTGATCCCCGGACGGCAAAAGACTGCTAAATAAACTATGTAAACAGCTCAAAGATGAAATCACAACCATCAAGAACAAAAGCCTTGAGAACTACCTAAGTAAGTTAATAGATCACGAAAGCTTTGACTACTCGCTATGGAAAGCGACTAAATCCTTGAACAGGCTAAAGAACCATGACCCGTCAATCCGCAAGTATGATGATAACTGGGCGCTGCGTGATGAAGAAAAAGTAGAAATATTCGCTGAATATCTAGAGAATACTTTCAAGCTTCCAATGATTGGCTTGGAAGAAATCCCGCATTAACAATAAAGATTGCATAACAATTAAGCCAATCACCATAGCAGAGATTGTCACAACTATTGGCAAAAATCTCAATCCAAAGAAAGCTCCATGTTATGACATAATAACAGTGCAAATGCTCAGGGAGTTACTCCGTAAAGCCATCATGAAGCTGACTCATATTTTCAACGTTGTACTACGGATCAGGTACGTTCCAGTGCAATGGGAGATTGCTGAAGTTATAATGATCCTGAAACCTGGCAAACCATCTGAAGACAAAACATCATACAGCCCAATATCCCTGTTGCAGATTATATCTAAGTTACCTGAAAAGCTGATCCTACAAAGCCTCAAACTCATTATTGAGGAGAAGTATCTTATTCCAACGCATTAATTTGGATTTTGCAATAACCTCTCGATAATAGGTCAAGTACATTGAATCACTGATGTAATCGAGAGAGCACTAGAAGAATATATGTGCAATGATGTTTCTTGATGTGGCCCGAGCATTCGAGCGAGTGTGGCACTAGTGTCTTGAATACAAGCTAGACAAATATCAACCACAACAAATGAACTAAATTCTTCAATCATACATCACTGACCGTCACTTCAAAGTCAAGCATGGTAACAAATACTCAGATCTTAAAAATATATGTACTGGAGTGTCGCGACCTCTTCTTGACCTGTCCATTACTCGCTGTACACCATCGATATCCCGCGGAGCGGTGGAGTAGTGACGGCAACATTCGCCGATGATACTGCTTTACTCGCTACTGGAAAATAAATTCAGTCAGTAACAAACAAATTCCAAACAGCCGTCAACAATGTCACCAATTGGACGAAGAAATGGCGCATCAAATTAAATGAGGCGAAGTTGACCCATGTCAATTTCACCGACAGGAAATATAACTATATACCAGTAACAGTCAACCAGAAAAGAATCCCACATGCCAACGAAGTAAAGCATCCGAGTATAACTCTAGATGTCAAGTTAAGATGGAAAACACATGTGAAGAAGAAATGTGAGCAACTGTGACTTAACTGCTCCTTTATAAGCAAATCCCGACACCGGGATTCAATCACCGGAGATTCACCGGGATTCACCGGAGTTATGGCAGCCAACTTTGGAGATGCACCAAGAAATCTAATATAAAAGTAATTCAGACGTTCCAAAATAAAGTACTTGTATTGTTAATTTGACAGAATTATAGAATAAAAAAATGCCAGTATGTTTAACCATCGAAAAATTAACATCGAATAAAAAGCGAATATTAAGTTTTGTTTTAAACTTGGTAAAACATTCACTGAAATATTTCAATTAATGAAACAAGTGTATGGTGAGGATGGTTTATCTCGTGGCAGAATCCATGAGTGGTTTAAACAATTCAAAGAAGGTGGGGAGGACATCAAGGACGATGAACATCCTGGTCCGAAAAATACCGTCGTTACTCAAAGTAACGTTGAAATTTTGCGTAAATTTATAAAAAAAACATCCACAATCTTCGTTGAGTTACACGAAAATGGAATTGAACATGTTCAAAAATTCAATTCATTGCATTTTAACCGATTATTCGGGACATTATTGGTGCACGATTTGTTCCACACAAATTGACTGACGCCAAAAATTGCTCCGAATCCAACATTGCAACGACTTGATTAAAGAGTCGAAAAAGAACGGCAGCTTCAAGTACATTATTGTTACTGATGATGAGAAGTGGTGATTTTAATATGATCCAGAAACCAAGAGTCAAAGTGCCGAATGGAAGCACCCGAGCGAGCCAAATCCAAAGAAAAACCGTCTCGAGAAGCCAAAAGTAAAAACAAAGTTGATTTGCTTCTACGATTCGGAGGGAATTGTACACAAGGAGTTCGCTCCACCTGGTCAAACGACCAATGCTGTGCAATTGCAATCTTGGTGTTAGGAGCATCTGTTATTGCGTATTAGTTATGTGCGACCACAATACCGCCAACAATGCAACTAGCGCTTGTTGAACGATAATACGCCGTCCCATCGCTCAATGCTCATCACTGATTTTTTTACCAAAAATGGCATTAGAACGATCAATCATTCACCATACTCGCCTGATTTGGCTCCCTGAGACTTCTGCCTCTTCGAAAAAGTTCATTTGCCGATGAAAGGACAGCGTTATGCCGACATTCAAGCCAATAAAGGCGTCGACTGCTATCCTGAAGGACATATCTTTAGCCGAGCTCAAAAATACATTCGTCAACCTAATTGACCACGCAATACGTTATATTGACGCACAAAGAGACTATTTTGAATTAAAATAATGATTTTTGGCGAAAAAATTAATATTTGTTTTTTGTTAAGTCCTGTTTTCCTGGTGAGACACACCTTGTATTAAATGACTGTATTAAAAAATAATAATAGCTTGTAGTAAACTGAAACTTGATTTTTCATTATTAGGCTAGAAAGTTTTTGATCAGCCTATCTAAAAAAGTAAAATCTACATAAAGTGTAACATACTTCTTGTTTTTGTTTACTAAATGCCTTTAAAATAAATAATTAAAATTATTTTTAGGAATGAGACGAGAGATAGCTCGTCATGTAGTACATAACATCCTGGATACACTAGGAAATAACGATTACGTAAATATTTTTACTTTTAGCAACACCACAGATCCCCTAGTTGAATGTTTTGATAAAAAACTTGTACAGGTATATTCGTTAAGATTTTCGTACAAAGTAATTTATTAAACTTTATATATCATAGGCAAATTTGGCAAATATTCGTATATTAAAAGAAAGCATGAGCGACTTCAAAACGGAACAGATAGCAAACTTTTCACTCGCTCTAATTACTGCCTTCCAATTATTGGAAAACTACAGACGAGAAAAGTTGGGTAAGTAAACTAAACATTTATACCAAGTAAAAAATCGCAATATATTTATATATACAAGGGTTTAGTTTAGTATCCTAAGAAATCAATGTTTTATATTGGCAGGTGTCATTGCATAACAGCTTTTTAACTTTCCATCGTTTTAATTAACACATCTGACCAGCTAGTGGTTATTTTCTATCATCCGTAACTCTGAAGTCTTACATCATTATTATCTATTTTTCTATTTTCTACATATTTTTATCTACTTTTCTACAAACATTTCTATTTTTGTTCAAACATTTGTCATGCCGCTTAACAAGGTTTGTATTCCGACGTCAAAGAAATCTGAAGCCTGTGCAGAAGCCCAATCCATGACTGCAATTTTTAGGTTCTTCGTCGCCCTTGAACCGTTAGCCTAAGGAACTGAACCTAACCGAGGAATTCCTTTAAGTACCGAAACAATTGAAAATCATCATAATTAGGCCTTGTTTTTGTGCATAAACATGTGGCCTTGCATTGTAATGGAGGAACTGCACATCGGAAAACAGTAGGCCATGCCGTTTGTTTTGTATGATACGCCGAAGTTTTCTCAAGGTGACACAATACGCATCAGAATTGATTGTTGTGCCTCTTGGCATAAAATCCATTAACAAAATCCCTTTCCTGTCCCAAAAGACAGTTGGGGCATGATATTTGATGCTAAAACTGACTATTTGGCTTTCACTCTCGTTGGCGACGATGTGTGTCGCTATTCCATGACTGTTGCTTGGATTCAGGAATCATATAAGACACCCAGGTCTCATCTCTTGTAACGATGTGGTCTAACAATTAATCTCCTTCCTGACTGTATCGAATGAAAAACTATAAAACAGCCCAATCTCTTTGTTTTGTGATCGTCAGAAAGCAGTTTTGGAATCCACCGAGAACACAATTTTTAATAATTCAGTTTCTCCGAAAGAATGGTGTACAATAATTGAATGACCTTGAAACAATGTGGAAATTCATTTGATAACATTGAAATCGATAACAATCGATAACATCAACAAATTTGATAACATTGTTCTCTCAAATGTTGATGTAAAATGTCAAATGTTCAGAAATCAGAGGAGGTTGGTCAAGGCGTGGTTCATCATGTCACACTGTCGAACTTTACTGTCACTCATAGCACTATCATCGTGAACCTCTCAAACCTGACGGTGAATTTCCGCTGCAGCCAAGTTTCTTGCACTCAAAAAACGAATTACAAATCATATCTTCACAGTCGGGGGGCGACTTAATTGTCTTCAACATTATAAACTTTTATAGCTCAGCACACAGACAGACGATAGGCTGCAAATGGCGTCTAAACGTTCATAAAGTATGCTGGGAGCAGATGCGCAAGCGTACTGTGGCAATTGTGCGACATTCTCACTCTCATTCACAAACGGACCTTATTTTAAAAATACCCCTCGTAGTTTTTCGTTCCCACTCCTTCTCTTAGGAGAATTAATAGTCCTTGCACCATACTCTACTGTTATAGAAGATATTTCAACTGTCAAATTCTTCATTGCCACATATAACTACTCTTTATTCTTCTTCCAAGAAACCTTCAACCAAATCACATCACAAAACTTTTAAAAGGAACCTCAAATATACTAGGGTGTCACAAACGTATTTACGTTTTTGAGTTATTCACTGATTAAAAAAATATACCTGAAGGTTATTTCTTGAAGTACAGACCGTTGTTTTCAATAACCTCAACTCACCTTTGAGTACTGTTTGTCTTCGTTGACATGTCATAACTCGTTCTGAATTTTTTTCTTGCAAAAAGTGAGCCGTAGACCAGAAAAAGTGGTTCGTTCGATGGAGCGAGGTCGAGGCTATATATTGGAAGAAGTTCAAAGTGTAAATCGTTAATTTTTTAGTGTAAAGATATAAAATAAAATCTTGCGTTGACTTTCTACAGGATGACTTTTTTACAGGTGATGAAACCTGGATATTTTTCGGCCAGAACGGGGTATACTTTCTCAAGCTGAACTGAGTAGAGTTCTGAATTGTTCGCCCTATCATCAGGAACCAACTAAAAGTGAATTCTTACCACTTAATATTTCCATAACTTCAGTATCTATTTCTCCCTCTCGGAACTTTTTGAAACACAGCTGAGTGGTGCGGATTGATATAGCCCTTCCTCGTCTACTTCTCAAATATTACGAGCAGCGATTCTTAAGAAGACATGAATATAATTATTGTATTAAATTAACTCTTTAAAATGTCCACAACCCATTCCTCGTGAAAAAAAGTTTCGTTGGTTGATAAAATATTGAACAAAAATTTGGATTCCTCTGGTTTAGCAAATAAACCATTCACAATTTCTGCCTGTGTGAAAAATCACCGGGTACGAAGGCTTGTATCCTTTGTAGATGATAAGGATAGAGTAATTTACCTACCCTTATCATAAAGAGTAATTGCTCTTTTAATGTCCTATGTACAATCCAATGGAAAACTTCAACTTGTTAAGCAACACTTCGAGTACTTCTAGTAGAATCCCCTTCAAAGATGTAACATCCGTCCACATTCTTGAAATTTTGAAACCATACTATCCTTATATAAAAGTCTTTCTGGGACCTGGAAAAATATTTGCCGATCTGAAAGCGGCTTTTTGTGGAATCGTTGCCTATAAATGCGGCTGGCTGGCCACGATACAAGCTTCCCCTACTAATCCATTTATTTTCATAATTCGCATCCAAATATTGTCTCACCTGCATGATAAAATGTGGAGGAGCGCCGTCTAGCTGTAACCACATTCGACTATACTGATGATCTAAAGGAATAATGAATTTTGGATTTTCACTGCTGTAATAATGGAAGTTATGTCGGTTGACGTGCCCATTTTTGTGGAAAGTTGCCTCATCCGTGAATAAAGTATATTTGAAAATGTTAAGTTTTTCTCTATTTTTCTCTATTGCCCATTTACAAAATTCAAGCCTTCGATCAAAATCATTTTCATTTAGTTCTTGAACCAATTGTTTATGATACGAATGAAATTTGTATTTTCTAGTTATTCTGTTCGCTGTTACTACTTCGTTTTCTATCCGCCTGCATGAAATATGCGGATTTTTAATTACAGCTTGAAGAATTAAATATTCGTTTCCTTTACTCATAGCTCTTTTTTGCCTGTCCTTTTTTGCCAAGTTTTTTACGTAATCGACACATCCAGTTCTTTCAAATCCAGTTCAGTCGTATAAAAGCTAATACATTAGTATGACGTTCGGCATTAGGGAATCTTTGCACATAAATTATACTTGTATAAAAACACCATATTTTATTTCCGTTCAGTTTCTTTCCTTTAACTCATTTTCTTGGTTCACCCCCTGTATAGGGTTTCAATAGCTCGAAAAGTATAAAGTAGGAAGGGGAGAGCAAAAAAAAAATCTTCAGCAGCACTATTTTATTCTGCGTCCTCCCACTTTAAAACCCACGAACCGCCACTGCTTTTTCTCCCAATCATTATCGAAATATCGAGATCAATCGATATCGCATTATTGGGACAACCTCTATATATATATATATATATATATATATATATATATATATATATATATATATATATATATATATATATATATATATATATATATATATATATATATATATATATGCCCACAAGGTAGAGTAAAATGGCCAGTTGATCTGGTCTGGCCCCGATTGCCTCTCCGAACTGCTTTCCTTGAGTTCGTCTAGAGCTCGGCTGATGACGGCTGAAAGGCTAGAAACCGGTCCCAGGCCCTCACGTGGGTGCCGCACCTAAAGAAGGTAACCGGGAAAGCAAGAGCCATGGCTCGTCTGCTCTACCCCCTAATGAACGGCAAAAGTAAGCTCTCGCTGAACATCCGAATAACCCTGTATAAAATCATGGTCCGATCCGTCCTCACCTACGGATCTCAGGCCTGGTTCCCCTACCTCCCCCCAACGTCGATTGCAATTCTGCAATCGTTCCAGTCACGTGCTCTTCGCACATTAGTAGGTGCCCCATGGTTTGTAAGGAATGCGCAAATCCATCGGGAAACTGACACACCAGAGATTCAGACATTCCTGTCCAGATTGCTGGACAAATTCCTAGCGACGGCGTCCCTTTCGGACAATCCGCTAATCAGAGCCACGGCAGCTTCATTGCCGGCCGTTGCCCCAGTATGACCATCCTCTTCGGTCATCACCTCCATGCCTAAAGGACGGCAGCTAAAACCCTTCGAACAAGCGACATTGTCGTGACGTCCGAAAAAATTCAGTGAATACAAGTCAGGGCCTTCGGGTCAACTTAACCTCCAGGACAAGACGAAGAAGAAGAAACCGGTCCCGAGAGACACGTGACGTCGCATGGTTGACAGTTCGGCGAAGGCGATCGGTGGCACCACGTAGAGAATGGGTGAAAGATTTCTGTAATATATATATATATATATATATATATATATATATATATATATATATATATATATATATATATATATATATATATATATATATATTCTTTTGTTAGTTTGCTTGTTTGTTTAAAATTTTAAAGATGTTTAGTTATTACATCCTTGTATATTTTTATAATGTTAAAATTTATTTTAGGTGCGAATTGTAGTCAAGCAATAATGCTAATTACTGACGGATCGCAATATAATTACAAGGAAATCTTTCAACAATACAACTGGGATAACTTTCCCATTGTCAATGTTAGAGTGTTTACGTATTTAATTGGGCGAGAAGTCAGTGATACCCGAGAGGTCAAATGGATGGCTTGTGCAAATCAAGGTAGGTTTGGAACTTACCACTTTGGGATTTTTAAACGGCTAGAGTACAATAATTGCATATATAGTTTATATTATATTTGAACAAAAAATGTCCTTAAAACACCTATCCAAAATGTATTTTTTCCTGGGAAAACATTATTTTCTTTTCGTAAAAAATTCAATTTTTTGTTTCATTGTCGTCTTAAGGTATTATTTAAAAGTAAAATTCAATATTTTTATAGCCATTGATTCCATACGTTTCAGCATAAATAGACAGAATGTCTATGAAAATGAAAATAGAAATGTCGTTTAATACCAAAGTTGAAATTACTTGCACTCATTTTTTACTAAATAACACTAAAATGTTTTAAATGATTCATTTAAATTATTAATTATTTTGTTGAATTAAATGTTTAAAATGTCCGTCATTTGAGTCTATGCAAGCCTGGCACAGTCCTAATCTATTTTTCCGGACACATTTGTATATTTCTAATCTGGTTGGCAGCCGCTTCTTCGTAAACAGCAGCATATCGTGATATTCGCGTTCAGAATACATTTTTGGTTTTAAATGAAATGTAAATCACACAAAAATAATTCTTGTCGCCAACACCCTTTGCTTCATCTAAATTAGTCAATGCGATGTTGTCACTTTCATTTTTTGTATTGCCGATTCATAATTTTCTTAAAATTGTTTTACGAATGTTCATTAGTTTTTTTGTAGTGTTATGTTATATCGAATATTTTCACGGATGATTGATAATGTCCCTAAATTATTCTGGGTGTCGATTCGTTCCTTCTATGAAGGGTCACAACGTTTCACCAAAAACTCATTTGGCGCTTTCAAGTATTGTTCGCTTCGAGTGAAGAGTCCAACTGAGGTACACGGATCGTCGCTAGGATACAGTATTTGTTCTTTCTTCATAAGCGATTTCCATACTTTTGGAATGTTGCGAGCATCGTAAGGCTTCTCTGATTATTTGGATCTTGTAGTTTTCAATATTTGCCATTTCTTTGCCTTCTTCAAAATTGATTTTATGGCCTGTTTGTAGACGGTGCTGTAACAGAGTGGGAGCAGTTTGTTTTTGAAGTTATTTTGATGCTTCTGTATTTTGGCAGAGATTCGTCCGTTTGTCTTATGTATATTCTGTTGCAATCGGAACAAGATATATACCTATATACCTTATGATTTTCTGGTATGACTTTGTCCTTGGGGTTTTATATGGTCTATGTTTACGACAGTTTTGTGTGGCTTGTGGATTGTTCTAATCTTGTGTTTTCTTAGTAGTCTAACTATGCTGTCCGTCATTTTTTTACATATAGTAACAAAACCTTTGGTGTATTTGGTTATTGATCCTCTACTCTTCTTTGGGTATGGGTTTTATGGCAATGATCTTCCTGTTGCAATTTTCTAATTATCCATTTTGTCTAAGAAGGAATTTTTTGTAGTTCCTGACCTTATGTATATGGTAGTCTCAGTCTAAAGGATCTGGAAATAAAGGTGTTCACTATAGCTTGGATTTGAGACGAATGATGATGGGACTTAGCGTCAAGGTATCGATTGGTGTGAGTCGGTTTCTTATAGACTGTGTGTTCGAGTGTTCCAGAAGGTTGTCTTGTGATGAGGAGATCTAAAAACGGTAGTGTCCTATCCTGTTGAACTTTCAGGGTGAAATATATTCTGGGTGAATTTTATTCAATTGAGTTGGGAAGTTGTGCAGAAGATCATTGTCATGAGGACATATTATAAAAATGTCCTCTACATGGCAACAACTCGCGCACCTTAGTTGGACTCTTCACTTGAAGTGAGCAACACTTAAAAATGCGAAATGAGATTTTGGTGAAATGTTGTGACCATTTACAGAACAAACGGATTCGTACCTGGAATGATTTAGGAACATTATCTACCACCCGGAAGGCCAGCCGAGTTCTTCTCTGAGAACAAATCCGAGAAAAAAATAATTTATACAGAACAGAAATGGTATCCCACATTTTACAGATGATGCTAAGCAATAAGGTTTATTTAATTTTATAGAATGAAATAGACAAAGTCTCTTTCTGACATAGTAAATTGAATTGTAACCTAAAAACGGAAGAACTAAAATAGAAATTAGACACCTTAAACCAAAAAGATACTGAACGTCCAACGATAATCTTAGACATCTAGAAACTCGTTCTGAATTTATGTAACCACCACTTATCCGCAGACGAAGAACTTTGCCATGACTCCTCAGCACATGTCGAATCGAATCGAATAAATAATTTCGAACGTTTAATCAAACCTAGACGATAAGCCAGATGAAGAAGCGGAAATAATCAGACAAGATGAAGCACGAGTACTACGAACCAACAAAATACCAAAACTAAATGTTAATAAAGCCGAAATCAGACCTCTTGAAAGCCTACAAAGAAATAAAGATATCACTATATTGCGGGAAGACAAAGGAAACGCAACTGTTATAATGAACACTCAGGGCTATATGGGAAAGATGATGAACATTTTACTACACAAAACATAAAATAGCGAATAGGGATCCAACAACATATCTAGAAAAAACAACCAAAAGCAAAATAAAAGCATTGGAACTGGAACCATACATCGAATGAATAATAATTCCATAGGAAAAATTAAACAGATGACCTAAACTTTACGGCCTACCCAAAATACACAAATCAGAAATCCCATTAAGGCCCATTATAAGTGCCTTCTGCGCTCCAACACAAAATTTGGAAAAATATCTAGGAAGTATTTGCAGCCAACCGTTAAACTTGCCGAGTCCTTTGTCCAAAACTCTGAACATTTGACAAGGATTATTAAGGATTTCCAACTAGAAGATAAAGATATACTCGCAAGCCTGGACATCGTCTCACTACATCCAAGTATCCCTAAAGACCATAGGCTCCCAATGCGAGCAGTACCGCCCCCCCCAATGGGCGCTGGATCCTTTCATGGTGGCGGTAGCGGGTCTAAAGGCAAATTGAGCGCGTTAAAACAGTCAAAGGGGGCGGCCGTAGCGTACCTACCTATTAAGGAAATTAATATAATAAAATAGTTTGAAAATATTTACTGTTTTTACGAATATCTAGCTATCAAAATGTTTTATCTTATTGTTATCGCGTAAATTCGCATTAGGTATATGTATACCTAATTGGGTTTAGAATTGTCTGTCGGTGACAAGTTTTTGCAAGTTGGTTAGCAAAGACGTGATTCAGACAATCAAGCTTGTTTCGACAAAAATATGGAACTTATAATGACTTATTTACAAAGCAAGTGCTTCGACATAGCAAACAAGCAAAGGCATCAAATTGTATGGATGCGTACACGAAATCAAATATATTAAAGGCAAAGAGCTCTAGGAATGCTATAATTCTCTGCTCTAGGAGCTCTAATTATTTTTGTGTGCTTCGTCAATAATCCATATTCGTAAGTAACTATCTATAAATCTGTTGAAAAGTTAATTTGCTGAAACCATGGCAAATTTTATACTTCAAAATGTCTAAATTCAATGTCTAAAATCAAATGTTCAATTGATAAAAGAAGAAAAAAATTGTAAAGAGTTATTATGTGCTAAAAATTTGGAAACCAATACAAAGGGAGAATCGATATTTAATACCATAAACAAGTTCTTTCAAGAGAAAGAAACTCCTATTCGTAATATTATGTCATCTGCTACTAATGGTGCTGCAGCGATGACGGGGCGTCATAAAGGTTTCATAGCGCATTTGAGCAGTATCAAATGTACTCGCTGTACAAAGTATTATTGATCGTCAGCATATGGTTACCAAAAATCTAAATAAACGCCTGCATACGACGCTCCATTACGTAATCAGGCAGTCAATAAGATTAAAAGCAATTCATTGAACTACAGATTAGTTCGCCAACTTTGTATTGAAAATGATGAAGCTTATAATTGCTTGCTGCTGAACACAGAAATTCGTTGGCTCTCAAATGGTATTTGGCGGAATCGTTTTTACATCAATTTAACTCAGTACCGGACTTCCTTGAAAACAGAGACGAAAAATTGCGCAAAAACCTGATTATATTCAAAAATGACATCGCGTATGTAATCGTGTAAGTGACATCGTGTAAGTCATGTGATGAAGTTGTGATGAGTTGAATTTAATTAAAACAAAAAGCGCCATAGCTGCTTTTGTGGAAAAACTTCTTCTGTTCAAACGAAATCGTTGGTAGAGGTAAATACAACCACTTTCAGACATTATCAGCAGTCTTTACAAAACCAGACGATTTCCTTATTTAAACATGAATGTACCGAGTTGGGTTTTAGATCCTTTCCCAAAAGCAGATACAGGAGAATCATTAAATTTAAAAGAGGATATCGGATAACTTACAACTAACGAAGAACTAAAAGTAAAATTCAGAAATGGATACCAAGAGTTCTGGCTTCAAAAATCAATACCAGCTCTCTACCCCGTATTGTGAGCAATAGTAATTTTTAATTGCCTTCCTTCATCGTATTTGAGCGTGGATTCAGTGCTGTAGCTAATTTACTGTCTAAGAAAAGAAACAGACTGCACATCACTAAGCGTGGTGATTTGCAACCGATATTAACGACATCAGAACCCGATATTAACGGATTGTTAAAACTCCACCAGCCTCGATGCCATATGATTATTATTTTATTTCTTCTTGATGTTATGTTTATTTTTAAATTTTTAATAAATAATTCTTAACTACAATTAGTATTTTTAATTAATTTATACTTTGTGATTCTTAATAGATAGCTACACAAATAAAATAGGTATAGGTAGATAATGTGCAACAATATTTTAATATTTAGTATAATTAACTATTATAAAAGAGATATGTCATCATGGCAATGAACTTCTGAACTCCTTTTAACCCAATTAAACGCAATTCACTCCAGAATACAGTTTACCCTGAAAGTCGAACAGGATATGCAACTACCGTTTGTAGATCTCCTCATTACAAGACAATCTTCTGAAACACCTGAACACACAGTGTATAGAAAACCGACTTACACCAATCGATATGCCAACGCTAAGTCCCGTCTTCACCGTCTCAAATTCAAGCAGTAGAGAAAACAATCATTTCCATATCCTTCACACTGATACCACCAGATACACGAAGTGAGAAATTACCAAAAATGTCCACAGCCCTTAGACAAAATGGATATTCAGAAAACTGCATCAGGACGACCAACCACCGCCAAGAAACCCAAACACAAAGATGAGCAGAGGATCAAGAACCAAATGCACTAAAGGTTCTGTTATCATACGTAAAAGGAATCACGGACTGTATAGGCAGACTATTAAGAAAACACAAGGTCAGAACAGTCTACAAGCCACACACAACTGTCGCAAACATCCTGAAAAACACCAAGGACAAAGTCAGAGTAGAAAATCATGGGGTATTATATACCAAAACTTGTTCCGACTGCAACAGAAGATACACATGATAAACATATAGACGGATCTCGGCCAGAAAGGAACATCAACAGAACTTTAAAAAACAAACAAACAACTTCCGCTCTGTTCCAGCATTATCTAGAAAGAGGACATAAAATCAATTTTGAACGAGCCAAATAAATAGCAAATATTTAAAACTACAAGATCTGCACATTAAGGGAAGCTCTTGAAATAGAAGAAAGGGATAAGCTAAATTCGCGAAACGATCCTAGCAACGTCCCAAAAGTATGGAAATCGCTTGTGAAGAAAAACAAATACTGCATCGTGGCGACGAGAAAAAATCAATAAGCCGGACGCGCGGAAGCGAAGCCGAGCACCACCAGCAGTCCTGAACTATCCCGATACAATCTGTGGAACCGCAAAATCCTTACGGCAAAAGGTGTTGGCAACAATAATTATTTCATGAATATAAATTATTATTAACTAATAATTTATTTCGTAAATTTAAATTCCATTTAAATCCAAAATTGTATTCTGTACACGAATATGACAATATGCTTTTTATTTACAAATGAGCGGCTGCCAACCAGATTAGAAATATACCAATACTTTTTAAATGTATCCGAGAAATAGGTTAGAACGGTGCCAGGCTTACATAGGCTCAAATGGTGGACATTTTGCACATTTACTTGAACAAAACAATTAATAATTTTAATATGATGTGAATCGTTTAAAACATGTTAATGTTATGGAGTGAAAAATTAGAACAGGAGGGAAACAGTGTATATATGTATATAGTGATATAGTATATATGTATATATATATATATATATATATATATATATATATATATATATATATATATATATATATATATATATATATATATATATATATATATATATATATATATATATACATATATATATATATATATATATATATATATATATATATATATATATATATATATAGCATATATTAGCATTATATATAATATATATATATAGCATTATATATAAAGCAATTCAGCTCCTCTCACGTGTCACAACGTGACACGTCTGCAAGAGCACCGCACGCTGTCCCACTATGGCAATCGATCTCGAAATACCGAGGCTCTCGAGGTTGTTTGAAAATCTCTTACTTATCAGGCCTTCGGCGGATATAACGAAGGGCACTGCATCTACCTTACTCAGTTTCCACTGGTTCTTCAAGTCGTATACCAGATTTTGTTGTTTGGTGTTGGCAACAATAATTATTTCATGAATATAAATTATTATTAACTAATAATTTATTTCGTAAATTAAAAATTCCATTTAAATCCAAAATTGTATTCTGTACACGAATATGACAATATGCTTTTAATTTACAAATGAGCGGCTGCCAACCAGATTAGAAATATACCAATACTTTTTAAATGTATCCGAGAAATAGGTTAGAACGGTGCCAGGCTTACATAGGCTCAAATGGTGGACATTTTGCACATTTACTTGAACAAAACAATTAATAATTTTAATATGATGTGAATCGTTTAAAACATGTTAATGTTATGGAGTGAAAAATTAGGACAGGAGGGAAACAGTGTATATATGTATATAGTGATATAGTATATATGTATATATATATATATATATATATATATATATATATATATATATATATATATATATATATATATATATATATATATATATATATATAATATAATAAAGCAATTCAGCTCCTCTCACGTGTCACAACGTGACACGTCTGCAAGAGCACCGCACGCTGTCCCACTATGGCAATCGATCTCGAAATACCGAGGCTCTCGAGGTTGTTTGAAAATCTCTTACTTATCAGGCCTTCGGCGGATATAACGAAGGGCACTGCATCTACCTTACTCAGTTTCCACTGGTTCTTCAAGTCGTATGCCAGATTTTGTTGTTTGGTGTTGGCAACAATAATTATTTCATGAATATAAATTATTATTAACTAATAATTTATTTCGTAAATTTAAATTCCATTTAAATCCAAAATTGTATTCTGTACACGAATATGACAATATGCTTTTTATTTACAAATGAGCGGCTGCCAACCAGATTAGAAATATACCAATACTTTTTAAATGTATCCGAGAAATAGGTTAGAACGGTGCCAGGCTTACATAGGCTCAAATGGTGGACATTTTGCACATTTACTTGAACAAAACAATTAATAATTTTAATATGATGTGAATCGTTTAAAACATGTTAATGTTATGGAGTGAAAAATTAGGACAGGAGGGAAACAGTGTATATATGTATATAGTGATATAGTATATGTATATATATATATATATATATATATATATATATATATATATATATATATATATATATATATATATATATATATACATATATATATATATATATATATATATATATATATATATATATATATATATATATATATATATATATATATATATACATACATATATACTATATATATATATATATATATATATATATATATATATATATATATATATATATATATATATATATATATATATATATATATATATATATATATATATATATATATATATATATATATATATATATATATATATATATATATATATACATATATATATATATATATATATATATATATATATATATATATATATATATATATATATATATATATATATATAATAAAGCAATTCAGCTCCTCTCACGTGTCACAACGTGACACGTCTGCAAGAGCACCGCACGCTGTCCCACTATGGCAATCGATCTCGAAATACCGAGGCTCTCGAGGTTGTTTGAAAATCTCTTACTTATCAGGCCTTCGGCGGATATAACGAAGGGCACTGCATCTACTTTACTCAGTTTCCACTGGTTCTTCAAGTCGTATGCCAGATTTTCATACTTTGTGGATTTTTCTATCTCAGTTTTTCTGATGTTATGAGATAGTGGCACTGCGATGTCAATTATAAAAGCCCTCTTGTCCTTTTTGTTGATTAGAACAATATCCGGCCTGTTATAATCAACCGTTCGATCACTAGTGATTGGTCTATCCCAGTAATGAATGGTATCGGATGATTTAAGTAGAGGAGAAGGCGAGTACTTATAATATGGAGGAGGTACGCTTTCTAATAGCGAGTATTTTTTTGCAATTTGTTGATGTATAATTTTTGCCAGCTGATTATGCCGTCCTAAATAAGCATTAGGAGCAAGGGCCGGGCAACCGCCAATAAGGTGCTCAATTGTTTCCCCCAAAGTACCGCATTTTCTGCATTTATCGACTACGTCCAAATGCAGTATGTGCTTTTCATAGTTTTTTGTTCTTGTTACCCTATCTTGAATAGATATCGCGAAACCTTCTGTTTCTGGGTACAAGAGTCCATCGGTCAGCCACTTCAGAGACAATTGTTCGTCAATGGTGTCATCTTCGAGTGACTTAGGAAACCTTCCGTGCAATGTTTGTCCTTTCCATTCTCGAACGCAGTCCGTGAGTGTTGTTCTGCTGTCAATACGATTTTGTTTATTTAGGTTCAGTGGGGTGAAACCCCGATCCCCATTTGCAACCAATTTCATTAACGTACTGTTTCAGTCAATGAAGTGTTTTCTCATTCTATGTTCTTGATTGAGACAGAGATTTTTTACGTTTACAAGGCCTCTACCCCTCAACTTTCTTGGGATGTATAGTCTTTTCGTAGATGAGTTTGGATGCAGGCATCGGAATTTTGTCAATGTTCGGCGCGTCAATCTATCAAGTTCATCAAGGTCAGTTTCTGACCATTTAACTATGCCAAAAGAATATGTCAGAGCTGGAAGCGCCCAACCGTTGATCGCTCTAATGAGGTTTCCTCCGTTCAGTTTGGTGTTTAAAAAAAGTGGAAGTGGAAAGTGGAAGTGGAAAAGTGTATGTGGAAAAGTCCTTCTTTAACTGGTTATGATCAAGTTTATGCGTTTGGGGTATTCCTAAATATTTGTAGGATTCTTCTGGTGCTAGTTGTTGTATGTTACAAAGTGTTGAATGTCGACTCTGAACCTTTCCCTTCTGTATACTAATGGTAGAGCATTTGTCCAGTCCGAATGACATTTTGATATCCCTACTGAATGTTTCAACCATTTTTATCAATGAGTTTAATTTTTCTATAGTTTCTCCATATAATTTAAGGTCATCCATATATAGTAGATGAGAGAGCTTTCTTGAATTCCTCATGTTAAGTTTATATCCAATATTGTTGTTGTTGAGTAGTGTGGACAAAGGGTTCAATGCTAGACAGAACCAAATTGGAGAAAGGGAATCTCCCTGAAAAATTCCCCTCTCGATATTTTTAGCAGCAATGCATTGTTGGCCGACAAAAAGATTCGTTTTCCACTTCCCCATCAGGCACTTTAAAGAATTAATAATCTGGGGGCTAATTTTATAGAAATTCAGAACCTCAACCAGCCAATTGTGAGGGACACTATCGAATGCTTTCTTGTAGTCTATATAGCAGATATTTAAGTCAATTGTTCCTTGCAGCCCATACTTGCTCTTATACATCCTTTCTGTTCTTCTTCAAAAATGTTGTTTTTATCACAATGTTGGTAGATTTTTTCATTGAGTAGGGCTGTGAACAGTTTATATAACACTGACATGTGATTGGTCTGTAGTTATTGGGTTGCTTAACGTCCCCTTTTTTGAACAGTAGGTATGTATTGTCCTCCATTAGGAAGTCGGGGAAGTGTCTGGATTTATTAAAACCTCTTTAAATGCATTTGCAAGTACGGGATAGGCGGTTGTAAAGCTTTTAATCCAGAAGTTATGCAATCCATCTGGTCCAGGCGCCTTCCAGTTGTGAGTCTTCCTGACAGCAGTGCAAATATCAGTCTTTGTGAAATCGTTAGACTCCATATCTGGGAGAGCATTTGTCTGTTCTTGAATGGTTTTAACCCAAGGAGCCAATTTTTCGTAGCCGTCTGATTTTTTCCAAGCCGATCTCCAATATTCCGCAAAAGAAGACACATCGATATTCTTAAGTTCTGACTTGCTGTTACCTTCTGCTTCGAGTTCTCTATAAAATTTCTTTTCGCTAGTTGCAAATACTGACTTTTGATGTTTTCGCTTTTCTAGTTCATTATATCTTGCTAGCCTGGCTCCTTTCGATTTAGCTTTTTGCCTAAACCGATCTTTTAGATCCAACAATTTTTCAGGTTTCAATCATCGAAGTCAATGCCAGATTTATTGGCAATTATTTTGCTTTTCTCGCTACTTTATTTGACTGATTACCAGAAAGATACTCTGAGATAATGTCAACTTTCCTCCGGAACTCATTGATATTGTTTTCATGGCGCGTTTTCCAGACAGGTGTATTTTTCTGGATACTATGGCCAGCCGCATTATGGGTGTAGGTCTTTTGACCTGAAATTTCGATGGCAGTCACTGCTGCACAATATAATTCAAGATGTATATCACTTAAATTTATCATCCCAGATAGATGTGATTCCAAAACTCTATTAATCTGCATTAGAGTAATACGTGATTTTGCAATATTACGCAGTACTGGAATTTTTGGTCTATTCAATGGGTTTGAGCCAGTAAAACTGGCCAAATTGCTGTAAAACCCCTCTCGTATGTTAGAACAGTTACGTTGCGAGATTGATTCTTCATTTTCAGACGATGATGCTTCTGGTGATACATTTTGAGTTTGTTCTACTTGTTTCTCCTCTGTATTCGAGTTAAGAACGTGTTGTAAGAATGTTGTTGATATGTAATGTTTTGATGTAGTTCATTACCGATTTATCTCTTGATGTTCATTAATTCCGATTCGGTTAGATAGTTTTTCCTTAAAATTACATTTTTACGGTCGGCTAAGTTTTGCTCCGACAGCTGAGTTTCAGGGAACCTCTTTTTATATTCTTGATGGAGTGCATGCCTCCATCCAGAGAGCGGATTATCTCCGCACTGGTTTACGTAGTAATAGGCACGCATTACATCAATATTCATTTCGCGTGTCCATCTGATACGTGGAGTGCGTTCGGTCCTAGTGACAGCCCTCCTTATTTGGAGCGAGCCAGCAAGTACTGGGGTATTTTGATCTTCTACTCTATTATTAATTTCCGCTCTCTGTTGATTTTATAGTAAAGTGTTTGGTGTTGCTAGACTTAGATAATCTAATTGTTGTTCGAGTGCCTCTTTCATTGCCATTCTTGTGGTGCCATAAAGTTGGGAACCGCCACTCGCTCCAGATTCACCAACCCCAGACAAATCCTCCCGACGATTCCGAAGGGTTCTTGTCCGCAAAACTCTACCGCCTTGTATAATATTATGTATTTTATTCTCCAAAAATATATTTGGGTTCAAGGGAAAAACGGTCACCCAAGGCAGAGCCCGGATTTACCATGGGAAAGCTATTTACTACCGGAGGGCGCTTGGTATCCGGAGACATCGTTAGAGACACTTTAACCCTGTGCCATTCAGCTCCTCGGCACGATGGATTTCCACCTTAAGCTTGGAGATTTTTTTTTTCAGAGGTTTACTCCTCTCAGCTCGGGAAAGGTGGTAGCGCCACTCACCAAGCGGACTAACCGCCTCCTGCCTTTAATAATAATAATAATAATAATTATTATTATTATTATTCTCATCGACTTGGTGTCACTCTTTCTGCTCGAAAAGCTGGAAACCATAAACTGATTCCTCTTTCGCGACGTTGGAGTTCGGCTCGGAGCCTGGAGATAAATTTCATTATAACCCAGAATTCCGCTGGCATTAAGACAAAAATTTTCGAACTATGTGACAGGTTTGCAACAATATAGCCCGTTGTCCCACTTTTATGACATTTCTATTTAGTTCGCAGTTGTGTGTTCGCAAAACCTGTGGCTCACCAATCCCTCTGCGGAAATTACAAAAGGTTCCATGTTGACTTTTTCAAGTTGCCAGATGTTCTTCAATTCATAAAAAATATTTTTATGCTTAGGAACTTTTTCCACGTCCGTTTTATGTATATTGTGAGACAGTGGTATGGCAATGTCAATAATTGTTCCCAGCTTTTCTTTATTTATTAAGACTAAGTCTGGTCTATTGTAATCAACAGCCCTATCAGTTATTATCGGTCTATGCCAGTAGAGCAGCACATCGTCAGACTCCAGAACTGCTTGAGGCCTGTATCTATAATACGGCGGATTAGATGTTGGTAAAAGACCATGATTAAGTGCCAGTTTTTGGCGGATTATCTTAACAAGCTGATTATGTCTTCCTAAATATGCGGTCTATGCTAAAGTAGGACATCCACCAATTATGTGATCAACAGTCTCCCCTATTTTGCCACTCTTTCGACACACATCTTCATTATTTTCTTTAAGAATATATTTCTTGTAATTTTTGGTTTTTACGGCTTTATCCTGGATAGCAATAACAAAACCCTCAGTTTCCGTATATAGTTGATTCTCGTGTAACCAGAGCAGAGAAGCTTTCTTATCAATATTATTGCCATTTAATAATTCTACATATCTATCATGAATTGATTTATGTTCCCAGAGATTTATGATGTTTTGTATTGTCCCTGTTACGACAGTGTAGTGTTTTAATGATGTATAATTGTGATCAAACTGAGTTGCGAGCCTCATAAGTTGATCTTTCGAACTTAGAAAATGTCGGCAAAGCTTCTTTTTCTGGCTGACACAATTCTTTGGTGTTAGTAAGCCCTCTACCTCCATAATTTCGTGGAATGTATAATCTCAACACATAAAAATTGGTATGCAAACAACGGAATTTTGTTAAAAGTCGTCTAGTCATGCGGTCTAGCTCTTCCAGTTCTGTATTTGACCATTTGACCACTCCACATGATTATGTTAACACCCGTACTGCCCATGTGTTGATTGCCTGAATAATATTGCCGCGAATAATAATAATAATAATAAATGATTATTATTATTCACGTATGGGCCCTGGTGGACCACGCGAAGTACAGTTAGAGACGTTTGATGTCCTTCCTTTGCGCCCATACTAATTTCATTCTTTTGCTATGGCCTTTTTTTCTTTCATCAGACAAAGTTATTCCAGTCTTCCTATATTTTTCCCTCTGAAAGAGCCTCTATTCTGAATTTCACTTTGAGTAATATTTGCTGATCTTAGGTCCTCTTTAATTGCAGGAATCCATTTAATTATTTCTACTTTAAAAATAAAATTCGACTATTTGTCTAGTTAGCCTACTCGGATTCATTTGTTTTATGTGACCGTAAAACTTAAGTCTTTTTTTTCTCATATCGCTGTGTATACCTGTGTATTATTTGATTTCTTGGTTTTCTCGAAGTCGGTATGTTGTGGTATTTATTTGTTTGGGGCCTAGGATTTTTCTTATGATTTTTCTTTCCTTTTTTCAATCGATGTCTCTCTTTCTATTCAAAATGAGCATTTCTGCCCCATATTCTGGCTTAATAACTGTGTTGTAATGTCTCAGTTTTGTGTTTTTAGATATGCATTTTTTGTTGTAAATATTTTGTGTAGGTCTCAATACAGTTTCCATTTTTTGACATCTACCCTTATTAGCCGCTTTTTCCAACCCGTTTTCCACGATTATTTCGCCCAAATATTTGAATTGAGAGACTCGTCTGGTGTTACCATATTTTGTTTTTAGAAATGGTGTTCTTAGTCTATGCAAGTCATGTATTGTGGCTTTTCAAAGGAAATTTGGAGTCCTACCTTTTCTGCTGTTTCTTTTCGGATTTCAATGTGTTTTTGTGCCGTTAATAGATCTTGTACTCCTGCATTAATTATTCTAGAACCCAGTTAAATATGAGTGCCGAGAGTCCATTCCCTTGTCTCACTCCAGTTTTATTTTCGAAGAGCTCTCGAATGTCACCCATGAATTTAACTTTTGACCTTGTGTTAATTAGTGTTGCTTTAATAATTGCCAGCGTTCTCAGATCTAGTCCTTGTTCTTTCTAGATTTGGAATAAAGATACGCGATCAATAGAATCATATGCTTTTTTGAAATCCACAAATGTACAGACGATATTTTTATTGTACAGTTTTTGATGTCTTAGAATCAACTTTAGATTCAGGATCTGTTCAGGGTAGGATCTGCCCGGTCGAAAACCTGCTTGATAATTACCAATTTTAGGTTTTAACAGTCCCTGTGCTCTGCCTAGAACACATTGAAATAGAATCTTGAAACAAACTGGGAGAAGAGATATCCCTCTGTAGTTGTTTACATCCGTTCTATCTCCTTTCTTATAGAGTGGATGGATTAGGGCATCTTTCCAATCTTCCGGAATCCGTTCGATTCGCCAAACTTCTAGTAGAATTTTGGTTATTTCCTTGATTGTACCTAGATCAGCGGATTTCAAAAATTCATTAGTGATTCCATCTTCCCCAGAAGCTTTATTATTTTTAAGCCGCTTGATTTGCCTAGTTATTTCATCTTCATTCGGTGGTAATGAATCTGGGTTTATTTGTTTAGGGTTTAGTGTTGGTAATCTATTTAATGGCTCAGAACAGTTTAGTAGTTGTTCAAAATATTTGGCAAGTTCTTTGCAATTGTCTTGGTTATTTAAAGCTAATTGTCCGTTTTCCTTTTGGAAGCAAAGACTTTAGGGTTGACATCCCGTTAATTTAGTTTTAAATGTTTTGTAAAAATTTCGGGTGTTATTTTTTTGGAAATCTTTTTCTATTTCATTAATTTGATTATTTTCATATTTTCTTTTAGTTTGTCTAATTAGCTTCGATGTTTCTTTTCTTACTTCCAAAAAGATGTTATAGTTTATGGCTGTTTTTTGACTGTTCCATTCTTTGAATGCTTTACTTCAGCTTAATACTGCTTGCTCGCAAACTTCATCCCACCACGGGTATTTTCTACGTTTTTGTAAAGGAGCCAACTTTAATGCTGCTTTAATATATGTTTTTTTTAATTCTTGCCAGTTCTGTGCTGGTTGTTTATCAAGCTCTTCTGTTAGGGTTGGTTTTATTTTCGTAGGGTCGAAGTTTGATAATAACAGTCTCCTTTGAATAAGTTTTCGAGGTTTTAAGCTATGTTTGATCAAGTAGTGATTCGTGTCTATATTAGCTCCTTTCCTGATTTGAATATTCAAAATCTCTTTATAATTGGGGTACGAAATAGCAACATGGTTAATCTGAAATTCACCCATGTGCGTGTTTGGGCACCTCCAGGATTTTTGTCTTATTTTCTTCTTAAAATGGGTTGACATTATTTTTAGATTAAACTGCGAACATAGTTCAGCCAATCTTCTGCCATTATAGTTAGTCCATTTATGAGCGGGGAAACTGCCGACTGTTTTTCTGTACTTTCTTTGTTTCCCTAGTTGGGCGTTGAAATCACCCAATAGGATTTTTGCATGGTTAGAGGGCATTTTAGAAATATTCTTTTCCAGAATTTCCTAGGACTTGTTTACTTTTCAGGATTAGATTTATTTTCTTCGTTAACTGGGAGGTGTGCATTGATTAATGTATAGTTTTTGTTAGCACACTTGAGGGATAGTGTCATAAGTCGATTATTTACTGGCTGGACATTAGTTATAGAACCAAGAATGGTTTTTGAGATAGCGAAAGCAACACTGAGATGTGGTGTATTTTTGAGTATTTTTTATCCGTTTTATTTTTAAAAATTCTGTAGTTGCCGAAGTCCAAGGTGTTATCATTTGTCAACATGGTTTCTTGCAGAGCTAAAATTTGGATTTTTTGTTGATTAGGGAGAGTTGATATTTACCGTTCCAAAGAAAGTTTTTGTTTTCGGTTTTAGACATTGGCCCTCCCTCTGAAAGACTCCCCAGAATCCGAAAGTCCGGTTGTACCAGCAAAGCTGGCAGATGATTGTTTACCTCCTGGGGTAATTTTGTAATTACTATAACGCTTCATCTTGTATTAAAGGTTTGAACCATGACGGTTCAGAGGTTAAGACTAGAGGTGTTAGTTCCGGAATTTAAATCTCAGCCGAATCACTGGTGAACAGATGCTGACCACTCAACCGCTAAGTGGATTTATTTTTTTGCCTTGGTTTGGGGCTGCTTGTTTTGAAATATTCGCAGGTGTCCATTAATATCTAATGGAACTTTTACTATCCACCATCCGTGACTCGTCCAGTATCTTAGGTGAGGTATACTGGATATATATATATATATATATATATATATATATATATATATATATATATATATATATATATATATATATATATATATATATATATATATATATATATATATATATATATATATATATATATACTTTATTTCAGTTTGAGACTTAGTCTTCGGAAATTAAAAGGAGATTAAAAAATATTAGTTACTGCAGAAGACACACATAAAATACAATCATTTGAACTTAAGCAGTGCTGTTCTTGTAGACGGATAACGCTAAGAGATTCTTTCTTTAAAATTCAAACTGCTCGTTTAGTAGAATTTTCATTACCCCATCATCTAATGCAGCATGTAAATTGTATATCTTTATTGTATAATACAGCAATACTGCACATATATAGTACATCTACGTAAATTTTAAGACTGTCAAAAGCAAATACTACGCACGACATTTGACGGTTATTGACAAAAAGCCACCTATGCGTATCTACTACGTATCGGCAAGATATTTACTTACTGTCACAAAACTTAGCTGAGAGCAGAATTGCAAACGAGATAGATTGAAGACAACCCCAGTGTGACCATTCTATAAAGTTTCGAAAAGATCCTTAAAAAAGTATCCCGAATATTGAAACTAACCATGCTACTATAAAAATGTAACAAAAAAAAAATCGTAAACAGAATTCCGTCTTGAAAAGTTAGGTATGTATCAGTTTGGCCACTGGAAGGCAATGTCGCTTCGTCCCATAATTATAGGAAAATTCGTTAGACTTGAACATATTTCGTAATAACGAGATTCAGCTGCAATTGCTTTCACACGTAACATAGCATAGTTTCATACAAATATTTTTAAGTGTCAGTCTTAGTTTTTCTCGTGTAGGCAAAAATAAATTACAGCATGATTTTCAAAAATAATCTCTGATTTGAAGTTTTTTGAATTACTATACAAATGTATTATCGAATGTAATTGTCAATCCATCGTGCTTTCGGTCTTCTTCGCAGACGTTTGCGATCAAGCGGTATCCACTCCAGGATTGGCTTGGTCCATCTGTCGTCCAATCGCCTCGCTATATGGCCTGCCCATCTCCATTTCAATTGCTTTATTCTTCCAATGATGTCACAGACTTTTGTTTGTTCCCTGATCCATGCGCAAGACTTTCTGTCTCGTCTTGTAATGCCGAGCATACATCTTTCCATTCCCCTCTGTGCCACCCGAAATTTTTAAATTGATTACGATGTGAGTGTCCAGGTTTTACTTCCATATATCATAACGGGTAGAACGCACTGATCGAAGACTTTTCTTTTCAGGCAGAGTAGGAGTCTGCTCTTAAACACTTTGTTGAGCCTACCAAATGCCTGCCAGCCACATTTAACACGCCGTTCCACCTCCCGGGCGGTATTCCCCTCCATTGAAATCCTCTGCCGAATATATATAAAGCTGCCCACAATCTCCAAATCCCTTCCTAAAACTGAAATTCTTCTATCCTGGGCGAAGTTATTGAACATAACCTGACTCTTTTTCAGGTTTATTTTCAAGCCAAATGGTTCGCCAGCCTTTTGCAGTTCTTGTATGCGTCTTTGCAGCTCCTCCGGGTCTTGTGAAATGAGAATAATATCATCTGCAAATCTAAGATGGTTTAAGTTTGCACCATTGATCCTTACACCATCCTGTTCCCAATCCAGTTTACGGAATACTTCTTCAGGGCTAGCCGAGAAAAGAATAGACGATATTGCGTCACCCTGCCGTACACCTCGTTCTACATTAATTCCCACTTCAAGATCATCCAGGTGAATTGTGGCTGTAGCTCCATCATATATCGATTCTAATAAGTTTACATAGGCTCGCTCTACACCTTGGCTAAGCAGTGCATCCATTATCGCATGCTTTGGAATGAAATCAAATGCTTTTTCGTAGTCGATAAAAGCCAAGCACAGTGGCATGGTGTATTCGTTGTGCCTTTCTATGACCTGCTGTACAACCTGAATGTGATCCATTGTACTGAATCCACTTCTGAATCCTGCTTTTTCTCTTGGTTGTGCATCATTCAGTTTTTTTAATATTCTTTTAGAAATTATCTTAGTGAAAACTTTGTACATTACTGATAGGAGGCTTATTGGACGGTAGTTCTTTAAATCTTCCTGTGCTCCTTTTTTATGTAAAAGGATCACTTCTACATTTTTCCATAAGTCAGGTACTTTTTGTTCTTTGAGGCATTTTGAGTATAATTTTGCCAGTGTTTTAGGTAACGTCCGACCACCAGCTTTTAACATTTCGACAGTTATACTGTCCTTTCCTGGAGCCTTGCCCTTTTTCATCGATTCTATAGCATTTGTTACTTCCTCCACTAGGATATCTGGCATTTGTTCTTCCGTGGGTACTGCTGTCCTTGATTGGCTCTGATCTTCATATAACTGGGAATAAAATTTTCTGACAATCTCTAACATTTGGGTACGCGCCCTACACACTGTGCCATCCTCACGCTTTAAAGCATATATTTGCGTTCTTTTGTTTCTCAGCTTCTGTTTAGCTTTGTTAATTCCTTTGTTTTCTTCCAGGGTTTTTTGCACTAGCTGCATATTGAGTCGGCGCGTGTCCTCTCTGATACGTTTTCTTATAGTTTTGCAGAGCTCAGTGTACTCGACCTTGCCAAAAGAACAACCTGCATTTCTTCATGTTGAACTGATATTTCCACCTCCTCTAGATCTTGTAACGCAGCAAACCAGTTTGACAAAGCAATCTCAAAATCGCTTCCTCTCTCCAGCAGTTTTCCAGAATCCACCTTGCCCTTCTTTGATCTTACCATTCTTTCGCGCTCCTTTCGACAGTCAATCCGTACCCTTGCTCGTACCATTCGGTGGTCACTTCCAACATTAAAATTGTTAAGGACAGTACAATTGGTAAATATTGTTTTATCGTTGGTCATGATGTAGTCATTTTCGCTTGTGAGCCCAGATGGACTTTTCCATGTCCATTTTCTGCTGATATTTTTCTTATAGAATGAATTCATAATATATAGTTCTTATCCTTCGGCAAAATCAACCAATCTGTCACCTCTATATATTATATATATATATATATATATATATATATATATATATATATATATATATATATATATATATATATATATATATATATATATATATATATATATTTGTATTTATGGGACACCCCGTATAAATATGTTTTCTATTAAAAGTACACAGTTTGAATAGGCAAAATAGAGTTAAACAAAATTAATACCTCGAAATGCAAACTGTAGTGTATATCATCACTTTTTTTTGTAGGCTACTATGTCCACCTAAGTACATACGCTGAAGTAAGGGAAGAAGTACTTCACTATATTCCAGTTATGGCTAGACCTATGGTGCTTAATACAACAGTGAAGCCGAATCCCACTTGGAGTCCAGTATACGCTGATGTAACAGATCCTAAGCTGACAAACTGGTTGTGGGTGAACAGAGAGAGGAACACTCAAAGAGAGCGATACCTTATTTTTAGTAAATATAAAGATATGATGTCTCCTGACGAGATCGATAAACAGTTTGTTCATCAACAAAAATTGGTAAGCAATTTTTTTTTATGTTATTTATGTTATGCAGCAAATGAGAAAGATAAGAAATAATAACATCTAATAAACGCAATTTATACACTAGGGTGTGCCAATAGTGCAATATCGGTTGATAATGGCTAGAGATAGAGAAAAAGTTTAAGTATAAGAGTTGTAGAACTAAATAGGCTGCATAATTTAAAATTAATTTTATTTATACAGAGTGTCTAACAAAACCATGGCGGGGTATAGTTTTATTTTTTCTTATCCTACACCGTATATGTTGCATTTTGCTATTGATTCTAAACATATTTCGTGAAACATATCCTATACCTAAACCCTATGGTTTTACCGATATCCGCCATTTTGTAAAAAATATCAGAGTTGCAGACTTTGCAGTGTCATATATCATTTTTTTTATGTAAAATTATCATTTTTCGTAGGGATATTAGTAAAACTATAACTTAACTTTTAATTACGTTATACATTATGTTCAGGAAAACTCAGATAAAAAAAAAATTCATATCTCAATTATTTTAAATGAAATGCCTAATATTTTTTCATTTTACAATATTCCTAAGACAAAATACTTCTATTCTTGTTAAACATATCCTACACCCATCTGTCATAATTTCCGAGATTTTTACAATTTTGTTTTTAATATTTCGTTTTTAATGGAATTCACCTTAGGCTTTATGTTATTATTAAACTGATAAATAAATTCATAAGTCATGATATATTAAGAACTTTAGTTATCGCATGTTTTAATATTTGATTAGAAAGCAATTATTATAGAGTAACAAAACTTGTTATATTAAATAAAACGTCATAAATATTTAGTTTTAATAAAATAGTTTGAGTATAAACTGTTCCAATGTCTACAATTTTGTGCAATACAAACTCTAAGCCTATGTTCAAAATAACTATTGACTAATGATCATTAACTAATGATTGTTAATGATTGATGTAATGGGATATTCACATTTCTTTTCGATAGTCAAAATAATAGATCATAAAAATATTTTTTTCTATTTAATAATGACAGAAGTACACTCTTTCTTTCTATATCATCATATATCTTTCCATATCATATATATATATATATATATATATATATATATATATATATATATATATATATATATATATATATATATATATATATATATATATATATATATATATATATATATATATATATATATATATATATACTAGCTATAAAAGCTTTATACTAGAACAATATTTGCCATTTGAATTGAACTTTATGATTGACTCATTGACATTGAACATTGTCTCATTAATATTCATAAACACATTTCTTATTCTAATTTGCATGCCCTCTATTGTGATGGATGACATTTAATAAACTTATTATTTAACACAACCCCATAAAAAAATCTAATTTTGTTAAATCCGGGGATCTGGTTGGTCATGGTATAGGACCTCCCATACCAATCCATTTATGTTCATAAGCTAAAGTGTTGAGTGCCGTCTAGGTGTAACCATAGTCGTCTCGCTACGGTTAAAGGCAATTCTTCATTCCACTCTTCAAAATTATTTTACAAAAAATTGAGAAAACTATCACCATAACTCTATTTTCAAAAGATTATTGCCCTAGGAGGCAATTTTCGATAATACCAGCCCACACATTAAGAGACCATATGTGCTAATAATCTAAACATATAATGAATCTTGGATTTTCACTGCTGTAATAGTGGAACTGTCCGTTGACGTACCTATTTTTATGGAAAGTTGCCTCATGCGTGAATAAAATATATTTAAAAAAGTTAGAATCTTCTCTATTTTTTTTCTATTGCCCAGTTACAAAATTCAAGCCTTTGATCAAAATATATTTGAAAAAGTTATAATCTTCTCTATTTTTTTCTATTGCCCAGTTACAAAATTCAAGCCTTGGATCAAAATTTTGATTTAGTTCTTGAACAAATTGTATATGATATGGATGAAATCTATATTTCCTAGTTATTCTGTTCGTTATGGATTTTTCGTTTTCTAGCTGCCTGCATGAAATATGCGGATTTTTAGTTACAGCTTGAACTAAATATTCGTTTTCTTCACTCGTACTCTTCTTTGCTCTTCCAAGTTTTTTTTTTTATAATCGACACATCCAGTTCACATCCAAATCGCTCTTTCAGCCGTATAAACACTAATGCATTAGGATGACGTCCGGCATTAGGGATTCTTGGCACATAAATTAGACTTGATAAAAAAGAGTTTTGATTTAGAAAAATTCATTTTCATTATACTTTTTGTTCTAATAAACACAGTGCTACACAATTTGACAGTTCACAAAAAATGCAAATAATAGCCCATTGTTTCATTTGTTTCCCCGCCATGATACGCCATAGTTTCCACGCTATAGTTTCACTAATATTCTTACCAAAAATGATAATCCTACATCAAAATAATAAATGATATAGAACATTCCAAAATAGAATCTGCAACTCCGATATTTTTTTACAAAATGACGGTTATCGATAAAACCACTGAGTTTAGGTATATGATATGTTTCACGAAATATGTTTAGATTCAACAGCACAATACAAACATAGATGAACATATAGGATGTTTTGTGAGACATCCTGTATAAATAAAATTAATTTGAAATTATGCAGCCTATTTAGTTGTACAGTTCTTATACTTAAACTTTTTCTCTATATCCAGCCATAATCAAGGTATCGACCGATATCTCACTATAAGGACACCCTGTATATTAAGTACGTTTACGGAAAAACTTTATAAGGGTGATTTTGTATTTAACTAAATAATTCTAGGTGTATTAATTAATAAAGAGAATGCGCAACTATAACTAAATGAATATGATATTTGTCAAGTATGATTCGATAGATGACGTGCTGCGAACTTTCAGACGCGTCTACGTTTCGTCGCTTGTTTTGTGATTGTTCGTGTAGTGGATTGATACTGCTGGGTTTAAATGATGTACACTTTATTAACCAATATTTGAAGATATTAGAGCGTAATTTTTAAGGTATCTGTATTTTATTTTATTATTCTGTCGGTGTCTGTCGGTTCGTCTCGTCAATTTTCGGAGCCGAACCCTCTCCCGCTCTGGCTTGGACAGTGGCGTGGACATGCCCCTTGGGTTGAAAGGGTTGACATTCGATGACTGGTAATGGACACTGACTGTTGACTGCGCGGGATAACACACCATCAGCTATTTTAATGATTGCCACACGATGAACTCCATCTTTGCCTGGGATAAGATCCAATATGCAACCCATTCTCCATTTCATGGGTGGCAGACAATTGTCCTTAACAAGAACAAGTTGTTGCAAGATTAACCTTTGATCTTTCTTTTTCTATTTGTTCCTTTGTTGCAGTTCACTGATATATTTAGTGGTCCATCGTTTCCAAAATGCTTGGAACATAGCTTGCAATTTTTGGAAATGTGAAAGTCTGTTGGGCGCCAAAAGGTCCAATGATGGTTTTCGTAATGATAACGATGGTCGGCCAATGAGGAAATATGAAGGAGCGAGAACGGATAAATCTTTTGGATCAGAAGTGATAGGATATAGACGTCGGCAGTTTAATATAGCTTCTACCTTTGTTATTAATGTTTGAAAATCTAGACAAAATAAGCTTGAATTCAAGTACACGTTTTAGATTATGTTTCATAAATTTTCTCCGGCTTCCCATAACCCGCCAAAATGAGGTGAATTGGGAGGAATAAAGTGCCAATTTATGCCTAAATTATTTATTGAATTTGAAAGCTCTGATTGTTCCCTTTGCAAAAATTGACCCATCAATTTGATTTCTTTATTTGCTTTGATAAAGTTACTTCCATTATCCGAAAACATATCTTCTGGCTTACCACGTCTACCTATAAAACGATTTAGAGCATTGAGAAACTCTTCGCTAATTAATGATAAAACTAATTCAAGATGAATGGCTCTTGTAACAAAACAAATAAATAATGCAATCCAATATTTGATGGTCTTCGATCCACGACCTCTTTTCTCGTGAACTAGGAACGGGCCGCTATAATCAACCCCTATCATAGTAAATGGCAATGTTTAACCCGTAAATGGTAATGTTAACCAATAACCCTTGCATTGAAACTTGCACATTTAACGCAATCTCTTATAATTCTTCGTGGAAGATTTCTTCTCGCTATAGGCCAAAATTGTTCTCTAATATGGGATAACAATAGCTGAAGACCGGCATGTAACCGCGCGATGTGCGCATCTTCCAGAATTAGCTTGATGAGATTATGTTTAGGAGAAAGTAAGACTGGATGCCTTTGGGTTGAAGGTAAGAATATAGTGAATTGATTAAACGGCCGCCTACGCATATGATTTCATGTTTGTCAATGAAAGGATGTAAACTCAGTAACTTGCTATTGGATTCCAAATCTTTATTAGATTTGAGCAAAAAATAATACAATAAATAATAGTAATAATACAATAAATCATTTGGAAACGATTCTTGTTGAGCAATTACTATCAGCCTTTCAAAGGCGTGTCGAATCTCTGACGCACTTAAATTTGACAAAGTTCTGTCATTGAATGGTTTACGACAATTATCAATAAATCGAAAAAATAAATTGTTTAAGCTTAAATACCGCTTAAACGGAAATGATAATAATGGTGTAGTTTTTCGCTTTTCTGGTACTTCATCAGCATAGAATTGTTCTGGCGACCAATTCGACCGAGTGGCTCGAATAATGTTTGAGTCACTCGGGTCCATGCCACCAAAACTTATAATCGAAAATGAACTTCGGATATATCCCACGAGATACTATATCGGCTGGATTATCCTTGGACGGTACATGTCGCCAGGCCTTTAAACTGGTTGAATCTTGCAATTTCTACGACTCGATTTTTCACAAAGGCGTTTAACGAACTTGGCTCAGTCTTTAGCCATGCTAAAACTATTTTCGAATTCGTCTAACAATGTATCTCTCGAGTGATTTCAACTGAACTCATCACGTGTTTTAAAAGCCTCGATAAAAGAAGTGCAGCACCTAGCTCAAGCCGTGGTATTGTTAACGTTTTCACTGGTGCTGCCTTGGATTTGGCACAAAGCAGATAACATATCACTTCGTCCCGATCGTTTCACAATATTACGTAAATACAGACTCCATAACCCCTTTCACTTGCATCTGAAAATCTGTGAAATGCTATGTAATTAAAACTGTTACAGGTAACATTTCTATCGACTTGTATTGAATTTAGCTCCTTGAGCTCTGATAATAATTCACAAACTTGTAAGGCTAGCTTGTTGAGTATTCTTTCATCACAATCTAAGTTTTCTTTCCACAGTGCTTGTAGAAGGCCTTTTCTTGCTATTATACACGGGCGCAATAGTGCTACCTGATTAATTATAAATGCAATTTTTGATAAAATTTGTCTTTTAGTAACGTGTTCAATGTTTAGCTTTCTAACTGGTGCAATTTTGTAATATAGTTGATCTAAATCTGAGTTCCATGCCAGACCCAGTGTTTTGCAGCCTTATCCTTTGTTTCTGAGAAGTTTACAATTCCCTTTGGAGATTGCATTTCGTTCTCTGGAAAGATCATTTGCTCGTTTGACTTTCATTTGCGCAATTCAAATCTCCGCCTTAAGAGAACTTGTGAGATTGTCTTACGTACATATCTTTGCGAACGATGTGGGCAATTTTTTGGATGGTCTCTTTCGCATTCATTTGCCATTTCATGAAGACATCGCAAGAAAGGACGCTGCTGCTGTCCCATACGTAACCGTGTTTAAACTATATGTTTTAATTGGCTTATTTGGATGAGAACACCATAAAATTTTCTGAAAATTTCTTTGATTTGGTACTAACAAAATCTGACGATACATCTTTTGAATATCTGCTGATAAGACAATAGAACATAATCTAAAGCGAATCGGAATGAAAAATAAATCCTGTTGTAAAACGGATCCAATCATTTGTATGTCATTTAGAGTTAAACCTGTTGAAGTGGCACATCAGGTATCAAAAATCACTCTTAGTTTCGTTGTCAGACGAACTTGATGGGGCATGAAGTATTGTGGTTTGTCTGCTGCGTCATCTGTTTCTGTCATATGACCGAGCTGTTCATATTCTTGTAAGAATTCGACATAATGTTTACGTAAGGTTTAATTTGTACAAAGCCTTCCATTCTAAATTTAGAAACCGATTCGTTGCTGTTAATCGTGATTCCCCTAAATTTTCTGGACTTGTTTTGAAACGTAGTGAAACGATATACCGGCCTTCTGCTGAAGTAGATAACGTTTCTTTGCACACTCTTTCACAAAGTTGCTTTTTGGCTGATAGGAGATGGTTTTGGTTTAAAACTTCTTCAATTTCCCAGAAATTAGAAAGCTGCATTTGCACCTCAACAGAGGAAGATCCGGAGAAATTGTTCGCCTTCCAATGCACAATAATTGCCAAAACACATCAGCACCTATTACTAACTTCACTTTAGTGGGCTAACTTCGTTTTAGTGGGAATTTTGAAGTCACTCTGGTCAAGATAAAATTCTGGTAGCTCGTTTGTTATTGTTTCTATGACAAAACAAGATAACTTGAAGGAAAAATGATTACCTGTCGAATGAATCTCCAATTGACACTTGTATGTAAGTGTCCCCGGAACCTTGCGCGTTTCCTCGGTTGATTCATGCAGCAAAATGTTGTGTATTGCATTGCAACCTTTGCATCCTGACAACCGACCATCTTTTGCCTTGTGATTGGGTCGTAGGCAATGTCACATAGCTGTAATTGCTTTACTAATAAGATACGATCCTTTACAGCCATTTTTACAAACTGAGAAACTTAAAAAGTTTGAGAACATTGGAAAAGACGATGGTTTTTCTTGCAATGTGGAAGAATTTTGAACAATGATTTGTTGCCCTACTGACTATTTGAACTTAGAAATCCTCTGGTTCTGTGCTGTGCCCCTTTGCTTCTTTGTCAGCCTTTTGAAAATTGGCATCGACTGTTCAGGTCAGCACGTGATAGAATAGAATTGAACGTGAATAGAAACGTGAATAGAATAGAACTTGTCTAATGTTTTGTAGTCAAATCTTGCCCTTTCCTTTTCCCATTCACGTGAAGTGTTTGTATCGAATTTGCTTGAACCTATGTAAATTAGAAGAGTGTCCCATGACTGAACGGGCTCTCCTAATTGTTCAAATGCGCTTGTATGTTTGTTCAACATATCAGTGACATCTTGAATATTTTAAGCTGACTCTTTTGGATATTGAATTATTGCATTTATATGATTTTGAATTAAAACTCTTGGATTATTGAAGTGATCGCATAATGTTTTTCAGGCTATTGCGTATACGTTTGCCGCGAATTCGAGTGCATGAATGATATGTTGCGCTGGACCAACCAACGATGCCCTGAGACAGTGATATTTCCGAATCCCATTTATGTTAGTGTTTTCATGAATCAATGATTCATAAATATCTCTAAGTCCATATATGAATCATAAAATCCATCAAATTTTGGCAGCCTTATTTCTGGTAATTTTACCCCTACTTGATTTTGGGTGCATTGATTTGTCGAGTAGACACCTTCATATAACGTTTTTGCCTTTGAAAGGATTGAATGAAAACTCTTTTCAAATTCTATGCGGTCTATGTATTCATCTTCTGGTGACGCGACTAGACATTCAATTACTGTTTGAATCTCGTCGTAATCATTAAAAAGTGTTTACGGATTTTGCATTAGCCGCTGTAATTCGATTATTTTGGCTTTATCTGTACCATCTAAAGTGATAATCGAATCTACATATCTTTTGTAAATTCGGGAATTCGAAAATAAAACTCAAGCGTTCGGACCAAATGTCTTTTTCATACATCTGCATAAAAAATAATGTTTATGTTTTCTAAGATTCTCGAGGTGTGGTGCGCATAGACCCAAAAGAAAGTGCTCTTTACAATAATGCGCCTACACGACTCGAGTTGTGTCTGCAAAAATCCATAACTTACGCTTCAACATGCTTCTACCCAACGTGCCCCAAACCTCATTCAAAAAAAAAAGAAATGCCTGATTGGATGAAGAATCCCTTGAACTCATGAGGTTAAAGCTGAGACAACAGGTTATTTTACAAAGTTGGAAAATCGAATTGAACTGATTTTATTAAAAATTTGGAACGTCGTTGGTCTAAATATACTGAATTGGGTATGTGAGGTTACTACATTGAAAAATATAAAAATTCTCAAAAATAGTGCATGTTCTTGGTCAAACCGAGAACTTTTCGAACAACCCTCGTATATGTATTAGGTGTATACAGTAATTCAGTACCTTTATATTTGGTGCTTGATAGCTCTAATGTTGGAAATGACCATAGAATGCTAATGAATAGACATTTTCAGGAGTAGTTGCGCATAAACGTGTCCGCCATGTTAACAAAGCGTTAATATGAAAGTTTCGGGCATTTTTTATAAATATGGCTAGATCATTATCCTTATTATCAGTGCAACTAAATGGCAAATGAATTTATGGTGCTTTATTAGTGCATCCCACAATAAAAGCACATAATTGTATTCGATTACAACGATGGCTAAAATGCCATGGCCATCCTCAGCATGGAAATAAAGCAGAACTTGTTGAAAGGTTATGATGACAATTATATTCATATTAGTTTTATATTTATTATATTTACAACATTATATTTATTATATTTATAACATTATATTTATTATATTTATAACATTACATTGATTATATTTATAACACTATATCTATATTTTTAAATTTATATTCATAACATTACATTTATTTTTATATTAAGTTTGGAGCAAATTTTAATTTTTCTACATAGGAGCAATTTGCAGCAGTTAAAATAATTAACTTGCGCCATGAGTTTGTTTATATTTTTCAAGCAAACAGGCACTTGCTACTTTTACCTACAAAAACATTCACCATTTTAATTAAATTGATTAAAATTACCTGATTACATGATTGTTTTTACCCAACTGATGGGGGCAGGAAGTTCTGTTGTTAGACCACTTTATTTGAAACGATGTGAACAAATATACGTATCTTTTTTAACTCACAAATCACATTTAGCACACTTTGAACAAATTTTTATATGTTTTTGTTTCGTTGATTTAATACGTTTTCGACAATATTCAAGACAAAGCTTTGGAAAACTAATAATATAAATGCTCCGAAAATAATTTACTACACGTATAGCTGCGACATATCCCATAACAACAATGTTTCTTAGCTCCCTTTTTTACTGATAACATTATATATTTTTATTAAAATGCTTGTATCAATATTTTACTTCGGATATATAACGATTAAAACTGTAATATTGAATTAATAATTAAATATGTTTTTTGTTAATTACATTGAAAACATCATATTCACAGCTTATACACGCATAAAGTGCCCGAAAAACATGGCGGAAATTGAAAATGTACCTTGTGCAGGGAGCATACGGAAATGTTAGAGGTTATCAGAAGATTTTATACAAAGTTATATGAAGATCAGAACCAGTCAAGAACAGTAATATCGTATATATCTTTGTAGATGAAGTACCAGAGGTTATAGAAGCGATGAAAAATGGCAAGGCTCCAAAAAAAGATAGTATGTATGTTGTTGAATGATGAGAGCTGGTGGTCAAACTTCACATAAGACACGTAATGCCTCGAAGCACAAAAAGTACGCAACTTGTGAAAAACGCTGAAGTGATTATTTTACATAAAAAAGGGACACAGGAAAATTTAAAGAACTACCGCCGTCCAATAAGCTTTCTATCAGTAATGTATTTACAAGGTATAATAGCTAAGTATATATAGTATAATAGCAAAATATAATAGCTAAGAGAATATTAAGAAAACTGAATGTCGCACAATCAAGAGAGCAAGTAGAATTGAGAAGTGGATTCAGTACAATGGATCACATCCATGTTGTACATCAGGCCATAGCAAGGCACAACGAATACACAATGGCATTGTGCTTGGATTTTATCGATTATGAAAAAGCATTTGACTCAATCTCAAGGCAGGCCATAATGAATGCATTGTTTAACCAAGACGTAGACAAAGCCGATGTAAACCTACTTGGATCGATATATGATGAAACTACAGCGACAGCTCACCTTGACGATCTTAAAGTTAAAACCCGTGTAGAAAGAAGTGTACGGCATGGAGACGCAATATTGCCTGTTCTTTTCTCAGCCTGCCTTGAAGAGGTATTCCGTAATCTGGATTGGGAACAGGATGGAATAAAGATTAATGGTGCATACCTAAACCATGTTAAATTCGCAAATAATATCGTTCTTCTTTCACACGACCCAGAGGAGCTACAAAGACGCATAGAAGAGCTGCAAAGAGGTGGAGAACCATTTGGATTAAAAATAAACCTTAGAAAGACTAAGGTCATATTCAATAAATTAATTCAGGACAGAATAATTTCTATTTTAGAACGGAATTAAGATGTCGTGGATCACTATATATATCTTGGACAAAGGATTTCAATGGAGGGTATGTGGTCCGGGCGTATTAAGAGTGGCTGGCAGACATTTAGTAGGCTCAACATGGTGTGTAAGAACAAACTCCTACTTTGTCTGAAGAGAACAGTCTTTGATCAGTGCGTCCTGACATAGGGAAGTGGAACATGGACACTAACATTACAATAAGTTCAAGAACTTCGGGTAGCACAGAAGAGTATGGAAAGATATATGGTAGGCATTACAAAGCGGCAGAGAAAAACCTGTACATGGATCAGAGAAATCTCCTCTTACGGACACATCTAATAAGCGGACAACTCTTTTGATCAGACACTTTTTCTCGCTCTCGACTTCATCATATTAATTTCTTATTCATTCATACCTCTCCTGACCGGACACCCCGTTGGGCGAACACGGACACGGGAACCCAGTCCATTCAAGGGAGTTAATTCCCCTCTTAAACGGGCTCGAGAATAAAACTTTAACGTGACAACACGCGCACGAGCAGCACTTTTCCTCTAGTATATTCGCGGTATCGTCACAGAATAAATATATACATAATTGCAACTCTTCCTTGGCAGGAATATTGACGCATCTAAGACACGCACATTAAAGAAGCCTTCTGGGATAAACCCGGTAAATTTTTATTATCTATTACCAAGGAATATTAAAAAAAAGTTGGTTCTAAATTATATATCTAAATAGATATTAAAAAAATTAAAACGATGTAGTCTATGAAAAAGTGGGAAACGAAAAATTCTATTATTTCTAAACAACGCGTGTTCACACCCAAGAAACATTAAATTAGAAAATACTGAATTATCTTTTTTACATCTCAATTGCACGTCTGTGTGCCAACTTCTACACCAGGGCATTATTAATTTGTTTTAAGCTTTTTATAGAATACTTATTCTAAAAAAAAAGCGACCATCTACTTATGTACGCACGTAAGAAGTTATTTCTTACCTGCGTACGTAAGAAATAACTTCTTTGGCATAATTAATAAAAAAAACAAGTCTTGACAAATGACAAAGGTGTCAACATTTTAAAAAGAAAATAATAAATTGTGTATTACATCACCGCGCGCCGTTTCGTCCCATGCTAAAAATACACTCTGATCTGTTTTACTAAACTCGCCAAAAGAAGTATAACTTTTAATAACCATTAATAATACTGAATCAGCTGAAGAACTCTGAAAGAAAATTTTTGTATGCAATTTATTTTATTAAAAATGCATAGGACCGGGTATCACAAAATTCAATTCAAAATTACTTTTTCATATCTGGAATTACGCATAGTAACTGTGAAAATCCAACACAAAACGCAGAAGACGACCTCCCGTTGTTACTTTTGGCTCGAATATGGAAAACTAATGATGATTTCGGAATCAGAACAGATAGTATCGGGGACTTTGTATGTCTGGAGGTGTACACTCACAACAGATGTACACTCACAGGAAAAAGAGGTTATTGATACATATCAACAGACAATTAATGTGACGCAACATTTAAAACTCTTTGTTGTAACACGTAGCGACCTGCCAGCTTTGGATTTAATATCTCAGTTGGATCTCTATATTCTAATTGCCAAAAAAAAACCGACATGAAAAACTAACGATGCTATTCTAACCATGAGTCAATACTTACTTTAATTTTTGTATTATTGATTGACTTGTCCATTACTTTGTGATAGTTCATTTTTTAAAAAGGAGTAAAACAATTTTTTACTTTGTTATCTATCACTTTTATTTTTAAACAAAATATGTGTGACTATAATTTCGTAAATCGATTTTACATTCTCAAACACTACTTTAAAACGTTTTAAAGTATATATATATATATATATATATATATATATATATATATATATATATATATATATATATATATATATATATATATATATATATATATATATATATATATATATATATATATATATATATATATATATATATATATATATATATATATATATATATATATATATATATATATATATATATATATATATATATATATATATATATATATATATATATATATATATATATATATATATATATATATATATATATACGTTCTTTATATTATGTTACATATATTCTAGTTTCTAATCAATGATAAATTATATATTTATTATTAAATTCACTGTTATGCCTTATCGCTCTTGGACGGATCCGTAAAGGAAAAATTTTTTAGGGCCCCTTAAGTATATATTCTTCATATTTGCAGTTCCCTTATATTTATATATTTTTCTATGTACATCTACATTTTTTCAAGTATCTGCAACTTGTAATAAACTGTTTCTTAGTTACATTTTACATTTAATTATTTTCATATTAATATATATTTATATATCTTACTTTTATAGAAACAAGATAACTATGGTGAAATGCAAACTTACCATTTAATGACATCAGTGTCACTCCCGGTGTACGATAAGAAACCACGTCAGGTATGTCACCTAACACGTTTACGTTAACATGTTTACACATATCTACACAATTATTTCTTTCTTTATTTTCTTTAATAATTTTTGACTTTCAACATTTGGAATAAAACATTCCTCTAGGGTTTAACATAATATAAAATTATTTGGGTGAATTGAATATATACGTTTTTTACAATTTTTAGTGCAGTTAATAACTAATTTCTATAACTCCTGTCACTTTATAAGATATATTTAAAAGTTAAATGGGAAAAAAAATATGAATTACCTTCTTATAGATTACAGAATCTTTTACCGTGATCTATGTACATATATATCAATATGTAATCCACTAATATTATTAGCTTCTAAATATCAAATCTGAAGAGGGAGTGATTTTTAATCAGTATTCTGGTGTATTAGTTTACTTAACTCAATTATTTTTCCACAAAACACCAAAGTATCAATTTACAATTCCTCAACAAAGATGCCACTAACCATATTAACATCATTAGATCTGACCTTCTTTTGGGTTAATTTTCACATCGATCTATTCCAATAAATTAATAAATCATTGGTATACCTTTTTCATTATGAAGAGCATATGTACAATTACTGTTGAGAATGTGTTTACATTTATTTCATTTGAGTAATGCAGTAATAGAAGTAATTCCATTAAGGGTACTAAAGATCATCAAATAGGAGTATAATGCGCAAGAAGTCATTCAGTCGTGCCAACAGCCAAGTCGACTAAGAGACTTAAGTAGTAATAATTCA
The DNA here is from genome assembly GCA_031761425.1 of Cosmopolites sordidus. Lineage (NCBI taxonomy): Eukaryota > Metazoa > Arthropoda > Insecta > Coleoptera > Curculionidae > Cosmopolites > Cosmopolites sordidus. The sequence continues at coordinate 460,759 of JARFXV010000183.1, forward strand.
CCATTTTAAACTCCATCAAGTGCAAGCACCTCCTTCCGAGTGTATTAATATTATTTGTTGCATTTAACAGGAGTCCACTTTGGGCGATGTTTGCCATCATTTTATTACGAACGTGGTTGTTAAATTATTTATGTAATAAAAATAATTATGTAAAGGACACAATTTATAGTTAACAAATTATGTTTTCGTGAAATACCAAAATCCACCTCTGATTATGGTAAAAGTTTCTCTAACGAAATTCATATTAAATGTATGTAATATATATATATATATATATATATATATATATATATATATATATATATATATATATATATATATATATATATATATATATATTACATTGGCCCCGGAGGCCAATGGGCGACTACCTACGTCAGCGGAAAGACCTGCCCCAAGGCAGAGGGTGTTAAGAATTACCGGGTTAGATCAGACTACCATTGGACTTTGGACATTGTAGCTCTTAATATTCGGGCAATGAAAACGGATGAACGACTGCAAGAACTATTAATCGAGCTTGACAGTAAATATTGGGATATCATAGGGCTATATGAAAAACGAAGAAAGGGTGAAGAGCTAATCAAACTGGAAAAAAACTGGTCACATACTATACACTAGGTGTACGGAGAATGGACGATGTGGTGGAATTGGATTCCTCATTAATTGAAAGTTGAAGGACAGTGGCGTAAAATTTGAAAGTATATCTGACCGACTAATTCAATGCGTCATTTAGCTGAATCAAAACTTTAAGCTTCAAATCGTCCAAGCTTATGTATCAACTATAAGCTATGGTGATGAGGAACTTGAGGTTTTTTTTGATGATGTGGCCTGGCTTCTAGACAATGAGAAGTGCAGGTACAAAATCCTGATTACTTTAATGCTAGCATTAGAAAAGCAAAAACTAGTAAAACTGCAACTGATCCATTTGGAAGTGAAAACCGGAACAATTATGAACTCGTTTTATAAAAAAAATCAGCACAATATAGACATGAAGAAGTCCATCTGGTTTCACAAGTGAAATGTACTATATCATGTCAAACGATAAAGCAATATTTTGCAATTTTACTATCCTTAACCGTTTTAATCTTGGAAGTGACCATAGAATGGTACGATAAACGAGCAAAGGTTACGATAAACTGTCGAAGAGAACGTACAAGAATGGAAAGATCGAAGAAGAGCAAAGTGAATTATGGAAAGCTGCTGCAGAGGGGCAGCGGTTTTGAGATTGCTTTGTCGAACCGCTTTGCAATGTTGCAAGACCTAGAGGTGATGGAAATAAGAGATCAGTATAAATAAAATCATCGACAATCTGCTTGAAACGGGTACTGCTATCACCACCAGAAAAATGTTTCAAACAGTCAAAAATCTCCAATGAGACCATTGATTTAATAAAGAAACAATGGACAATGAAGAATTTAGGGAGACCCCTACATTTTGGCATTGAGCTTTGTAAATAGAAATAATATAGCAATATATGAAAGCGAATTCGAGAGGAAACGCGTCGATTCAACATGCAGCTAGGGCAAAAGCACTAGAAGAAAACAAGGGATTATAAACACAAGCTGATATATAAATGGACACAAGTGTTTGGTATGGTAATAATGTGTGAGGATGGCAGAGTGTGCAAGGAGCGTACGTAAATGTTAGAGGTTATCAGAAGATTTTATTCAAAGTTATATGAAGATTAGTACCAGTCAAAGCAGCAATGCCCACGGAAAAGCAAATGGCAGATATCCTGTTGGATGACAAATGTTATAAAAGCGATGGAGAATAGAAAGGCTCCAGGAAAGGACAGTGTAACGGTTGAAATGTTAAAAGCTGGTCAAACTACACATAAAATACTGGTAAAATTGTATTCAAAATGCCTCAAAGAACAAAAATACCCAACCTATAAAAAATGCTGAAGTGATTCTTCTTTATAAGGAAGAAGGAAGGAAGATTTAAATAACTACCGCCCAATAAGCCTCCTTTCAGCAATGTACAATAATTTTCACCAAGATAATATCTAAAAGAATATTAAGAACACGAAATGGCGCACAAAGAAGAGACCAAGCAGGATTCAGAAATAGATTCAGTACTATCATGATCAATGCCAGGTTGTCCAAGAGGCCATAGAAAGGTACAATGAACCAATTACACCATGCCAATGTGTTTGGCTTTTATCAGGGCCTGATATTCCCGTATACCAAAATGCGTCCTGTTTGCGTATGACGTCACTCGTTGAGTAAAATTTAAATATCTTCGTTGCTAGACGTTGAAATACAATTTAAATGCATTGTAATTGGAATTAAGGCTTTATATTGAGGACAAATACTTTAACAGTGTGGGCAACAGACTACAAAATTGTATATAACAGACACGTACACAATTTTATTTGAATTTAAGACACTATTTATAGAACAAAACAACTTCGATAGTTCGAATAGTTTGTATTTATCGACAAAAACATTTCAATTTATAGATTAATATTATTTATAACGATTATTTGAAATGTATATAAACAAATCATTTTGTTTTTCAGTTTAAAATGTATGTAAATAATAATCTACATTGGTTATATAAAATTGCAATATGTAAATTGAAAGTTTTGTAAATATTGGTTTTTAAATGTAATATCCAGCTAAATTCGATGATTTTTGTCACAAATAAAATATTAATTATTCAACACACATCTAGCCATATTTTATATTGATAATAAAAATGACAACATTTGGTTTTCTAAATTTAAAATTGTACATTTTTCTTAAGCTTATGTCTATTGTGAATTAGTTATAAGTGTAACTATGTAATAGTTTTAATCATCTTTTTTTACCTAATTTTACACTTACATTCGCGATCGATAAAATAGTTTTTTTTTACTTTTTCTGGGCATTCAATGTGGCTACTTCTAAGCATTAAATTATTCAATTAATTTTTGGTCAAGGATTCTCCATTAACAGACTTAAAAATTTGTTCAAGCTGTTTCATTTGCGAAAGAAAGTCTTCAGAAGGTTTGTGTAAACCTCCTTTACTTAAATGATCAGTCCAAGTATATTTGGACGTGCTGGGTCTTTCTAAACTGGAATTGTTGAACTTGAAACATATATATCCAGCTAAATGTTCGAGCCCATCATATTCCAGTTCACGAAGATCCTCATCAATATCTCTTTCATGGGCACTGTTCAACATAAGTGGATCATTTTTGGAGTCGAATTTCTTGATCATTGAACCACTTATTGGCAAATCTGGGATATAAACATGGAATATTAGAAATATTGCTACCATCACCATCATTACTATTTCTACCACCATCCCAACATCTAATCAAGCATAAATAAATAAAACACCCTACTTTTTAAAGCAACAAATTTATAAACATGATTCAATGTCTTTCCATTTAATTCCTATTTCAATTATTTTTCTCTTGTGATAATTACCTGGTCAATAACTCGGCGACGACTTGTTTTCTCTCCGTTTTTCAATTCTTGCAGATTGTTCATTCGATACTTGTTTTTTAGAACTAATTGCCAGATTTTGAGTCGGTACAACATCATCCTTCAATCCTCGGTAACTTTTTGGTGTGTAATTTAACAATTAACGTTGAAGATTTTCCTTGAAATCTCTATTTAAAAAGTGTTTCGAACAAATACAAGCCCTTTTCAGGTTAAATTTATCCTGTCTTTTTGTGGCATGGATCCACTTCTTACACGCAATTTTATTCTTGGGAAAATGGAAAAACTTCACATCACAAGGGTTCTTTTTCGACTGATTGTTGGAGTTACACCCAAATACAACACAACGCATTGTTGTTATTGAATATTTTAGATTAACACCACACAAACGCCATACATAAACTTATAGTAAACTTGTTATATGTCAAAACTATGATGTTCGAATTTTACTCGATGGATGACGTATTCCCGTCAACAAAGCTTCGCCCACCATGCGTAATATCTTACCTTAGTATTTATTATACCATGGGCTTTTATTGACTATGAAAAGGCATTAACTCAATATCAAAGCAAACCACGATGGAGGCATTGCTTAACCAGGGGATAGACAAAACCTGTGTGAACCTGTTGGAATCAATATGTATGATGAGGCTACGACAACAGTTCACATGGGTGACCTTGAAGTTAAAATCAGTTTGAACGGGGACAGCATGACTCAATATCGCTTGTTTTTTTCTCAGCCTGCTTGAAGAGATATCCGTAATCTGCATTGGGAACGGGATGGAATAAAAACCCAAATGTGCTACAAAAATACATACAAGAGCTGCAAAGGACCGGAGAATTATTTGGCTTGAAAATAAACGTGAAAAAGAGTGAGGTTATATTCGACAAATTTTTGATAATAGAATAATTTCTATTTTATGAAGCGATTTAGAGGTTGTGGACCACTAATATATCTTGGGCAACGGATTTCAATGGAGAGTGATACTGCCCGGGAAGAGGAAGGGCGTATTAAGTGTAGCTGGCAGACTCAATATAGTGTTTAAAAACAAACTCCCACTTTGTCTGGAAAGAAAAGTTTTTAATCAGTGCGTGCTCTCTGTTTGACATACGGAAGTGAAACAAGAATACTTATATGACAATCAGTTCAAAAACTTCAGGTAGCACAGAGAGGAATGGAAAGGTGCATATTTGGCATTACAGAGCGGGACAGAAAGACCTGCATATAGATCAGAGAACAAACGAAAGTATATGACATAAATGGAAAGGTGGAGGAAGTGAAATGGACAGACCATAAGCGAAACGAGAGATGGACCAAAGCAATCCTGGAATGGACACCGCTAGATCATAAACGTCCACGAAGAAGACCGAAAACACGATGGACGGATGACATCATCAAAAACATTGAACCCGATGGCAGGGAAGAACCGAGTTGGAATTATACTGGTTGGTGAGGCCTTTATCCTGCAGTGAATCAACAATCGCTGAATGATTATAATGATCACGATGTTTTTCCAAAATCTCAACCAAACCCCCATTAAGGCATTTTTAAAACCATTGCACAAAATGAAAAAAAGTTGAAATAATATTATGGGGACTCTGTTCCTTCACATTTCATGGCTCATACGTCATTTACTAAGTTTCAATGTAATTACGAGTGACGCTCCGCACTCTGAACTAACCACTGAAGTCACCACCGAGGAAATGATCAATAGATCCAGGATATCGAGTTGGCCGGTAGTAGTGTGAATGTACGAAACCTACATCTACAAGCCTATGTAAAAGTGTTGCTTCTTCACAGCAATACACCAACCCATTCGTGCACCGTTGCAATGCCGAAATTGGTCAATTTGCATTTCATTTCTCCAGACTTGGCCCGGCTCCTACTTCCTTCTCTTTACAAACATAAAGAAATGGCTGGCAGGAAAGAAATTCACATCAATGAATAGATTGTCGCCAAAAAGGTGGAAAATTATTGAGAGAAGTTAAAAAGGAGACTTAAAAAAAAATTGATTTTCGATAAAAAAAGCAATACTTCACTTAAAAATTGATTTTCGATTAAAAAAAGCAATACTTCATTTAAAAATTAGATTATATATATATATATATATATATATATATATATATATATATATATATATATATATATATATATATATATATATATATATATATATATATATATATATATATATAGCTGTATATTTTATTATCAAAACATCTTTACTATTTCATAACCCTATATTTTATATTATAGTTTCCACCCAATATTTTATTTCTTTTTTTCCTTCAAATACTTTCAACGTCCACCATTTATATCTACAGAACATAACCGAAAAAAAGCAAATTAACGAAGCCCTATGGATAACCGTGACCAGAGAGGTAACACGTCGAAAACCAACTATTGTCTTAGGATATTTTTTAGTCAGACTTTAGGCCAGCAGTCGTGTGTGATTAACCTTGTCTCTAGCCCCGTTTATTGTTTCGTTGTTTAGGAATAGTATAGGCGACAGAAGGCAGCGTGTAGTGCGACCTTTAGAGGCGTTTAGTATCTTAGATGTTAGAATAGTTCAAAATATGAATGTGCTCATTAAAGTTCTTGATAGAACAATGAAAGGATTTCTGATTGCAAATTTAAATAATGAATGTTAACAAGATTCCTCTTGTGCTTAATACACTTATCCTCCTTTTTTATCGGATGATTTGGTTAATAGCAAATCGAATCGAACAAAGCGAAATTTATGCAATAGTCTTTATATTGTATTTATAGTTCAAATTAATTAAACTTCTAATATACCAGTTTTTAATGTGTTCATTAATTTTATGGATATGGATATCCATATATTTTATGCATAAAATAATTTTAGCATTTTAGCAAAAAAACCGATGCTATAACTATTTTTCATAATAGAACAGATTGGTTATTTTTGTTGTTACAAAAAAAGCCTTCCATTCTGTACTGAATATATTATATTGTTTTAGATATATACATTATCCTTAGTTACTGAAAAAAATAAGGGCAATTGATATTAGATTTTATTCAAGAATCATATGAATGCGTTTTATTACTGATCTGCTGTAGTATATGTAGTACCTAGCTTATACAAACATCTTTCATATATTCTTCATATCCTGCATGTTCTTTATACCTTCACAGTTATATTTTAATTGTGCTACTCTTACCACTTTCTATCATTTTTAAAGTGATAGAAATATATTTAACACAGCATAAAATTTTACATACCCAATAAGAAAATGATAAATCTAAATCAGCTTTTATGAATTGGAAATTACTTTGTCTCTAAAATGTTGATGGTGATATAATCATACAATATACAGGGTGTAAGGGAAAGTATTTTCGTAAATTTAACTAACGATTATTCACATCATTTGAAAGAAATAGTTCCTCACAACAGGGGTGAAAAACCTAAAGGTTCCGCCGAAAAACAAATGCAAAATTATTAAATCTCCAGTGCAAAAGCTATGCTAAGAATTAACATTTTAAGCAAATATGTATAAAGACATCTATAGCAAATATTTGTTGGTTGTTCCTTAACGAATAAACTACAAGAGAACTAATGAACATTGTTAAAACAAATTTTTTCAATTAAGAATCATTCAACATCGTGCGATAATGTCGCAAATCAACTAAAGGGTGCGAAAATAAAAGCGCAAGATTTGAATTGCTCGCCATTTTGGCTGTCATGATTCGATAGGTCTAGATTGTGGCAGGTCGATAAGAGTCAGCTAGGAATTAATAAACATGGATGGCTACACGATTCAGCAACGAATCCTTATTGTTAAACACCACTATCAAAATTGGGAAAGTTTGGTTGCTACGATTTGTAAAGTGCGTCCAATTTTCGGTAGAAATAATGTTCCAAATTTATTAACTATGAAAAGAATAATCGAGAAATTCGAAAATGCTTCTTCAGTTATTGATGTAAAACACACGACACGAAATCTTAGTGGTCGTTCAGAACAAAACATTACGGCAGTGAGAATGTAGCCGAGAGTCCAGGATCCTCGATTCGTCATCGTGCACAAAAATTCAACATTTCAACAGCCACTATTCGTATTATCGTTAAAGATTAGCATCTCCATGCTTACAAAGACCAATTGACTCAACAACCAACAGACCATGCACAGCGAAGAGAGCGTCATCTCCCGTATTGGTGACTACAAATGGCCGGGGGAGATGGCCGTAATTGAGAGGTGGCCAGTGAGAGGTAAGGGAGAAATGGCCAACTCAAAAAAAATCTACAAACACTCGTGGAGTGTCGCTAACTATCACTCAGTTCGCTTCAAGTCGGGTGTACGAACACCTGCGCGCAAACATATTTGCGAATAAAATACCAAGAGTAAGTAAAATCCACCTGTTTTCTTTTGCCTAGTGTGAAAATTAGTTAAGGAGTTCATGTTACAAGTTGTGGTTGTCTGGTTTTTGAAAAATGTTGTGTTTTTAAGTAATTTTGGAATGAGTCGTGCTTGAACATGACCTCAAAACAACCGCAAGGGCTCATAAATTTTGTCTCACTGTCGTGGCAGGTGTCTATCCTCCCGGCCTCTCTCCCGGCCATCTCTCCCGGAAAATTAGGAAAGATGGCCACATTCGGTCAGGGTGATGGTCAGTATTACTAGCGATGCTTTCATATTTTTTGGACTAAAACAAACATGTTGGTATTAATTTCAAATGCCAAATAAAGACCAAAGAAAAGCATTAGCTACCCGAGGAAATTGGAGCGAAGAGTCATTATAGCCCGCAATAAACGTTTTGAAAAATGGTGAAATGTCAGTTTATGCAGCTGCCAAAGCCTATCAGATTCCAAGGAAAACTTTACAAAAAGTGTTTACAAAACAATAATGACAAAAAAGACTTATGGGATCAACTTCCTTTTTTGGCGGATAACATGAAAAGAAGCTTGCAAACCACATTAAAGTTATGCTAGCGAAAGATTTTCCTTTTACGATTGATGATATGAATGATATGAACAATTAAATTTAAAACACAGATATAATAAGGAAACTGAAAAAGTAGGCTACGACTTCATTCAATTGTTTTTGAGCAGACACCACGATATTGCAGTCAGAAAGTTAAAAAGTTGTTTCCTTAGCGCGATTGGCTGCAATGAACAATTCAGAGGTAGATGTTATTTTAAACATCTGGAAAATGTCTTGATGGTGGATGACGTGATGTTGGAACTAAATCGCATCTTCAGTTGGACGAGACGAGACTCCAATTGAAAAACCATCTTGACAATGTATTTGATATCTGAGAAGGGGTCCAAAGCTGTATCCACAGTTACATCTACTGAAAAAGGAGAGACAATAACTGTTATAGGCTGTTGTAATGCTGAAAGTAAATTTTTGCCACCTGCTTACATCATGAAGGATAAAAATAAAAAAGCTGATTTTGAGAACTGAATACCTCCGGAATCGAAGATTTTTATGTCTCAGAAGTCTGCATACATACCTTCAAATATATTTTTGATATGATTGAAAATACACTTCTTTCCAAGGAAGCCTGCAGAGAAAGTTGTTTTGTTGTTGGATAGACATTCGACTCATGGAAATTCTGTTAAAAAGTTGGAATACGCAGAACAAAATGACATAGTTTTGGTTTCAATACCAAGTCACACATCTCACTACCTTCAATCGTTGGATTGTGCTGAGTGTGCATTTCTTCGAAGAATGCCGACTGTGGCTGAAACAAAATCCTGATCGTCGTATTACAAGGCTGTCATTTGGAACATTGCTTAACAAAGCATAGGGAAAAGCACTTTTTGCAGATATTGCTGTTACAGGATTCAAAGCTACAGGAGTCAGTCAGAGAGAAGATAACTGTGTGGGCTGTGGAGAGAATTATTCTAAAATATATCTTCTCGAAGACTAGCACTTCAGAAGAAGACTTCAATGTATCATTTGCCGACTTTGGGTGCACGAAAATTGCACTGAATTTGACGACATATGTCAATATATGGACAAAGGAAAAAAAGGAACTGAAACTCAAAAAATGCACGGTAAAAAAGGATACACAATAGAATTAAGTACTAGCCAACTCTCTCATACTACTAAGGCCATCTCTCCCGGACGCTCTGGGAGAGATGGCCAGTTGTGATTTTTAAATTTTATTATTTTTAAGATTGAACTTATTAGAAGTGATTATATTTTTGTTAATTAATCTGTAGTATAAGATTCAAAGTTTAATTAAAAATGATAATTACAATCTACATACATGTAGTTTTATTTTAACTGGACCTTGAAAAAACTATGGCCAACTACCCCGGGCTTACCGTATGGGTTTTTTGTGAGGTTTTCTGAAGTTTCAGGTTTACGCGAACAAACCCTCGGCCACCCAAACACTGAAGGCCGAAATTCAACGGTGTATCAACGAAATACCGCCACATTTATTCAAAGCGGTTATTAAAAATTTCGCCAGAAGAGTACGTGTGTGCCACGAAAGCCGTGGCGGCTATTTACTGGATGTGTTGTTCCATACATAATTCCTAAATGTCTATATTATAAATCAATAAATATTTCAATACTTTGCGGCAGAAAACTGTTTTGTTCAAAATTCACGTCTTGCGCTCTTATTGTAACACCCCTTAAAGAGAATATTATTTTAACATTGCGACAAACATTATTTCAGCATATGTCAGTGTGTGTATTTAAAGTCCATTTAAAACCAAAAATCTTTACTAGTACTAAAAAATAGTGCTAGTAGTTTCAACTTTGACATTAATTCAACATACGACAATAATGTGTAAACTTTCCTTTTTTTTGTAACAAAACAAATTAAATTTATGCTGAAACGAATGGAATGAATGATTATAAAAATATTACATTTTATTTTTAAATAATATTTTAAACGGCAGGCAAATGAAACAAAAAACTGAATTCCGTTCAATGGAAATGGAACGATGCGATATTACCAAACGTTAAGACAATTTTAAAAAGTTCTGATCTGTTTGTTGGAACTTTTTGTTCAAAATGATATAAAGAATCGTTGGTTAACTTTACAAAAGTACTTATAAGCATATATACTATACCACTACATTAACTACAATGTGCCTCTACCAATTCAAAGATCAGAATTTTTCAGAGCACCTTCATATATATATTTTAGTTAGAACATACCGAACAAATTCTATTCAAGCCTACTAGATTTAGATACATTTAGTGTAAACTAGAAAATATTAACAAATTGTTAAAGCCAAAAAAATTACCCTCTGGATTTTTTTAGGAAAGAGTTGCGAATTTGTTGGGAGTAGCAGGAACTGATGTTCCCATTGAATACATACAGAGGCTGATGCTACCCTATAGAGTAAGTAATGTTTATATGCTTTCTGAGGGAGACACTGATTTTCCATCCAATCGAAACACTTTTTATTAATCTAATTTTTAATATTAATTGAAGAAATTACTTATAGCTGGGTGTTAATGGTTATGGATTCATCGTAACAAATAATGGATATATTTTATCTCATCCAGATCTGAGACCTGTGGTAAGTTAGCACGCTATAAGGATAGATATGTTATTGGTAACATAATAAAATATTCTAGTATCAGGGAATTTTAAAACCAGCCTATAACAGAGTCGATATGATGGAGCTAGAAGTACTTGATGACGATACGGAACCAAGAAAATTCAGTGATGAAATTAAGGAGCTAAGATTAAAAGTTATTATGCAGGAGAAAGGAAACGCAACTTTTATAGTAAAAAGTCATCTAGACGATATGGTAAATGAAATACTGAGTTCGATAATTGAAATTAAAAAATCCTTAAAAAACGATTATATATAATTCAGTATCTACACAATCCAGTGAATAATGTGCGTTTTTATACACCGGGGAACAAAAAAGTTCAACAACCAATATACATATTTAAATCAACCAGAAAATGTGCGTTTTTATACACCGGGGAACAAAAAAGTTCAACAACCAATATACATATTTAAATCAACCAGAAAATATACTCACTGCATAGCATATCTGAAACATAAAAACAATAATTTTTAGCTTGTTTACTTTTGTTGTATGTGATTGCAGAAAATGTGGCATAGCTAACGATTTAAACAATTTTTTTTTTATTATATTGTATTCAGCTGGTAATATTCTTGTACTTACTCTTAAAAATGCAGAAATGCCACGAGTTCCGGTACCAGGTCGTTTCAGGCAATTATCGGAATTTGAAAGGGGCAAGCTATTATTATGAGAGAAGCAGATTTAAGTTTTCGTGAAAAAAATTGCGCATTATCATTTTTAGCGGTATAAGGATATGGATAAAATGGTATGAGAATGGTATGAAATTTGTACGAGTACGAAGTTCTACTCGTTCTAAAAGGATTCAAGGGAGTAACGAACGTCATGTTAGTCTCCTTGCTGTACGAAATCGGTATGAAAATCGAGGATGACTGTTAATCTATATTTACTTGTAATAGGAATGAGTGCGTATCGTTTTTGGTGATTCCTCTTGCGGTGCATTACAGATGCATTGCTTTATTAATCAGTTTATATTTGGTTTCGGAGGCTCGAATAGAGATAGAAGGATCAAATTTTTTCGGTGACAAAGGTATAATTTTACTTTTACATTAAAACAACATACTCCAGGAATTATAATATATATAACCGAAACATTGCAGCCCGTAGTTGAACCGTATACCATATGTAAGTTCGCTCAAATTTCAAATTTCAGCGAAATGACGTCAAACGGCATATAGCTCGTCAAACAGTACAAAAGAATCTACGATAGTGGAGTCAATTGGCAGGCGAGATCCTCAGATTCATGACCGATAGAACAAGGGTTCTAAATAACAAAAGTCAACAAATTTGAACTTTTTTGAGGTAACATTGATGAAAATAGGTGTATTTAAAGTATACAAATCCGAAAATGATAAGCTAATTACTGTAATACGTACATTTTTTGTTACAGAGGGTCGGTGGTGGGAAAAAAAAGGAGACGACATATTTTTACAATCTAATATTTATTAGATGAAGAATATTTAATCTAAAATGTGTTAAATCTATTCAAAGACATTACTGAGGATTAAGTGAATAAAAAATATATTACATGAGGTGTCATACAGCAATAAAAACTTTTTCAAACACTTTTCCCTCTTGTGTTCTGTAGCATCATCTCTTTTTAAAAACCAGCAGTAGTCGCCCAACATAGATGAGTTCCAGCATCCCTAATATCTTGCTTCAATTGCCCTGATATCCTAGTTCCTTGCCTTCCGCCTTGTTCGTCGCTTACTGCACTGAAATTTTTCAGAAAAAATCCAAATTGGAGTGTAAAAAAATGTAATTTTAAGGGCATGCAACACCCTAATGTTTCATACGCATTCAAGAGTTCATCTATGAGATCTTTATAGTTTTCATCTTTCTTGTTGCCCAAAAATCATTTCGCTACACTTACAAAACACTTCCAAGCTGTCAATTTCTTTTCATTTATTTTTTTCTTGAATACGGAAATCACCTACAAGCTTTCTTATTTGAAACATGAGGAGCCCAACTTTTATCTTGATCTTCAATTTGGCACCTAAAATATAAGAGATAGGTTTTTTTTGACTTTCTCGGATGTAGATCTAGATTATGACTTTAAAATAAATCGTTCGCATATATACAAAACTTATCCGCTGGATTTTTACAAAATCGATGACTAGAACTTGCCATTTTATATCAAATCGACTTAAATACTTGACTGTATTATAAACAAGGCAGAAGCAAACTAACTAATAAAAAACAATAAAACTGCCCTTAAAGATTCATAGAATACTGTGAAAATACCCCCTCTACGGTCTTGTAATTCCTACATTGTCCAGTCCAAAGTTAGGTACAAATAATTTCAAATACCCCATGATATAAAGGAAAGGTAGGTATTTGAAAATGTGACGTGCTAATCCATTTCTGTGAAAAGGTGTTTTAATAACTACTTAAATAAAACGCAAAAAGAATATTATCATCAATATTACAAAAGTCGTGTCGACCTGTGGTGATCGATCTAAATAATTAAGAATAAAAATTGTATCGTTTTTTTACTTATACTAATTATGAGCTAATGAAGCTCATTGGTAAAAAACTTCAGGTACATGTTTCGTGATTAGATTATAATTCAATTAGACGACAAACCATCTAAAAATGTTCTGCAAGCAGTATATAAATACTTTATAGTTTACTATTTCTATTTGTCCAATGTCTTGAAACAGCTAGCTTACACGTGTATTCCAAAATCCACCTGACATGTTTTGGGTTGGAAATAAATTTGTTCAGTTTTTTTATTAGGTCTAATAAGATATAATTTCGCGTTCAACTCAACAACGAGTCTGAGATTTATAGACAAAAAACAGATTTAGTTGTCTTTCAGCTTTCCTAATTTGTGAAGGTTGTCCCACTCAGAAAATTCTCGAACGACCTGAATAAGTGATGCAGTGATACTCTCAGGTTGCAATTATTAAATCTGAGGTTGTCAATTCCGACGGTTGTGATTTTTAACGATTTCTCCATTAAAAATGGAAGTAAAAATCCCAGTTAACACTGGATGAATGGATGTTTTGTACGTATTGCTGAATTCAACTTCGTTACCTGCGAACAGTATACAATTGAATCAATCGTCTTGCCTAACGGCATTATTTTGTTATGAAAACCCTTTTATAACCCGACCAAATGGAGAACATGATCTTCAGATACAATTCTGCCTTCAAGGTTATTTGCAACTACAAAGTGAATAATATTTGCACACTGCTTTATCGTAGACAATCCGCCGCTAATTAGGCGCTTCGAAACAGACATGCAAGTCTTCAAGTTGCTCATAATCAATTTATAGCCCACCAAACCCACTCTCGCAATGCCTAGCACCACGTTATGCACATATGGTTTGGTTTTGTATACATTGGCCTTCCTTATTTTCAGATCATTCACTAATCACCATCTGTTGTCCACCATATCTTGTAACCTTGTTTCATAGTGTTTATGATGGACTGATTTATTAGCGGTAATTTACTTATTGCATTAGGTAATGTGGAAACAAATTTATTTTTAACCTATCTTTTAGATAATTAGATAGTTGTCAATATAAGAATAATATTTCGATATTTCAAACAACTACTGAACTATTTTTATATTAAATGTGTAAGAAATCACAGCAAACATAGCGTATGCATCAGTTCCAATTTTTTGAGAAAAATTGTATTACAAATTACATTTAATCAATATAGCATGGGCTGCTCTATTCCATGACCTTTCTACATCTCGCCGGAGATTCTAGCTGAATAAGTGATTCAGGTAATTTTTCAAATCTTCCAAGGAAGTAAAGTTTTTACCGTCTAAGATGCATATGGACAATTCACGTCCCGCGGACGGAACATCATATGACCTGCAGAAAACACACTACATTTTTTTCTACCAAGGTCTCTTTTCCATTTTGACTAGCGGCGTATGTAAACTTCTTACAGAGTTTCCGGCCTCTGACTCGGAGACAGAATGATAACACAGATCGACATGATTTTTGTAACATTAATGAAAATGCTCTTTTTGCGTTTCATTTAGGTAGTTATTAAAACACCTTTTCACAGAAATGGCCTAGCATGTCCCATTTTCAAGTACCTGCTTCACCTTTATGTCATGGGTTATTTGAAATTATCTGTCAATTTTGCAAAAATCCAGCGGATAAGTTTTGTTATATATGCGGACGATTTATTTTAAAGGTACAAGCTAAATCTATATCCGAGGAAGTCAAAAAACCTATCTTTTATATTTTAAGTGCCAAATTGGAGATCAAGACAAAAGTTGGGCTCCTTATATTTGCTGTGTGGATTGCCACATAAATTTAGTGCAGTCGCAGCAATGAATCGCAAAATAAATTATATGCCGTTTGCTGTTCCTATGGTGTGGAGAGAATCTACTGACCATATAAGCGATTGCTACTTGTGTATCACTAATACAGAAATGATTTCAAAAAAGCAAAGAAGCAAAATTCAGTATCCAAATTTGGCTTCTGCACTTAGGCTAGTTCCTCATATTGAGGAACTACAGGTACCGATTGCGCCTTTAAACCCGGACAACAAGTTTCCCGATGATTCTAATTCTTCTTCAGGATCTGGTTCACAACTTTCTGAGAACGCCAATTGTGACCCAACATTTTTAACAACTACCAATGAATCTCACTTAATAACTAAATAACTGAATGTGATCTGGGATTGTCAAAACAAAAATCGGAACTTTTTGGTTCCAGACTTCAACAGAGGAATCTTTTAGATAAAAATGCAAGTTTTCGGTAAAGTTACCGAAAACGGAATGTAACATATTCAAGTTTTTTATAAAAGGGAAGGATAGCTATGTGAATGTAAAAGAAGTCTTGCTTCATAATGGAAACAAAAATCCATCTTTTCCTTTAGCCCATTCAGTGACAATAAAAGAAACCTATGACAACTTAGTAACCATACTAAATCGCGTAAAATATGAGCAGTATCAGTGGGATATTTGTAGGAATTTAAAAGTGATAAGTATATTGCTAGGACTTCAAGGGGGTTTTACAAAGTATTGCTATTTTTTGGTGTCTATGGGACAGTAGGGTAACAAAAGAACATTAGAGTAAGAATTACTGGCCTCATAGAACTTCTTTTGAACCATGTACTTCAAACATAAAATATGCCCCCCTTGTTAGCCCAAAAAAGATGCTTCTTCCACCTCTCCATATTAAGCTTGAATTAATAAAAAACTTTGTCAAAGCCATGGACAAAGAATGAAATAGTTTCAAGTATTTAAAAGAAATATTTCTTCAATTAACTGATGCAAAACTAAAAGAAGGCGTATTTATTGGTCTTTAAATCAGGAAGCTTCTCGATGATTTCTCTTTTCAGGAGAAATTAAATGAAAAGGAATTGGCAGCATGGAAATGTTTTGTAAGTGTAGCGAAAGGATTTCTGAGCAACAAGAAAACTGAAAATTATAAAAACCTCATAGATGAACTGTTGAAAGCCTATGAAATACTAGGGTGTCATTAAGCATACACTAAAAAAAAAAAATTTTTTACTGAAAATTCATTTAGATTTTTTCCGGAAAATTTGGGTGCAGTAATCGGCGAACAAAGAGACAGGTTTCACCAGGACATCAGGACGATAGAAGCAAGATACCAAGGACGCTGGAACCCATCTATGTTGGGCGACTACTTCTGGTTTAAAAAAAAACATGATGCTACAGAACACAAGAGAAAAAAGTTAAGGTTTTTGACAATGTATGACATCTCATGTAATATACTTTTTATTCACATAAACTTAAGTAATGCCTTTGCATAGATTTAACACATTTTACATGTTTATTTAAATAAATAGTAAATTGTAAAAATATGTCGTTTCATTTTTTTCCCGAACACCGACCCCCTGTAACAAAAAAACTATACGTGTTACAGTAATTAGCTTATCATTTTCGGATTTAGGACTACAGAATACTTCATATACACCTATGACCTGTGTAATTTGGCCCCCGAACTAGGCAAGGTTGCCCATGCCTGATCTAAGCAGTTTTGAAGCGATCTAAATATATAGTAGTCTAAAGGCACAAGATCGGGAGAGTACTGTGGATGAACCAAAACATTTCAGTCAAGTTGTAAACATTTGCGTCGGGTGGCTAAAAACATGTGTTGTCTAGTCATTATCCCAGTGAAAAGCAATTCTGTTGACTAATTCAGTATTCGGATCGATTGCTCGCTTTAATTTACTTTGTTTTGAACTTTGTCTCCATTAACTCATGCGGCATACATATTGTGGTTCCTAGTTGATTCCAAGAATTTCTCCGATCTCTCGAGTTGTTCTATGCCAATCACTTTCATATAGCGCCGCACTCCGTAGCTCCTTCACATTGTTGAAATAATAAAACGAATAAAATACGACGATAGTGCACATTATTTTCTTTCAATTATTGAGTAGTATGTATGGATAAACCATATATCATAACATTTATATTTCTATATAGAGACGCATCGTCATCAGCAAACGTTATTTTTTCTACACTGGTATCAACGGCACTCCATTCAGCTTGGTGATAGCCCTTCCTCATAAATATGGCTTCCACAGGGTACAACACGCTGTAGAAAATGATATACATCGCATACGATCAAATGATAAAGGTCAACATATATTAACGCAATTTTTTACGGGAAACTGGACAATACACCCTGATTGGTAAGTAATTTTGTATAACAAAATCGCAAAATTGATTTTAATTCACAATATGCGAAAATCCTAGCTTAATCTTGTAATGCTGCATATATTTAATTATTTTAGGCAATATTGTCGGTATTTGGATGACAAACACTATTTTGAAACGGTTGAGGATGAATTTTTACATTTTTTGAAAAAAATGGAAGGTCCTGGCTGGAAATGGCCGCGCGAATGTAAGTACTTAATACTTAAATGATCTCCTAAAAATGATGTCAAGTTTTTCCTTATTTTATTCGTTAATATAGTAAGTTAAATATTAGTTTAATTAAATTAATGATTATTAATTAATTATAAAAAATTAATTATTAGTTAAATTAAAATTTAGTTAATTAAGTTTAATTTTATGTTAAAGATTTAGTATAGTTGTAGTAGTGAATTGTATATATTGATGTTTCTCAATATATACTGTAAAATAGATTGGGTTGACAAATAAGGTAGTTCCGAATTTACGATGTAATAATATATATATATATATATATATATATATATATATATATATATATATATATATATATATATATATATATATATATATATATATATATATATCATCATCATCATCATCAGCCCGTATCGATCCACTGCAGGATGAAGGCCTCTTCAGCATGCTTCCAACCTTCACGGTCCTGGGCTTTCCTCTGCCACTCGGGTCCAATATACTTAACGATGTCATCAGTCCATCGTGCTTTCGGTCTTCTTCGCGGACGTTTGCGATCAAGCGGTATCCACTCCAGGATTGCCTTGGTCCATCTGTCGTCCCATCGCCTCGCTATATGGCCTACCCATCTCCATTTCAACTGTTTTACTCTTCCAATGATGTCACAGGCCTTTGTTTGTTCCCTGATCCATGCGCAGGACTTTCTGTCTCATCTTGTAATGCCAAGCATATATCTTTCCATTCCCCTCTGTGCCACCCGAAGTTTTTGAATTGATTGCGATGTGAGTGTCCAGGTTTCACTTCCGTATGTCATAACGGGTAGAACGCACTGATCGAATACTTTTCTTTTCAGGCAAAGTGGGAGTCTGCTCTTAAACACTATGTTGAGCCTACCAAATGCCTGCCAGCCACATTTAACACGCCGTTCCATCTCCCGGGCGGTATTCCCCTCCATGGAAATCCTCTGCCCAAGATATATAAAGCTGTCCACAATCTCTAAATCCCTTCCTAAAACTGAAATTCTTCTGTCCTGAGCGAAGTTATTGAACATAACCTGACTCTTTTTCAGGTTTATTTTCAAGCCAAATGGTTCGCCAGCCCTTTGCAGTTCTTGTATGCGTCTTTGCAGCTCCTCTGGGTCTTGTGAAATGAGAATAATGTCATCTGCAAATCTAAGATGGTTTAAGTTTGCACCATTGATCTTTACCCCATCCTGTTCCCAATCCAGTTTACGGAATACTTCTTCAAGGCCAGCCGAGAAAAGAATAGGCGATATTGCGTCACCCTGCCGTACACCTCGTTCTATATTAATTCCCACTTCAAGATCATCAAGGTGAATTGTGGCTGTAGCTCCATCATATATCGATTCTAATAGGTTTACATAGGCTCTCTCTACACCTTGGCTAAGCAGTGCATCCATTATCGCATGCTTTGAGATGGAATCAAATGCCTTTTCGTAGTCGATAAAAGCCAAGCACAGTGGCATGGTGTATTCGTTGTGCCTTTCTATGACCTGCTGTACAACCTGGATGTGATCCATTGTACTGAATCCACTTCTGAATCTTGCTTGTTCTCTTGGTTGTGCGTCATTCAGTTTTTTTAATATTCTTTTAGAAATTATCTTTGTGAAAACTTTGTACATCATTGATAGGAGGCTTATTGGACGGTAGTTCTTTAAATCTTCCTGTGCTCCTTTTTTATGTAAAAGGATCACTTCTGCATTTTTCCATAAGTCAGGTACTTTTTGTTCTTTGATGCATTTTGAGTATAATTTTGCCAGTATTTTATGTAACGTCAGACCACCAGCTTTTAGCATTTCGACAGTTACACTATCCTTTCCTGGAGCCTTGCCGTTCTTCATCAATTCTATAGCATTTGTTACTTCCTCCACTAGGATATCTGGCATTATATATTGTTCTTCCGTGGGTATTGCTGTCCCTGACTGGCTCTGATCTTCATATAACTGGGAATAAAACCTTCTGACAATCTCTAACATTTGGGTACGCGTCCTGCACACTGTGCCATCCTCACGCTTTAAAGCATATATTTGCGTTCTTTTGTTTCTCAGCTTCTGTTTAGCTTTGTTAATTCCTTTGTTTTCTTCCAGGGTTTTTTGCACTAGCTGCATATTGAATCGGCGCGTGTCCTCTTTGATACGTTTTCTTATAGTTTTGCAGAGCTCAGTGTACTCGACCCTGCCAAAAGGACTACCTGCATTTCTCATTGCTCGCCGTTTCTTCATTAAATCAATGGTCTCACTGGAGATTTTTGTTTGTTTGAGACATTTTTCCTCTGGTGCTATTGAAGCAGCCGTTTGAAGTACATTGTTGGCGATTTCTTCATATTGAACTGATATTTCCACCTCCTCTGGATCTTGTAACGCAGCAAACCGGTTTGACAAAGCAATCTCAAAATCGCTTCCTCTCTCCAGCAGTTTTCCAGAATCCACCTTGCCCTTCTTTGATCTTACCATTTTTTCGCGCTCTTTTCGACAGTCAATCCGAACCCTTGCTCGTACAATTCGGTGGTCACTTCCAACATTAAAATTGTTAAGGACAGTACAATTGGTAAATATTGTTTTATCGTTGGTCATGATGTAGTCAATTTCGCTTGTGAGCCCAGATGGACTTTTTCATGTCCATTTTCTGCTGATATTTTTCTTATAGAATGAATTCATAATATATAGTTCTTGTCCTTCAGCAAAATCAACTAATCTGTCACCTCTATTGTCTCGCTCACCAGTTCCATATGGGCCAGTTGCATTTTCGTCTGTTCTTGTTGTTCCAATTCTGGCATTAAAATGACCCATCAGGATTTTGTACCTACATTTCTCCTTGTATATATATATATATATATATATATATATATATATATATATATATATATATATATATATATTTATTACATCGTAAATTCTCGGATTAAATTATCGTAATCGTAAATTATTGGATTAAATTTATAATTGTCGTCTTCTTCTTCCTGTAGTGCTACTGCCCCTTAGTGAGCCTTGACTTCCTTCAACCTTCCCCTATAACTGGATCAATCTCCAGCAGCCATTGCCAGTTTTTAATGTACATTAGTTCTATTTTTCTATTTTATTAGCCTGGTTTTTAAGTTAGCCTTTTCGGCCCTTACTTATATTGCATGAGATTGACCCAGAATGGGTTTCTAATTATTTTGAGGGTCTCTAGTTGACCCAGGAAATGTCGGAATGTTTGGTCCCGAAGGACGGAGGTCCGACTGTTCATGAAGTGGTTTTTCAATGAAGTCCAGGCGAACTTCAGGAGGTTAATTTGGAAAGCCGATGAAGTCATCGGCGTTGCGGTGCTAATTTCTGCCGTTGCCGGGCCGACGCTGCGCATAGGTGCAGTCGCCGGGCCGGCACAGACAGAAACGCTAGATGTTGTGCGACGGCGGTAGCGGAGGCTGAGACTTACACAAGTCGGAAAACGAGAAAACTTCGTTATCCGGGTCTTGATGCCGGAGATTGGGGACGATGATATCGGAGTATTGCCCTGTGGCTAGGGCAGGAGGTCCGATAATTCGCGTAGCAGTGGATTGCTACCTCGCGAGGCTGTGAGCTTCAGCTTGGCGAGTGTGATTTGATGGAATTGAGAGATCGGTGGCACGCCGGCCTCCCGATGGATTTGATTATTTCTAACGTACCAAGGTGCGTCTAGGGCCACACGCAAGGATTTATTTTGGAAGATTTGAAGTTTCTTGATCAGAGTTGGACCAAGGAACCGGTAGTACGTATGGAAGCCGTACAGAACTACTGATCTGACAAGGATTTTGTAGATCATGACTTTGATTTTTGGAGCGAGATTACTCGTTCTGCATGAGAGCGGGTACAGCAGTTTGATGATGCCGCAACCCTTGCAGATGGCTTGCTGGATTTGACTGGACCAAGAGAGATGTCGGTCGAAATGGAGACCTAAGTAGGTTGCTTTTTGCAACCATGGAATCGGAACTTTGTCCACCAGTAGCCTGTATTCTCTGGTGAAGCGTTTGTTGGTGAAGATGATCGCCTGAGTCTTTTTCGGATTGACTTGCAGGCACCAGAATTTGAGCCAGTGGATAGCTGCCTTTAGCTGCTTCTGGAGTTTGTTGTGTATCACAGAAGTCTGAGGGGACGCTACAAAGTAAGCTGTGTCGTCCGCGAAGAATGCGGATTTCACATCTTGTGAGCGTGGAATACCGGCCAAGTAGATATTGAACAAGGCCGGTGCCAGGGGGGAACCTTGCGGGACGCCCGCTTTTATTTGTTTTCTCGTGGAGACGGAAGAGTTTATTCGAACTTGGAAGGTTCTATCTTCCAGGAATGAACGGATTAACAAGGTCAGATCTCGGGGAAATCCGAGAGAGATGGTTTTGTAGATGAGACCATCATGCCAGACTTTGTCGAAGGCTTTGGACAGGTCGAGAAGAACTGCTCCGAGATGCCGTTTTTTCTCGAGAGCTGAATGGACTTCGCTGGCCAACCTGGCCGCTTGATGAATGGATGAAAGACCTTTCCTGAACCCGAATTGTTAATCTGGAATGATCTTTTTGGAGTCGGTGAAGCTGTTGAGGGCTTCGAGGATGGTTTTTTCAGCGATTTTGGAAAGAGCGCTGAGGAGACTGATCGGCCTGTAGTCGGCCGGGCTCGGACTATTGCATTTTTTGGGTATCACGGCAAGAATGGCGTGCTTCCATGAGCTTGGATAGTATTGGAGACGCAGAATGGAGTTCACGATGTTTGTGATCTCCGCAATCTGCTTGCTCGGAAGTTTCTGGAGTTGCCTGGCCGTGATACCGTCAAAGCCGGGGGTTTTTCTGGGGGCGAAGCTTTTGATTATTGCTGAGATTGAAAGGGGGGAAGCGAGATGATTTTGCAGGAAGGAGATTTGCGGGAAGATAGGTAGCCGGGCCGAAATCCTGCTGACCTCCGCATCGAAATTTGGATCTGCTTCGGGATGACGTTGACAGGTCATCTGAAGCTTGAAGGACTCAGCCAGAAGTTCGGCCTTGTCCACATCGGAGACGGCGACGGCGCCATCTGCATCCGATTTTAGCGGTGGAATAATCCTCCTGGATTTTCCCGCCAAAGACCTCGCCAGACGCCAGATCTGCCTGGAGTTCGATGAGTCCAGAGAGGAGAGCAGGTTGCCCCACTTTTCGTCTCTGAAAGACTTCATCGCTTGCCTGGCTTCTCTGGTCGCCTGGTTTGCCCGCCTTTTATCCTCGGGATCGAGGGTGGATCTGGCCCTTCTCAACAGGCGATTTCTCGCTCGGAGAAGGTTTTTCAGATCCAGCGGGAGGTCTGTGGTTAGCCTGGACTGGTTGGCTGGCCGTGGCTCCGATGCGGTGTTGAAGGCCTGCTGAATGTCCGTGGACAGCTTGCTGACTGCAAGCTCGAGTTGCCTGGGGTCGTTGATCGTCGGTATGGGATCTGTAAGATGGAGAAGATTATTATATTTTACCCAATCCGTGATTCTATTTGGGGGCCTGAAGGGGGCGTCCAGCAGGTGGTTGTCACCCATCTCGAGCAGGACTGGCAGGTGGTCGGAGTCCAGCTCGTGGATTACTTTCGTTGCTGTGGCTCTTCTGGAGTCTTTCACCAGGAAGAAATCGATGACGGATCCGGTGTGCTGAGGTACTCCGGCGGCGTAGTGAGTTGGTTCGTCTGGATATGCGATGTTGAATCCCCAGGTGTCGCAGATGTTTTTGAGCTCGCGTCCACGACTGTTTGTGGACTGGCAGCCCCACTCTTCGTTGTGTGCATTGAAGTCTCCGCCGATGATTTTGGCGGAGGTTCCCTGCGCCAACTTTTCGTAGTCAGATGGAGCGATGGACTGTGGAAACGGGTCCCCACAGCATCGGTGCCGGCGGCGTCGAACTGTCTAGACTCTGCGGCGATGTCTCGGTAGGTTGGTGGTTTCCGTTCGACCGTGCGAACACTGAACAAACGGCAGGTAGAAATTACAGAGCGGTTATCTTAGAGATGTTGTCTCTTCGATGACTCGGACTGAACTTGTACATTAGTTCTTCAGCATATCTTTTTATATTGTCTTGCCATCGTGTCTTTGGGTTGTCTCTTTTTCTGTTACGCCCTATGCGCCCCTCCATGATTTTCCTTGGTATTCAGTTTTCGGGCATTTTCGCCACACGTCCCTTCCATTTGAGTTACAAAACTCTCACATAGTCTACAATATCCACATCTTTGTACAACTGTTTAAGTTCGAAATTATACCTGATTTTTCAAATTCCGTTGTCATTCACAACACCAAAAATTCTCCTGAATACTCTTTCAAATAATGCACGCATCTATTCTGTTTTCTTTGTGAGGGTCCACGTCTTACAGCTATAAGTGACTACTGGCCGAATGAGTGTTTTATAGATCCTAACATTCGAATTCCTTTGAATAAGTTTACATCTTAGGTCAGAATACAGGAAATAAGCAAATTTGTTAACTTTCACGATACGATTTCTCATATCGCCTTTGAGGTAGTTTGCAAGTTTGCTTCCCAGATACGTAAATTCTCTCACAACTTCAATATTGTTATTGCCGATTATTCAGTTATGTTATCTTCTTGGATTGGTTCCTTTTGTTTTGTCTATATTTATTTCTAGACCGGCTCTTTTGGCTGTCACCTTTATTTCATCATATGTTTCTCTTAATACTTTTTTCAATTGTGTTAATACACGTCAACAGGATTGAAAAAATCCCAATTGCCACCTCCGTAAGATATACCGATGATGACTAAACATTTAGATCATCGGTATATCTTACGATCGGTTTTCATTTTTGAATTATTGTTTTATTTGTGTCTATGTCTGCTTCGCTGATGACCTTGTTCAATACTATATTAAACATAACTAGTGTCAATCAATTCCCCTTCTTCGACGTCAAATTTGACGGTGGTGTATTGCTGGATTTTTACTATTCCCTTGAAATTCAGCATTGTCATCCAAGTTAATCCAATGAACTTAGCTGATATTCTCATTTCCTTCATGGCCTCATATACTACTGCTCTTTGTACGCGGTCGTATGCCAGTCTGAAATATATGAACACCTGGAATAAGAGAGTATCAAATTCGCTTATTTTATCCACTATTTAAAGAACAATCGATCTATTTCTGTGCGTTCCAAACCCTGTCTCATATTCACCCATTCCTTCTTCGATATATGTCACTCTCCTCTGCCTTACTATGTTTGTTAGAACTTTGTAAATTGTACAAACCAATGATTTGCTATGTTAGTTCCCACATTTCAGTTTATCTTATTTCTTCTGAATCGGGCATATTACCTATACCTTACCTATTACATTGCTGCCACTCTGCAGACATCTGCTCGTTATTCCAGATGTTTAATATTAATTGATGAATGGATTGAAAAATTATTTGCCTCCAAGCTTGAGTAGTTCTGAGGGTATATTATCTATTTCGTGGGCTTTAATAATTTTAAGTTTCATTAAACTTTCCCTCGCCTCCTGAAACGATGGTACCAATGGCTGAACTGCATTTATTATGGCTGATAGGCCATAAATTATGCTATTTTATTATTATTAAATAATTAAAAAATATTATTCCTTCCTAGCACTTTTGTCTGTTCATTCAATATTGATTTTTTTTGTCATGATTTCTATTTCTTTATTGGTGGCACTTATCCTTTGTTGATTTTTGTTACTACCAAATAGTGGTCTGATTCTGATGCTGCTTCTATATAGTTTCTCAGGTTAAGCACACTTGAGTATGATCTGCTATCTATCATATCATAAGATGCTCTATTTGGTATACTATATGTCCATCAGGTGAGACCTGTGTGCCCTTCTGGATGATGTTGCGTAGAAACTTTGGACTAATTATCCTAAGGTTCTTGCACATAGCGAATTGTATTATTGCTCTTTCCCCATGGTCATTTGTGTTATTATGTAGACTGCGCTTGCCTAGTATCAGGTAATATTCTGATGATTTTCCAATTTGGGTATTAAAATATCCTAAAACTAACAGTGTCCTTTCTGGAGATTTTGTATATCTCGCTTTCCAGTAGCGTATAAAATATTCCTTTTCTTCCTGTGTTTTATGATGTGCTGGTGCATGTATAAAAAAAACATTGATAGATTTCGAAATTTTCCCCTGATTCTTACATAAAATTCGTGTTTCTGTTCATCTCCGGCTGTAATAAATGTAATACCTACTTTTTCTCAGAGATCATGTAGCTAACCATCTCATCTCTTGGAGTGCGACTATATTCAAATCATATATTGATTTACCTAATGAAGGGCATTACTTAGAGCTCCTGGTTTATATGTTTTTATATTTCACTTACCAGATCTCATGTTCATATTTTGTTGCTGGATCAGTTTATATTGAATCAATCCAAGTTTGTGTTAAAGGTTTTGTAGCAACAATTGTTTTCCGGAATGGGGCTGCTTCAAATACTCCCAGCTCTCTAGCCGGAAAGATCGGATACCCTTCAGTAGCGGTTAACATACCTTAGTCGACCGGTTTGTAGACGCCGGGAATTCGACCTTACCGTCCTCGGTTAACTGGGTCTCGCACATCTTAATGTACGTTCTGCACCATCCAGAGCACACAACAAGGACGTGAAGATAGGATTTATCGATGCGTTTTATTAGACTATGGACATTTCTTAGACATTTATTAAATTCCAGTAGGAGTCGGCATCCTAAACTGTGTCCAAGTCCCTATTAATAACTACCATATTTGAGCCCATATTTATAATTGTTGGGTATTCATGTAATGATTAAAAAATATCATAAATTCCACCTAAACTTGTTACAAAATACTTACAATTAGTCGATCCACCGCCGCTATTATTACATACTATATCTATGAAAGGCATGGACCTAATTATCTGATTTATTTAGATATTTCCTCGTGACAACGTATCCCAGACCAGTCATATATCTGTTGTGCAATTATTCATGAGCTTGACCAATCCTATCCAAATCATGTTCTATTTACGATAAAACCCCGTTGGTTAGCTGCATGCAGTTTGTATTCAATTTTTTCATCGCATCTTAAATGAGGACCAAGAAATCAGAGATCATCGTCCATACAAAGAAGAAATTTTTAATAAATATATTTGCAATTGACGTGGTTGATTGTATGCCGTTTTAAACCCATGAAGCGTATTAGATCCCTAAAGGGTAGTACTGTTTTTCGATATATGATCTATCATATTTACGGATATGTGGTTTTTATGAAATTATCTAAAAAGTGTTGTCAATTGGTCAACTTTAAGTCATATTTTTTCTTTGATCTACTACTACTACTTACTAAAAAATCCAATCCAAAATATAAATGTATATGTATTCTGTACCAAAACCGAAAAAAACTAACTTGTATGCATACACCTAATGTTTTAAACGTTTATATATATATATATATATATATATATATATATATATATATATATATATATATATATATATATATATATACAGGGCGTAAGGGAAATAACTTTCTTAAATTAAATCAACGATTCTTCAAAATATTTTAAACAAAAAAGTTTTCGCGGAAAACAAGTCAGAACTTGTAATTATTTTCCTAACAAAAAATTATATATAATATAAATTCATTTTTTGTTTCATCGTCCTCTTAAGGTATTATTTGTAAATCAAATGTAATATTTTTATAGGCATTTATTCCATACATTTCAGCATAAATTGGTTTTGTTTTTTCACAAAAAAATAAGAAAAGTTATACATTAATATCGCTTAATTTCAAAATTAAAAATACTAGGAATCATTTTTCGCACTATAGACACAGGTTTTAAACGATTCACTATAAAATGAGCTCTATAAAGCTGTTACTGGTCACATTAAGAATGAAACTATCAATAAACAAATAAAATAAATAAATGTCCACCCTTTTGAGACTATGCAAGCCTAGTTTTTTTGTTTTTACCCAGTGATTCTTTCTTTAAATAAGAACAGGTATATTTGAGTTTTAGACAGTGGCGAAAAACCCAAATAAAGGAGAAAAAAAGCCTAGTACAGTTTTAGCCTATTTTCCAGAATACGTTGAAAAATTCTGATATATTTCTAATGCGGTTGGTAGCAGCTTCTATTTAAGAAACATATCGTGATATTGGCGAACAGAATACAATTTTGGATTTAAATTAAATTTAAATACATACGCTGCAATTTTTGGTGCCTCCACCTTTTGTCAAGGGGGTCATTTCAATTAATTAACGGCATGTTACCACGTATATTTTGGTTGATGTAACACTTCGGTCAATAAGTCCCCGGTCTGAGATATAGATGGCGTCACTTACGAAAAATCATTACCAGTGGTCGATTGTGCCAACCTTTAAACGTCATGTGTGAATTTCATAACAATCTGTCTACTAGTTTCTGAGTTATTGTACTTTAAGTAACGCTACTTTTGTTATTTTCAAAGCAATGTAAAAAAACAATTTCATATGTTGATTAAGCAGTGTTTTTTAATGAAGAAAAATACCATTGACGCAAAATAATGGCTTAATAAACATTACCCGGAGTCTGCCCCAGGAAAATCAACCATAACTGATTGATATGCTGAATTCAAATGTAGCCGTACAAGCACCGATGATGCTGAACGCTCTGGACGTCCAAATGAGGTGGGTTACACCACCACAACATCAGAAATATTCACAAAATTATTTCGCAAAACCATAAAGTAAAGCTGCAGGAAGTAGCTGATATGACGATATCGAATGGAACTGTTTACACCATTTTGCATGAACATTTAGGAATGCGTCAATTGCTACCGATATGGGTACCGCGTCTGCTCACAGCATACGAAAAACAACAACGTATTGATGATTCGAAGCAATGTGTGGAGCTATTTAAGCGAAATAAAAAGGACTTTTTCATGCGATATGTGTCAGCGAATGAAACATGGATCCATCACTACACTCCGGAGCCAAATCGACCAAAGCGACCAAAAACACAAACATCGACAGGCAAGGTTATGGTCTATGTATTTTTGGTCGCGCATGGGATATTGTTCATCGATTATCGGGGGGAAGGTAAAAACCATCAATAGCGAATATTACATAGCGTTATTGGTGCTTTTGAAGGACGATATCGTAAAAAGGCTCTAAACGAACAAAAAAAAGTGCTGTTTCACCAAGACAATGCACCGTGTCACAAATCGTTGGTAACGATAGCCAAATCTCCAGCGACTATTTATTTTTCTCCGCCCTCAAACAAATGCTAGCTGGAAAGAAATTTCGCTCCAATGAAGCGGTAATTGTCGAAACTGAAGGATATTTTGAGGGCAAACAGAAATCGTTCTATAAAAAAGATGTAGAAATATTAGAAAAGCATTGGAATGGTTATATTGCTCTTCAAGGAGAATATATCGATGAATAAAGTCAAAATTTACAAAAAAAGTGTGTTTTATTTGTCAAACCGGGGACTTATTGACGGATAAGTTATAGCGTGATTCCTATTTTTTTTTAATTGTTTTAACAATGTTCATTAATTTATTTGTAGTTTATTATTTTCCAAATATGTTTTTACATATATTTGCTTAAAACGACACTTCTTATAGTTTATCTATTGGTGATTTATTAACTTTATATTTTTTTTTTGGTTTTTTCGGTTTTTGACTTTTGTTATTTGTTTCTGGAACATCCCACTCACAAGAACATAAGTATTTCCCTCGCTGATTTTTTTCTTTCAAATATCAACACTACACTTTTGAAGTTGACACTTCGGTCTTGTAATGCAATGCCATCTAGCACCAAAAACGGGACGAACTTTTGCATCAGCCCTTATACCAAGCTTTAATATATAATTATTTACGCATTTTAGGCGATCGAAAACTCGTATCGAAAACTGTTGCTGATGCCAAAATGACAGCCTGGTTCAGTGAAAATATCACCACAACAACTACCACTAAAGAAGAAAACGGGTACGTAATTAAAGAATAAAATTTTTACAAACAGCACATTTTATTATGTAGAATGTTATATTTAAAAATCTTAGTTTTTTTAACAACCAGCTGTCAAACCGAAATGGATATTAATAACATTTTTTTATTCAAAAAGACCAATGTCTATATTGATGGCTTTGATATCAAGGTATAGTATATATTTTATGTCATTTTTGGCAGGCTAGAAATTGTATACTAATTTATTTGTACCCAGGCGATAGCAATCTTAATGCCATATCGCATAACTTGAATTATCTCTTTGGAAAATATCTGTATCATACCTACATATATAACACGCATAAATTTAAGTTTGGCGTTGCTTAAATATTTTAACTTAAATCCCTTGGAAGAAATCAATCAATCATCAATCCCACCTTATACCTTCATAAAAGCTAGTTTCACTAAGCTTCATTGCCCTACTCAAATCTCTTTATCACTTCAAGGTCGTCTGATTCACAAAGGGGCTACATATATATATATATATATATATATATATATATATATATATATATATATATATATATATATATATATATATATATATATATATATATATCAAACCCAGCCACGCATTGCTGTGGCTAAGTTATACGTTAAATTATATTATAGTAAACTATTCAATACAGTCAAATCATTATGAAAAATCATCATCAAAACGAAAACGTTGTGGCCGATGTAAAAACCCACGGGATTGCGATTTGAGCCTTAGATCATAATTTGGAAGCGATTGATAAAAATTTTTAATTTTATATTTTATTCAACTCATATTCAAGTATATTTTCTAATAAATGAGTAATTTACAACGTTCTTAGTTGATAACATATAACAATTACTTTTATAAATGAGGTAGGTAGCGTAGATTATTATTTTTTTAAATAATTATATTTATCATTTTGAATTATAAAAATTTTCAGCTTTAATTTAATTCAGCGCTAATTAGTGCACAATATTCTTGGTTAACCTGTCTCTTGCTAACACAAATAGATTCGATGGTTTTCCCACTAGTGAGCATGGAACATATACTTGCCCATGGGAAAAACATGGATTTTCCAAGTCTAAGCCGCAAATGGACATTGTTTTTCCTTGAGACTTATCATGGTGAAAGCTAAACGAATTGGAAACTGAAGCCTTTTAATTGGTATCGCAGATTCTGACGGTATCATTGGAATACGTGGTAACAGGACCACTTTTCCTTTAAACTTTCCAGTCAAAATGGTTGCTTCAAGAATATTTCCTGTGATTTTTTCGATGACCTTACGTGTACCGTTGCATAATCGAGATGGATTCAAATTACGCAGAAGAATAATAGGTGAACCAATCTTCAACCGAAGATTGTATGGTGGTATTCCGAGCATATCCAGAGAATTTTAAAACCCAATTTGGAAAATTTACACTTTTGTTTTCATCAACAACAGTGTGGATTGATTTAAAAGACATCAAATTACCTGGCAACAACTATTGTATCTGGAAGTTAATTTCGTCAACATTTTTGGCTGCTAAAATAGCCCCATTACTGAGCCAGTTAGGATCCAAGTAATTATTTTGTCCGGGAAGATGCTCTCAATGAATTAATTTTTTGTCTGTACAATAGTGCAGAAATTGTCTGGCAATTTAATGCATTCCGTATTTGATTGCAGTTCTATTCTACCGTTTCTAATATCTAGCAATTATTCGGAAAATAATTCTGCCGATGGATCATTTTGCAATCGTACGTGCATGTTTATAGTCAATCGAAGTGTTTCGATACTTCGTCATAAGAACGATTGTTTTAAACATGCGTTAATCTCATCGGTGAAAGTAGAGCGAGGAATGGCCGGTAAGGTCTGTCGGAAATCACCAGACAGTAGTAGGACAGCACCACCGAAAAGTTTATCGTTGCCGTTCAAATCTTGCATTGTTCTGTGCAATGCTTCGAGTGAATGTTTGTAAGTCATTGTGCACTCATCCCAAATTATGATTGAACTTTTTCGCAACACTGCAGCTATTCCACTATTTTTTTATGTTACATATTGCGTTTGGTTTGTTATGAATGTCTAATGGCAGCTTGAATGCTGAATGTGCCATTCGCCCGCCATCTAGCAAAGTGCCAGCGATGCCCGACGATGCAAGTGCCAATGCGATTTTCTGTTGCAACCGTATCTTGCCAAGGATCAAGGATATTAAAACTGTCTTACCGGTGCCACCTAATGCGCCCAAGAAAAAAACGTCGCCTTGTTCAGCATCAACAGTCAGCATAATCCGATTATATATATTTTTTGTTCAGCTGTCAGTAATGGCTCCATATTCGCGATAATTGTAGCTAAATCACCATGGTCATATTGTTGTTCTCGTTGTTATTCACTGTTAACTAAGTCGGTAGCCGGGCAATCAAGTGATGACATACCATAATGATTAAGTGGTAAATTTCAAATTAAAATACATAAATCCTCGATCAACACTAACGCTTCATTATACATCTCTGACTTGATAATCATGTTTGGTAATCTATGTTTGGACATTGGTCTTGAAAATTAAATGAAAAAATAATGCACCAAAAATTGAAGAAGCAAGCTTGTGTCGTAAGGAAATTTTGGACCCACGTGTGACGTGAAATAAATTATAGCAAAACTGAAACGTTTCGCCTCTTAACACAGTGCCATCTATTGGATACTTACCCAATCCGGACACTAAAGAGTTGAAAAGTTATGTCGATAAACTAACTTACATCGCCCTTTGTTAGAAACTTATGGAACTCACAGATAATTATCACCCTTTGTCATATAATGAACAAATAATTTGTAATAAAAAAATATTGCGACTATAAATTGAGATAAAAAATATCCTATCTCCCAAGATGGACCAAACTGCACATAGTGTGCAAAATTTCATTAATATCGGATCAGTAGTTTAGAAGTTCATCGCGGACTAATAACGTGACAAGAAATTTTTATATATATAAAGATTTATATATATATATATATATATATATATATATATATATATATATATATATATATATATATATATATATATATATATATATATATATATATATATATATTGCTGAAGGACAAGAACTATATATTATGAATTCATTCTATAAGAAAAATATCAGCAGAAAATGGACATGGCAAAGTCCATCTGGGCTCACAAGCGAAATTGACTACATCATGACCAACGATAAAACAATATTTACCAATTGTACTGTCCTTAACAATTTTAATGTTGGAAGTGACCACCGAATTGTACGAGCAAGGGTTCGGATTGACTGTCGAAAAGAGCGCGAAAAAATGGTAAGATCAAAGAAGGGCAAGGTGGATTCTGGAAAACTGCTGGACAGAGGAAGCGATTTTGAGATTGCTTTGTCAAACCGGTTTGCTGCATTGCAAGATCCAGAGGAGGTGGAAATATCAGTTCAATATGAAGAAATCGCCAACAATGTACTTCAAACGGCTGCTTCAATAGCACCAGAGGAAAAATGTCTCAAACAAACAAAAATCTCCAGTGAGACCATTGATTTAATGAAGAAACGGCGAGCAATGAGAAATGCAGGTAGTCCTTTTGGCAGGGTCGAGTACACTGAGCTCTGCAAAACTATAAGAAAACGTATCAGAGAGGACACGCGCCGATTCAATATGCAGCTAGTGCAAAAAACCCTGGAAGAAAACAAAGGAATTAACAAAGCTAAACAGAAGCTGAGAAACAAAAGAACGCAAATATATGCTTTAAAGCGTGAGGATGGCACAGTGTGCAGGACGCGTACCCAAATGTTAGAGATTGTCAGAAGGTTTTATTCCCAGTTATATGAAGATCAGAGCCAGTCAGGGACAGCAATGCCCACGGAAGAACAATATATAATACCAGATATCCTAGTGGAGGAAGTAACAAATGCTATAGAATTGATGAAGAACGGCAAGGCTCCAGGAAAGGATAGTGTAACTGTCGAAATGCTAAAAGCTGGTGGTCGGACGTTACATAAAACACTGGCAAAATTATACTCAAAATGCCTCAAAGAACAAAACGTACCTGACTTATGGAAAAATGCAGAAGTGATCCTTTTACATAAAAAAGGAGCACAGGAAGATTTAAAGAACTACCGTCCAATAAGCCTCCTATCAGTGATGTACAAAGTTTTCACTAAGATAATTTCTAAAAGAATATTAAAAAAAACTGAATGACGCACAACCAAGAGAACAAGCAGGATTCAGAAGTGGATTCAGTACAATGGATCACATCCAGGTTGTACAGCAGGTCATAGAAAGGCACAACGAATACACCATGCCACTGTGCTTGGCTTTAATCGACTACGAAAAAGCATTTGATTCCATCTCAAAGCATGCGATAATGGATGCACAGCTTAGCCAAGGTGTAGAGAGAGCCTATGTAAACCTATTAGAATCGATATATGATGGAGCTACAGCCACAATTCACCTTGATGATCTTGAAGTGGGAATTAATATAGAACGAGGTGTACGGCAGGGTGACGCAATATCGCCTATTCTTTTCTCGGCTGGCCTTGAAGAAGTATTCCGTAAACTGGATTGGGAACAGGATGGGGTAAAGATCAATGGTGCAAACTTAAACCATCTTAGATTTGCAGATGATATTATTCTCATTTCACAAGACCCAGAGGAGCTGCAAAGACGCATACAAGAACTGCAAAGGGCTGGCGAACCATTTGGCTTGAAAATAAACATGAAAAAGAGTCAGGTTATGTTCAATAACTTCGCTCACGACAGAAGAATTTCAGTTTTAGGAAGGGATTTAGAGATTGTAGACAGCTTTGTATATCTTGGGCAGAGGATTTCCATGGAGGGGAATACCGCCCGGGAGGTGGAACGGCGTGTTAAATGTGGCTGGCAGGCATTTGGTAGGCTCAACATAGTGTTTAAGAGCAGACTCCCACTTTGCCTGAAAAGAAAAGTATTCGATCAGTGCGTTCTACCCTTTATGACATACGGAAGTGAAACCTGGACACTCACATCGCAATCAATTCAAAAACTTCGGGTGGCACAGAGGGGAATGGAAAGATGTATGCTTGGCATTACAAGACGAGACAGAAAGTCCTGCGCATGGATCAGGGAACAAACAAAAGTCTGTGACATCATTGGAAGAGTAAAACAATTGAAATGGAGATGGGCAGGCCATATAGCGAGGCGGTGGGACGACAGATGGACCAAGGCAATCCTGGAGTGGATACCGCTTGATCGCAAACGTCCGCGAAGAAGACCGAAAGCACGATGGATTGATGACATCGTTAAGTATATTGGACCCGAGTGGCAGAGGAAAACCCAGGACCGTGAAGGTTGGAAGCATGCTGAAGAGGCCTTCATCCTGCAGTGGATCGACACTGGCTGATGATGATGATGATAATGATATATATATATATATATATATATATATATATATATATATATATATATATATATATATATATATATATATATATATATATATCCACCACAGGATGAAGGCCTCTTCAGCATGCTTTCAACTTTCACGGTCGTGGGCTTTCCTCTGCCACTCGGGTCCAATATACTTACGATGTCATCAGTCCATCATGTTTTCGGTCTTCTTCGCAGACGTTTGTAATCAAGCGGTATCCACTCCAGGATTGCCTTGGTCCACCTGTCGTCCCTTCACATTGCTATATGGCCTGCTCATCTCCATTTCAATTGCTTTATTCTTCCAATGATGTCACAGACTTTCGTTTGTTCCCCGATCCATGCGCAGGACTTTCTGTCTCGTCTTATAATGCCAAGCATACATCTTTCCATTCCCCTCTGTGCTACCCGAAGTTTTTGAATTGATTGCGATGTGAGTGCCCAGGTTTCATTTCCGTATGTTATAACGGGTAGGACGCACTGATAGAAGACATTTCTTTTCAGGCGAAGTGGGAGCCTGCTCCTAAACACTATGTTAAACCTGCCAAATAACTGCTAGCCACATTTTACACGTCGTTCCACCTTCCGGACAGTATCCCTCTTCACTGAAATCCTCTGCCCAAGATATATAAAGTGGTCCACGATCTTCAAGTCCCTTCCTAACACTGAAATTCTTCTGTCTTGAGCGAATTTATTGAACATAACCCGACTCTTTTTAGGTTTATTTTTAAGCCAAATATTTTGTCAGCCCTTTGCAGCTCTTCTATGCGTCTTTGTGCTCCTCTGGGTCTTATGAAAGGAGAACGATATCATCTGCAAATCTGAGATGGTTTCCTTCTGGTGCTATTGAAGCAGCCGTTTGAAGCACATTGTTGGCGATTTATTCATATTGAACTGATATTTCCATCTCCTCCGGATCTTAACACAGCAAAGCCGTTAGCCCTCTCCAGCAATTTTCCAGAATCCACTTTGGCTTTCTTTGACCTTACCAATCTCTCGCGCTTCTTATTAACTATCTCTTCGATAGTTAATCCTAACTTTTGCCCGTACCATTCGGTGGTCACTTCCAACATTAAAATTGTTAAGGACAGTACAATTGGTAAATATTGTTTTATCGTTGGTCATGATGTAGTCAATTTCACTTATGAGTCCAGATGGACTTTTCCATGTTCATTTTCTGCTGATATTTTTCTTATAGAACGAATTCATTATATAAAGTTCTTGTCCTTCAGCAAAATGAACTAATCTGTCATCTCTATTGTCCCGCTCACCAGTTTCATATGGGCCAGTTGTATTTTAACCAGTTCTTGCTGTTCCAATTCTGGCATTAAAATCACCCATCAGGATTTTGTACCTACATTTCTCCTTATATAAAAGCTGGGCCACATCATCATAAAATTTCTCAATTTCCTCATCCCTATGGCTTATAGTGGAGCATAGGCTTGGACGATTTGAAACCTAAACTTTTTATTGAGTTGAATAACGCATTGGGCTAGTCGGTAAGATATACTTTCAAATTTTACTATACTGTCCGCCTTTCGATTGATGAGGAATCCAATTCCACCACATCGTCCATTCTCCGTACCCCGAGTGTATAGTACGTGACCAGTTGAATCCAATTGGATTAGCTCTTCGCCCTTTGTTCGTGTTTCACATTGGCCAATAATATCTCAATTTATGTTATCAAGTTCGATCAAAAGTTCTTACAGTCAGTCATCCGTTTTCATTGTCCGTATATTCAGAGTAGCAATCTCAAAGTCCAATGGCAGCCTGATCTAACCCGGTGATTCTTAGCACTCTCTGCCTTGGGGCAGGTCTTCCCGCTGCCGTATATAGTTGCCCCCTGGCCTCCGGTGAATGAGGGCCGTGTTTGAGGTTGTACTATCATATTGAAGGCATGGACCGTAATCGGCCACGCTGGTCCAATGCGAGTTGGCAGATTTTGGATCATGTTAGTCTGAGGCCTCTGTCTTGACCTGTTCGCCAGGGATGATCCTCCCAGGAGCATAGGCTCCAGACGGCATAGCTCAAAGCTTCATTGCCCTACTCAAATCTCTTTATCACGTCAAGGTCTGATTCACAAAGGGGCTATATATATATATATATATATATATATATATATATATATATATATATATATATATATATATATATATATATATATATTCCGGTCCACGTGTTAACTTTAAATTGATACTGGGATCGGTCTTCCTGAGTTAAATGCGAGTTTTCCGTGTGCTAACTATGAAAGTTATGCAAGTTTAAATGTACGGCAGCGATTCTAATAAAAATATTCTATAAATGTATGGCAAAGCCGAAGGTGATGGATAAGAAGCACGCCGGTTGTGCCAGGAATGATTTCCGAATAGAAGATTGTTCAATATTACAGTATTGTCTTTATACCACGTTTTCATTTCCAATGACCTCTCCTTTCACCCCCTCACGGCTTTGCACCGACCTATATATACATATATAATAAAATAAAATATATAATAAAATTAAATATTTCCCTTCGATGTGTAACTGTTCATATTATATTACAACCATAAGTCATAATTATATTACAACCAATTAGTTTGGTTTGTTACAAAAAAAGAAAAATGTCGTTATGTTAAAATGACATTATTGTCGTTTAATGTTAAAGTTCAAATTATTAGCAGTAATTTTTCATACCGTAATACGTTTTAAATAAATAGGTAATTAACTGTTAATGTCCACCATCTGATTTCTAGTGAAAAAAAAAATATTGAACCAAAAATTTGAATTCCTTTGGTTTTGGCCCATAAACCATTCACATTATTTTTGCCTGTGTGAAAAATCAGATGGTAAGAGTATTTATACCCTTTGTATATAAGGGTAGAATAATTTCTCTGTTAGTATATACAATCCAATGGGAAACTCCAGCTTGTCGTGTAACTACTTTTGGTAGAATCCTCGATGTAAAATTTGTTCATGGATTTCAAGACCGATTTCTCGCTGGCGCCCACATTCATAAAATTCTGGAATCACCCTACCCGTATTCAAAATCTTTGAGAAACTTGAACTAATGTTTGCTAAACTAAAAGCAGTCTTTTTGGTTATCGTTTTCTTTCGGAACCTTTCGGAATTTTGGAGAGCTGCATAAAAACGAAGCATATCGCGATTTTTGTGTGCACAGTCTATTTATCGTTTTAAATCAAACCTAAATTAATTCGAACACAATGAATGTGAAACATACACTGAAATAATGTTTGTCACAATTTCAAAATAATATTGTCATGGCGATATTGCAACGTTATCACATCGTTATTGGCTGATGAGGAGTATGATTCTAAACATAATTAAAACAAATGTTTAAACAATGTTCATTAGCTTATTTATAATTTATTCGATAAGTAATAACCAAGTAATATTAGGTTAAATTTAGGAGCATTTATGGAATGGGTAGTACTCAGATAGTGGTGCGGGAGCGGATTTGTGAAAAGTATATATAGATCATTCCTACGATGCTGTTTATCATGCAGGTGTGAACTCGAGAGCACCGCGAATTTGTTTACAATTCGTTTGTCATATATATTTTCTTCAACCCAAAATATAGAGATGATGCCTTCAAAAGCAGTTTTCTATATGCAATTCTAGATTTTTCGACGTTAGTGATACACCCCACTCTAGTCAAAAATGGCAAATATTTAATAGTTATTAGTGAAAAAGGTAAACCATTCCAATTTTAATAGTATGTTTTTAAGAGAACTGAATATCTCATTAAGACGAATTTTTACATTAGCCAAAATATCTGCCAGTACATAAACAAAAAAAACAAGTTCCCCACCATGCTCTACAACCAATTATGTTCCAAATTTGTTATATTATTTGTAATTTAAATATACATATTCTATAAGGTACAAACTTTTGCGAATTTATAATTAATAGAAAAAATTCATCAATAAATAGAAAACATAAAAACTTTTAATTTATACGTAAATTGTATGTTAAAAGCAAACCACATTTGAAGTATGGATTAAATGGAGTTTTATAGTTTCTAAGATCAACGTTATGATATCTGCCTAACTGGAATTATTGGAGGTTCTTATCAGGGACTTTATTATCATGATTCATGTGATGCATGAATTAATACTATATCAAAATATTGAAATATATAAAGCAGGAATTGATATTATAACTAACCCGTTCTTTCATATTTGCAGCCAAGGATGTTTTCATTTTTTAAGCAGCCAGGATTTGATTTGTTTCACGGGCGTAGCCAGGATTTAGTTGGGGGGGGGGGGGGGGGGATAGTTTGAAGTAAATAAAACAACAAAAATATACCGTTACTGCAATAAAGTTTCCATACGATACAAAATAGTTTCCATTAGCCAAGAGATGGCGTTACTGTGCGCAACGTCCTCTAGTTCGGATATATATTCAATTCAAATGTAATAATTTAACTCTCTTCACTCCTCGTATTTTTTCGGTATAATATTAGGTAATATTTGGGGGTAATAATTTGGGGGGGGGGGGGCTACCCCCCTTGGCTACGCCCGTGATTTGTTTAATTAATTTAAGTGATAACGGACATCAATAGGACTATTTCTTTTGAAGTAGAAAATTAAAGCAAAAAATGTTTATATTTATATATATTATCATTTTTAGAAATATTTGTAAAATAAGTTTTCATATTTCACTAACCAGAAAACTGACTACCCAAAAAATAGGATCGTTTTAAAATATTTTAGATACGTCAAGTTAAATGAGTGAAGGATTTAAGGTGCATGCGGTTCTGTATTATTTTAGCATTTATGAATTTTATTAACATCATGCATTAGCATCATGAAATCTGACGTAGTATCCAGAATCGTTCACGAAGAGTCTAATGTTAAGAGAATATATATTTTATCATAACACTAGTACACTCAGTAACAATGTGTTCCACCATTTCCAAACTTATAACATATGATAATATGTACAGTCAATGAAAAATATTGAATTTTCATGTATCCGGTAATGTATGAGACATTTAAGCGTATCGTATATGTGCGAGAGTCATTCGAAAAGTTTGCAACCGGACTCAGAGTTAACCGATGATGACCAAATTACAATGATATGTTAAGTATGGTTCGTTAGTTGATATAAAGGTTTCTAATGATATAAAAATTTAAGGAAGATATGTACTAAGGATATCTTGGTAAATTTGGTCTACATGACCGATGCAATAAGAACGGAAGTCGTGTTATCAACTTAGTGGTAGTGGTAAACATGATAATTGAAGTTGGCTCTTTAACCATAAACGTATCCATAAAATGACTGCATCTTACCAGATGGAGAAACTGATAATCTCATTGATCACCTTTTAATAGACGTTAGGCATTTATCATATCTGATAGATGTTAGGAGTTATAGGGGTGCGAATATAGACTCAGACCGCTACCTTGTAGATGTCAAACTACATGCAAGAATTTGTAACATAAAAAAAACAAAGAGCATAAGCATATAAGATACACTAGATCGTCACTAAAAACAATACAATAGCAGTTTCATACTAGGACTACCTGAATAGAACTTAAGAATTAGTGAATCAGAAGAATCAGTTGATGGACTTTGGAAAAATTGTGAAAATGAAAATAAAAAATGAAAAAAGAAATGGCTAAAAAAACCAGGCAGGTCAAAGAAAACAACAGCAAAGAACCGGAGAATTTGATGACACATGGAAATCTGAGAAGAATAGAAGAAATAAGAGACACTCAGAAGCCAAGCGGAAACACGAAACTTTTAACAGAAAATAAATAATCTGAAAATGGAATTTAGGCCCAAGGCAAATATGTGTAAGGATAAAAAGTGACGTATTCTTTATAACAGAGAGTATATGCTCTAAAGATGGCTATGCCAATTTTCAAGACTTTTGGGGACAAATGAAAATATAATACAACTACAATTTTAAGCATGTAACAAAGATCGCGTCGAACCTCCTAATATTGGCGGCATTCAAAGACCAAAAAAACACCTAAAAAATTAAAGCTCTTAGTCGAGAAAGAATTATGTCGGAACTTTATAAATACGGCGGAGGAGTTTTAGAAAAAGCTATACTCCAGATAATTTTGAAAATATGGCACAAATAACTTATGCTTGACAAATTGAATATGGGTATTTCAGCTCACTTCATAAAAAAACAGATCAGCTGGAGTGTACCAACTATAGGGGCATAACACTATTGAATACTGCAATACATTCTCTCGAAATATATTCGAGCATATATAGAACCTAAACTAGGATTCTATCAATGCGGATTTAGATCGGGTCAATCTACAATAGTTACGCCAAATCTTGGAAAAAAAGAAATCATCGACATCTTGCATATGTTCATTGATTTTAAAGGTTGCTTATAAGAGTATACTGCGGCCAAATCTATATGAAGTAGTAGAAAACGATGTACAATAGCTGCACAAGACCGGCAGATATCAATGATAGCTCGAAGAAATCATGTGGCATCTAAAAGTGGTATATTAAGAGAGCTGGTTAGGCTCGAAAGAGTAAATGTTTCACGACAAACGATAACACGAAGACCTAAAGCAGAAGATCTTCGCAGAAGATCTTCGCAGAAGACCTTTATATTTTCCCAATCTAACCCTTGAACAAAAAATTGAATGGACTCGAGAAACGGTGGATCATAATCCTAACTAAAATAACGTGCTGTTCTCTGAAAATACAAGAAATGGCTTGGTTTCTGATTCACGAACAACATTTGTTTGGACAGCCCCAGGTCGACAAGCCCGACTAGAAACAGCTCAACCATTTATCCCATTTGAAGGTGGGAGCTTAATGTTTTTTGCTAGTATTATGAGGAGTACACGAATCCATGACAGTCACAAATAAATAAAGAGAGCGAGACGTCGGACGGAATATCATCTTTGGTGACCATAACATTGAGGGTGTACAAGGGTTTCTGTACTTAGGCTCGACACTAACTGCAAACAATAATTTTAGTACAGAAATCCAGACGAAGTATTATGCTAGCCAATAAATACTATTTTGATCGAAATACTTTACTACAAAATCAGGATATATAAACAATCCTATCCTAATATACAATCCTAATATACGTGTCAGGAACCTGGACAATAATAATGGTCGATGAGCAAAAACTTTTAACAAAGAGACAAATGTTGAGACAAATCTTAAGAAGAACATATGTGGCAATATGCGAGAACGGTATTTGGAGACGCAGGAGTTACACATACGTCCAAAAGTTTGGAATGTTTACAAATAGGATATTTACACCTATGGTACTCTAAAAATTGTGATGGATGTACAATTATTTTACATCATTTATTTATTTTATTTATTTTTATTTATTTTACAATCGTTTTTAAACGAAAATAACAAAAGACAAATGACATACAGAATTGCCTCAGAAGTTGTAGATAACGATGTACAGCAGCTGCACAACCAGCAGATATCAATTATAGCTCGAATAAATCGTCTAAAATCTACAAGTGGTATATCAAGATGGCTTATTAGGCTTGAAGGAGTAAATATTTCACGACAAACGATAACACGCAGACTGAAAGAGGTACATTTGCATCGCAGGAGAGCTTTATATGTTCCCAAACTAACCCTTCAACAAAAAAATGCAAGATTGTAATGACCTCGAGAAACGGTGGATCATAGTCCTAACTGGAATAACATGCTGTTCTCCGATAAGACTAGAATTGACGACAAACCCTACTAAAAACAACTCAACCACGTATCCGATTTGAAGGTGGGATCGTGATGTTTTGGGATGATACGAAGGTCGTTCAATAAGTCCTTAAAAAAGCTAAGAGATTTCGCTTGTAGCATCGGAAATGGTCCGTTTTTAGTAAGCATCATTATTCACCAGATAGCTGTTAAAGTCTCAATTATATTCATCGCATGGTTTCATTTTTATTGTCGCTTGAAGCAAGAAACTTTTGTTTATTTAGAAAAATGGAAAAAGTGAGTTTTGAGTGGTGAATAAACACTTATATTTAAAAGGCTTAATACCGAAAGAGAACAAAGCTGAGTTGGATGAAGTTCATGGCACGTCTGCTCCTGTGTTTGCAACTGTTTATAATTGGGTAAATGAGTTTAAACGTAGCCGTACATCCACAAAAGATGAACATCGTTCCGGACGTCTAGTGGAAGTGACTACTCCCGAAATGATTGACAAAATCCACGACTTGGTTTTAAGTGGGGACAATGGTTCACATCGAACGAGGTGATCATCGCCCAAACAGATGCCTATTTTAAAGACCTTCCGAAATCTTACTTTAGACAGCTTTAAAAAGTTGAAGAACACTTGGAAAAAGAGCTAAAAGGAGATTATGTTGAAAAAAAAAATCTACTTAAAATAATTTGTATTTCTATCTTTTTCTGGCCGGTCGCGTCGGCGCGGACGGTTAAGCGGCGACCTACCGCTGCTATGCCGAACCCGCATTGGCGCGGTAGTCGGTTCGATTCCAGCGCTCGGATGGTTGTTTTTTTTGTTTCTTCTCTATGTATTTACTTCCTAAATGTCTGTCATTGTTTCTAGGCAAGAGTGTAAAATCCGACAACGAATTACTCCTCAGTTACGCCAGTTAAGGCCGGATGGGTAAGGCCGGATGCCTTCTGAGAAGTGTTCTACGTTGGTCACTCGCCAGTCGGTAGGCTTCCTGATAGATTTATGGGAAAGCACATAACCAAGGGTTGATAGCCTGAGGGGGTGCTGGCTTGGGTTGTCGGTGGCTGATGACCGTGGTTCGGAACCCACTTTAAGCTGTAGGTCCAGTCGCTAAATAGCCTTGTAGTTGCTGATGCGTCTCTAATCCTAAAATCCTTTTCTCTCCAAGACCAGTAAAAGTGTTCATGTACCCTTCATAATACGAGGGTCGTTCAATAAGTCCTTAGAAAAAGATAGTAACGCACACCTGGATTTAAAATTACCTCGAGGTACGCGGCACCAGTAACTCTTCTCTCCAAGACCAGTAAAAGTGTTTATGTACCCTTCATAATACGAGGGTCTTTCAATAAGTCCTTAGAAAAAGATAGTAGAGTTACTGGTGCTGCGTACCTCGAGGTAATTTTAAATCCTGGTGTGCGTCTCTTCCGGGGCACAGTGGGCGGCGGATTTGTTCTCATAGATGATAACTCATCTCCTCATCGAACAGCAGGAGTACAAAATTTTCTTAAAGAGGAGGGAATAATCAGGTTAGGGTGACCAGCAAATTTCCCTGGCATAAATGTTATTGAACAGGCTTAGGATATTCTGAAAACACGCATCAAGGAACGAAACAATCCTCCTCTTACCCTGCGAGAACTAAAACATGCTGCTCGTGAAGAATGGAAGAGAATTCCACAAGCCCAAATTGATCATTTAAACGACAGCATACCAAATCAGTTACAGGCTTTCATACAGACCCATGGAGAAAATACTGCTTATTAGTTTCATGGAAAGTTGATATTTTTATTTTTAAATTATTTTTGAAGGCAACTGGTACATTGTAATTTTTTGACTCCAAAATAAAAATCAATTTTAGGCACATTGGTCATTTGGTGTCGAGTTTTATTTGGTACCAGTAAGACAGTAAGATTTGTCATAAAATGATGATTACGTAAACGAGTAAAATAAATACTTAATATCAATAAAAAGATTAAATGTTTGAATATTCCAAACTTTTGGACATATGTGTATAACATCAACAGGTAAATCATCTCAGTGGTAAATCTGTTCGAGTTTAGTATTTCA
This sequence comes from Cosmopolites sordidus, assembly GCA_031761425.1. Taxonomy (NCBI): domain Eukaryota; kingdom Metazoa; phylum Arthropoda; class Insecta; order Coleoptera; family Curculionidae; genus Cosmopolites; species Cosmopolites sordidus. The sequence continues at coordinate 505,575 of JARFXV010000183.1, forward strand.
CACCGAAGGTTCCAATAAAAGAATTGATCGACAGATAAGCCGGTAATAAAGACATAATAACGTTAGTAAAACTTGGCTGATAGAAGTGGGTAGGTCATGTCATACGGTATGATGACAACAACTAAGCCAAAAAGGGTGTTACCTATAGGTTCATCGGAACCTACAAGTTCAAGAAGTTGAGGAAAACTCTTGGTCTTCCTCAACCTTCGGAAGGATAGCGTAGCAGAGAATACTCGAAAGATAGGTTCACAAAATTGGACAATACAAGCCTAGAATAGACCCGATTGCAGACTAAAACTGGAAAAAGTCGAGACTCTATAGTGTTGTTTGGCCACTGATGATGATTCGTTATCAATTGAAGGGTGTTATTCAGCCTCCATATGATATAAATCTAACCATAAAACATAACATAAATACCTTATCCCCTCGAGGAGTTCACTCACATTTAAATCCACTGAATAGTAAGTTTATGCGCGATAAACAAGATTATTTGCCAGAACTAAAAAAATAACCGTGGTTTTCAATCATCACCTGTATTCGCTTGATATGGCCCCATAGGACTTTTGTCTATTCCCAAAATTGAAACTGGTGATAAAAGGAAGGTGTTTTGGACATAATTCTGGATAATACATATCCAGAAGGCTTCAAGGTTATTTCCAAAAATGTGTAGCAAAAGTATTTCAAATAAAATTACAATAGCTTCCAGATATGTATTACCCCCCAAGGAATTAAATTTGAAAAGTATATATAAATAATGCCTTGGTTTTCATGAACACACGGTAATTTATTTTTAATTAATGTGAGGCTCAAAGCTATTTATTTTATAAATCTAAAATCGTATCTAACTAAATATATTGGAGTTTACCATGACACTATACTTCTGTATATCATCAGTAAAAACAATATTCTAATGTATATAATTATTTTTCTTGCATACAGAGCTCAATTAATAAAGGAATATGGCATAGTGGTAACTTTTATGGCTACACATAGTGGATTTACTCGTTGGCAAAATTTTCCACAAAACATCGACACAAACATTCATGAAAAGTAAGCCTACACACCTACATAAAATATAGTTATTTCATTAAAATAATTTCTAGACACTTTCATCGCATTCATAACAAAGCTATTGAGGAGATATGGTATAAACGGGCCGTTGAACAACACTATATTGATCCAAGCAATTTCGTATACTCAATTCCACATGAAATAGGTAATCAACTGTTGAAATATATTAGAACGCATTTGTTATATTTTATATGCTTTATAGGTGATGCCAATAATACTCTTGTAACAGTGAGCCATGCGATATTTAAAGAAGACGGTAACAAAAAAGCTCCCGTTGCTGTTGTTGGATACCAATTCTATCATACAGCTTTATATAATTTCTTCAGAAAGCATACAATCAATGTAAGTATATGATAATTGTAATATCATTTATAAGTAGATGATTTTTAATTAAGAATGGAACGAAAACGTTGGACGAATGGAATGGAATGAAAACAATGAAACGTTAATTTCCGTAACTGTGAGATATCTACAAGGTATTTAAGTAAAATAATCAGATTGGCGACGTAGCGGTCGATCTGGCCACGCTGTTGGCTTTTCCTTTTGAGGCTAAGCATATCAACATCTGATACCACTTCAATACGAGTTTCAACTCCGTGTAGTAACTGGGTGGTCCGTAACAATTATATTCGAGAACATGATTTTTATAGTGCACTCTGAAAATGAGTAACAACAATTTCGAACAACGGTGCTCTCTCATTTCTTTTCAGACTTGGGCATTGTAAGCGGAAGCTTTTGTAAAATTTCAATAGACCTGTGGAAGCAGTGTTTGGTCAAAGACTGAAGTTTTCAGGTGGTTTCAGGCATTCTCGAAAGGCCGAGACTCGATTGAAGATGAACCTCGCCGTGAAAGGCCTTCAACTTGAATAAGTGATGAAAAAGTTAACAGAATCCGGGAGCTTGTGCATTTTGATCATCGGTTCACGGTCAGAATAATTGGGCAACAGTTGAATTCACCGGGTCATCAGATGTTGATCACTGTATTGCGGATGAAGTAATTCTACACGAGAATGGTTCTGGAAAACATTTCCCAAGATCAAAAGGACAGTTGGAAAACTGATCTTAACTCATTCAGGCGGTTTGAAAATGACCCTCATTTTGTGAAACGTGTCGTTACTGGTGATGAGTGTTGGATTTTTTTAATACGGGCCGAAAAAAAAGCGCCAGAGCCAGGATTTTAACTCCCCTATAGCCAAAATAACCAGAATGGGTAAATAAAAGATCAAAATTAAGCTGATTTGCTTTTTTCAGAGTCAGGGGATCGTCCATAAGGAATTTGTGCTTTGACAGAGACAATGTAGAAAAAACTTATAAAAATACAGTCTGATTACTTTTTTTACACACCTCATATATATTTTGTCATTTTCTCAAGGATTAAAATATTCTAAGAAGTTGAGTTTCATTAACAGATTATTATTATTATTTAACGTACGAGTTCGCTTTTTAAACATTTTTATTCATTTTAAAATAATATGAAGTAAAACAAAACAAACTAACTCTACAATATGTCTATCTCTCTGATGGTAGCAATATTTTTCGCGTAGATTCAACCGTTTTTTACTTTCTTTGGAGCGCTTTCAGCTGCTCCCATTGAATGTTTAGGCAACTGCTTTGTCCCACACATTTTGTCCATCTACTGGTATAAAACGTTGAAGAAACCCAGTGGAATTGCGTTTAAATTAATCTAAATACGTTTTAGAAGTGTTCATTCAAATATGTCTTTGGTCGACAGTTAACATCGAGCAGAATTTTTTTTATATCCAAAACATATTGTGTAAAATGTAGTGGACACAGACTATCGATGTGTTTATAATATCAGCAAAATTTGTCTGTCGTATCGGTTTTTGAATGTTCCGAGCGTTCATCATCTTCAATGGATGTAGGATCACGTTTAATTTCAGCACCCCATTATTTTGCTGTCGAACAGGAATTCTTTAAAATGGAATCTAACTCTTTTAATCACCTTATAGAGTAAATAATAATTGCAAAACAACTTCCGGTTTTATCAATTTTTCAGAAAATATGCACGCTTATTTACTTTACTCGATATCCACAAACACCTACATGCATGCATCTGAAATTTCAGGGCACGTCATTTAAAGAATAATGTTTAATAACTATCATAATCAATCGGTCTTATCATTTCTGTATCAACCCGAGAACTTTTCAAATGATCCTCGTAGGTTTAAGGTTATAGTTCAGCTTCAATATTGGAGTCAATCTTCTTCATACTTTTCTTTACATAAAACCCGACGACCTATGGAACCTCATTCGTTTGCGTACTTTTCGATCTATTTCTCGCCAGCTAACTGTATTTCTGGCTTCCTTGGTTGCATGTTGGAGAGATGTACCAGTTAGGTCTTTAATTTGGTCTGAGATATACAGAATGGCTGACTTCTCCGTCTTTTCAATTGCTTGGGTGAATGTTGAACATCTGTTCACGTGCACTTTTCCCCTGGAATGTATCCAGTCTGCTTTGGAGGAATGCCATGATAAATAGAATTTTAAGCATTCATTAATAATGTGAAGGGGGGTTTCACTTGCATGTGAAATAAGAGCGATAAGGCGGTAATTTTCGAATTCCTCTCTAGACCCGTTTTTTATGTAGATGTATATGCTTAGATGTAAATATTTTTATGCAAATGCTGAGATCGGCCAATCTTCTGGTCACAATCTGGTGTCCCATACTTTTTGACAGATGTGAAACATGTCTGCCCCTTTTAATTACTTCTGTGGTGACTCAATTCAAACCTGAGGCCTTATCGTTTTTTAGACTGTTTTATCGTTGTTGACTGACTTAGATATTAGATCACCCTTTTCTAAATTAAGTATGCTGGGAAGAGTTTGCCCATCTTGGAAGAGTTTGCTGAAATAATGTTTCCATTCGATTAAAATATTATCGTATCTGTTATTTTCTCGCTTTTCGTATTCTGTATTATTCATGTACGTGGTGTAAATTTTGTTGTTATTTTCTTTACAGCTTTATAAAATTATTTGATGTGGTTTGAATTAACATGTGACTGGAATTCTCGATAAGTTTTTTTTGTGTGATCACTTTTTCTTTTCTGCAGGATCTCTGGATATCTCGATGCAGCTAGGATTATTTGGCGACGTTCCTTTGACGAAAGCCCATTTTTCCGAGAGTGCATCTTTTTTCGATCAAGTCAAGAGTTCCATCAGTCAGCCAATGTTTTCCTGAAGTCCTAGTGTTTGTTTCATCTACGGACTCAGTAATATGATCAAAGTCCTATCATTAGATAGTGAGTGAGTTCCAGTTTATCACGAATCTTTTCTTGAAATTCGTAATTAGTATTAATTATGAATTTCATACTTCATTGTTCATATTTCATGTTTCATTTCATAATTAATATTAAATTAGTAATTTAGATTCGAAACTTCTTGTGGGTCGACTTTTTGGGTGGTAGTTCCAATTTTAAATGAAATCTAGCATATAGTAATCGATGGTCACTTCCACATTAAGTTCTGGGAAAGGTTTTAACATTCTATATTGACGATCGCCATCGAGACTGTATCAAAACATAATCAATTTGATTTCTATAGTTGTCATCGGGGGACTACCACGTGTACAGGTGACGAATATGGTGTTAAAATAAAGTATTTGTGATAACCAACTCTTGTTCTATGAAGCAATTTCGCCTCCATCATTTCTCTTTCCCATTCCGTATTTGTCAGCAGTGTTCCTGATATGACCGTCAGACAATATTTCGTTTAGCATTGACGTTGAAATCTCCAAGTATAATCATAATTATTCCGCTTTGAATTTTACAAATGATTTCTTTAAGTTTTCCATAACATTCATCTATTTTCTCTTCAGTTGATTAAGAGTTGTTGGACAGTTGGACCTGTATGAGATTCAAGGTTATAATACAGTCAATTTGCAATGCAATTGAAGTTAACAAATATAATTAATATATTAATCAAACTTGATTTTCTTCATACAGTGACTGTATTATGTTATTCAGTAGAAGAACTCTGCAATCAATTGGTACGTATAATGCGTAAAATCCATAACTGGAATTCTCTTATTGAACGAAATATTTACATTGTAATAATATAGTTTCTATAGTAATTATATTATGCAGGAATATTATCAATTGATTCGTGCCCTCTCATTGATTTACTTAAGATATTAATATTGAGATACATTTGTAATAAAATTTCAAGAGCCACAAAAATTAAACGGACAAATCCCTCATAACAAAAACCATTGTGGAATCACAAATGGAACTACGTACATATGAGTAACAGAAAATGCCCACTCAAATACAAATATTTTCTGTGTTAACATATTTATAACTAATGTATTATACTGTGGAGCGATCGCTTCAGCACACGAATCACACACAAATCGAATAAACATAACAAAAACTTGAAGAGAATGCATGCGATTAAATCATCTCCTGATGATGCTAATATGGTTAGCGAAATCGCGTGTAGAAGTTTTATAAAAGTAATTTGGTGTTTAGTGGTGTTTAGCCTCTTCGAGTTAAATACGCCAAATGATTTAAAGTTGCTTTGTGAGCAAAATCAACACAATTTCCCCACCAAATTGTTCGACTCAAAAATAAACTTAAACCAGTTCTTAGCATGTTATGCATAATTATGTTATGCAGGAATGTTATGAATACTTAACGTTTTTATTAGGGAAAGTCAAACAAACCTTGAACAAACACTTTGTGGATTATCCAGACGAGACTCACCTCTATCCTAAAGTGGTCATATTAAGACAATTATCCAACTAACATCCGAATGTTACTATATAAATATTTTATGTATTGTATCGAGTTGTCTGAAAAGTTCGTTTCCATTAGCTGCTCGCTTGTAAACAAAACTCTTAGTAAGAATAATAATATTTAGCAATTGATAATTATCAATTGATTCGTGCATTGAACATTTTAATAATTTCTGTGTTATTTAGTGTTCAGATACTAGGCTAATTGAAAGGTCGCGGAGCGACACCTATATAGCAGTAAAAGAACTATATAACTACTACATTTTGAAGTTTCAATCCTTCATATGAACACATGTGAAGTTTGAAGTTGTCGTTGTTGATCTGTCAATTCATTCGTACAAAAATAGCAACTTAAAGTAAACGTATAAGTCAAAGGCCTGTAGAGCTGTACATATAATAAAGTAAAACGTATCAGTGTTATTTTTTAAAATGGAAAATATTGAAAATTGTGCTGTGATTAAATTGTTTGTAAAAAAAAGGATTAAAGGCAATGGAAATTCATAGTGAAATGGTAAATGTATTAGGGAGGTCTGCTCCTTTAAAACAATGGTTTGTAAGTGGGCAGGTGAGTTTTAACGTGGCCGTACAAGCCTGGAAGATGATCCCCGTTCTGGACGTCGTTCCTCCGTCGTTCTGGACAAGTGTAACTAACGAACAAACAATTAATTCTATACATGATATGCTTATGATATTATATGATACTATAATGACAGACAATTTACTTTGAGTGAAATTGCTAAGGCTATGAATATCTCAACTGAACGATTATTTATATTTTGAAAAAGGAATTGGGCTTGAGAAAGCTATGTCCAAGAAAGCTATGTCCGCATTTGTTAAATTCTGATGAAAAACGACTTCGAGTAAGACATTTTGTTAATTAATTACCTTCAAACCGGTAACACATTAACACAACAGTATTACTCAAACCTTTTGAATGAACTGGATGCAAAAATTCGCCAGAAAAGACCTGGTTTAGCGAAGAAAAATATAATTTTTCATCAAGACAATGCACCGGTTCACAGAAATATTCTTGCAATGGCCAAATTGAAGGAGTTACACTACGAATTGTTGGAATATCCACAATATTCATCAGATCTGGCCCCATCTGACTTTCATCTGTTCCTATACCTAAAAAAATTCCTACGTGGCAAGCGTTTCAAATGGAGAAGTTATAGCAGCCGTAGATGAATATTTTGAAGGACTTCCAGAAAATCACTTCAGAGATGGAATAAATTAATTGGAAACCGCTGGAAAAAATGTATTGAGTTAAAGGAGAATATACGAAAGAATAAAGTCAACTATACTTTTTCAACTATATACTTGTTTTACCATTTCCTCTCCGCGAACTTTTCAATTAACCTTGTAGTTTAGATTCGCTTTGATTTACTTCCGTTAGTAAAGCTGATTCAAATTTAATTTTTATTTCAAAAAGGACAAAAACCCGATCCAAACAAAAAACAAAATGTGTGCCATTTGCGGAGAAGGCTCTGTTCAGGAGATCACGGTGCCAAAGTGGTTTGGTCGGTTCTGGGGCGGATATTTTAACCTAGAAGACTAGTCACCTAGAAGTCGATAAAATAAAGGCTATAATAAGGCCTGATGTTGACAAAATAAAGGCCATAATAGTCGAAGATCAACGCACCACGGTCCGTAAGATAGTAGATAAGTCAAATATTAACAAATCGACCGTTTTTGACCATCGAAAGAAAATGGGTACGTCTACCGATACGATACGATATGTGAGTCCCTCACGGGGCAAAATCTGCTGTACCGAATCATTTCGTGCGATCTTCTGCTGAAAAAAACTCCAAGGCTCCCTTTCTAAAGCGAATAGTAACTAAAGTCGAAGATATTTACCACTACACACCAAATCACTTTTTTAAACTTCTCAACGCACGTTTTGGTAACCATGTAAGCATCATTGGAAGATGATTCAATCTAATAGAGTAAATATCTTCGAGTTTGGTGTCTCACACCGAATGTTTCAATAGTGGTAACTGGTAATGAAAAATTGACAACGTACAACGAAAAAAATCATGAGGGTTGCCAGGGTCGGCGGTTTTAAATACGGCGAAAGAGGGCCTTCATCTGAAGAAAATTATGCTTTGCATTTGGCAGGATTGGAAAAGACCTATACACTTTAAGCTTCAATGCAACCAGACCATCAACACCGACCTCTACTGTTTACAATTTCATCGGCCGAAGGCAGCAATTGTAGAAAAATAGCAATAATTAGCAAACAGGAAAGACATCGTGTTGCAACAATCAACAATCAGGACCCCACAAAAATTGATGTTCTTCAAGTAGGATGTTTTGCCCCATCCACCATACGCACCGGATATCGCACCCTCAGACTATCATCTATTCCGCTCCCTCCACCTTTATTAAAATGGGAAATCTTTTAAAGCAGAAGAAGAGATGAAAAACAACATGTTGACATTTTTTTTTGCAATAATGATGCCAATATTTGGCAGAAACGTATTTTGGAGCTACCACTATGTTGATAAAAAGTTGTAAGCAATAATAGTAATTACATAATAGACTAAACAAATATTTACATACACTATTTGCGTTTCTCTTTTTCTTAAAAAAATCGTACGAACTTTCCGAGCAATCTGATAAATATAATAATAACTTCTAATCATCTACTGCTACGCATAAATGGAGATTCAGAAAAACGTAGGATGTATGGAATATGATGATTTATATTTTAGCTTAATCTGTGAATCAGAAAAATCTATTAAAAATATTGTCAAACTTCATATATGTCTTTTTCATATTTCAAGAGATATAATATTTTAATACTGTGAACAATTTCATAATAAATACAATGTAAATATAATAATATTTACCATTTCATATTTATCATAATATTTTAGTGTGGAGATATGCAAAAAGCATGTAAAAAAACTTGCGACTCTGAGGAACTTCACTGTTTGATGCTGGATGATTCTGGTTATGTTATCGTCAGTGACAATCTCCAAGAAACAGGGTATTTCTTTGGCAAAATTCGATCCGACGTCATGAGTCAGCTGGTGGATGAAGGTATATATAGAGTACATCAAATGTTTGATTATCAAGGACTCTGCCCAGAAGGCCAAGACACCGGCAGTTCTGCATCTAAGTTGTTACTGGTAACATTGACATTTTATGTTTGCTTGTCTAAAATATTTCAGGGCATTTTTTGCAGCCATATTTTTATTTGACTGCGATATTGGAATGGGCTGCCAACACTTTAACATTATTCGCCGAAGCGGCCACAGGAAATTTATATGATCCAGTCCTTTATCAACAACCAAAAGAACCTTTCGAATCGAACAGTGATGTTCACGATCGCATTATAGTTTCTAATCATGATGAACATGAAAATAAAGATCATGATTATGAACATGATAGTAAGTATTGAGAAAAAATAAACTATTTATAAAAAACTATTTTCAATAAACAAAAGACCTTAAGATATATTTAAAGACATTTAGGAATTACTATGTATTTTTAGGAAATCCAGCCAGAGGCTATTTATTTATTTTATGTACAAATTCAATAAAGGATATTTATTCAGGTCCGTTTGATCGTCGAGAAGGGTTTTCGCATCTTTTGAACGGTTTATTTCTAAACTTTCCAGATGGTTCAGTTTTTTCTTTTATTTTGTATGTGTGATATTTTGAAATCACTGTTAAAACAATTATTTTAATTTAGCCGATGTGTGGCATAGAATTATGTTTCTGATTAAGGAAACTTTTCTTGAACAATCTGCGTGTTTGTGCGATATAGAACAAGTTTTTGAATATACCCGCAATACAATTAATATACCCAGATTGATCTTTTTTGTTTACTTTCACTTTGCAATTTTTAATAAATTTTCCTAAAGTGTTAGTTATTTTAAAAGCCTCTTTAATATTGTTGTTATATACGAATTTTTCCATTTTTTATAACGGCTGTTAAAATATGTTATTGTTTTGATTTTTTTTGAGTTTATCTTTTATATTCTTTTGTGGATATGTTTTAGAGATAGCATTTTTGTAGTCTTCTTTTATTATATTAGAAAATCTCTGAGTTTAGTGAAATTGATATTTCATTTGATATTCAACCAAATCATCGCACGATCATTATTCGTCTGATGTTTCGAATGGCATTCAATTTCAGTAGTCAATAAGTTTTTTTTTAATGAATAATCCTTTATTTTTTAAAATATTGCAACTCGTTATTTCCAACCTTCCTCGAAAAGTTTACAGTCGTTCAAAATCTATATTTACAATAATAAATTCAACCGTTACAAAAACCGATGTTAAATACACAGCAAGATTATATGAAAACTGCCGCTAATTAAAATAAAACTGCCAATAACATTTAGAAAGAAAATAGAATAGAAGTGAATCTGCACCAAATATATAGATGTTTTTAAAAAGGAATAAAACAATTTTTTACTTTGTTATCTATCACTTTTATTTTTAAACAAAATGTTTCGTAAACGATTTTACATTCTGAAACACTACTTTAAAACTCTACTACTAACTAAAAATTTTGTTTAAAAATAAAAGTGATAGATAACAAAGTAAAAAATTGTTTTATTCCTTTTTAAAAAATGAACTATCACAAAGTAGCGGACAAATCAATCAATAATATAGATGTTTTTTTTAAGGTGGTAACGATAAAGCTTTCGACGAGAGTGCAACTATGCAGAAAACCAAACCGGAACCGTGTGATAATGAACTCTATCTGTATAGTTTAGTTCATTATAGTGAAAGAAATATTTCGAATAGTGGATACAATAAAACTATGGGAAACTGTTCAAGGTAAGCATTGATATGCGTTCACTATGGGAACACAAAATACCTTTTTTTACTATTTAAATACTATTTAAATACTATTTAAATACTATATAAATAACTTTGATAAGACATTTATTATTTCATATTTCTATATATGGCTTAAACAAATTATTATACTTGAAATTTTAGATTCGCAGACTTGCATTTAGCAACTCAAGATGTTCTTTATATTACAAAATTTTACTTCTAACAACGAAACGACATGATTTTTAAAGAGTTTTTGTTTGTATTTTTCAACGTTACAATTCAATAAATTGAGACCAACGACTTACCAGCTTTTTAATCTCCAAGTATTTTATCCTATGTTAAGAGGCGGTAATCTCAGTTTTGACTTCATCATTTTTTAAGTAAATCTTCGTCGCTCTAGCCACTTCTTCAAGTTTGGGAACAGGAAATATTCACTATTCAATACGAATTTTACACTATCAATGCGATAAGTGTATGCAGCCGCATTATCGAGGTCAAAGAGCCCATTTTTTTTCACCAGATGTAGGCGTTCAGTCTGAATAGCACCCTTCAGTTGATCCAGTTGTAAAACGAAATATTCTCCAATGAGAGTCTTCCCTTGGTTGGTTTTTTTGAAACCTGACAACATTCACTGTAAATTACATTAACATGTTCCAAGTACTACACATCATTTTTTCAGTCGTAATCGCAGGTAGTCTATGAGCACAGCAAAACAAAAATTCTAGAAAACCTTAGCCAAGACTTTTCTTGCAGATGAAACCCTTTTGAAGATGAAACTTGAATTAACTTTTGGATCTTCACCTTTAGCTAGGTCTACACTGGTAAACCCTTTGAATATAAAACTACAGGAAAGAGCATATGATTCTATAAGTGGGACCAGAATGGTAGATGCATATGGCCAACTACTGTTTCCGGTTTGGCAATGACGTAGGGCAGTATAAATAAAAACAAGAAACTAATAAAAGTTTACGGTTGTTTAAAACAATAAATTATTGTATAATTACCGCTACTGTATTAAATTAATTTGAAAAAATTTAATTTTTCAAAGAGTAAAGTGTTTTACGACCCACTACGGCCACTACGACAAAACGTTATTAAGAAATTGAAATATTCAGTCATAAAATCATATCATTTCCAAAAATTGGTTAGGTAATCAGTTGCATCTTGCACCGAGCTTATGCTCATATTTAAATTAGGTATATATATATATATATATATATATATATATATATATATATATATATATATATATATATATATATATATTAGGTATATATATATATATATATATATATATATATATATATATATATATATATATATATATATATATATATATATATATATATATATATATATTAGGTATATATATATATATATATATATATATATATATATATATATATATATATATATATATATATATATATATATATATATATATATATATATATATATATATATATATATATATACAGTGTGTCGCATTTAAGATGAAGACACTCCCACGTTATCGCAATTTGAAGGAATACAAATTTGAATTTTTGCACAGTCAGAAGATTGATGGGTGACGTTTGTTAAGATACTCAACTGAAATCTGAACTTTAAACTAAGCCTACTACGAATTCACAAACAGGGTCAATTCTCGATATTTTGCTTCGCGTTAGATATATCGAAAAAAGTTATTAGAAAAAGTTTTTCAGGGTGTTATTCTAACCCCATATACCAAGTTTCATGACAAAATTCGCATTTTTAATTTTGTCATTATTTTGGTCTATACACAAAATTACAATTACAAAATTACAAAACAGAATCGTAAAAGAATCGAAAAATGTATTCGAATAGACGGAGGACTAGTTGAAAGAGATCACATTTGATGGTTAATTATTTGTATTATAAAAATTATTGTTATATACTGTATACTTTTTCCTAAATTTGATCAATTACCAAAAATTGTTTTCCAATAATATTTCCTATTTCCTATATAAAATAATTATTCCTTTGTAAGTGCTATTTATTTTACTGAAATATTTGAATACATGACACTATTGGTAATGTGTCAAGTTTTTACTCACCATGGGACACTAATTATCAAATTAAACAAATAAACTTGTTATAATTTTGTGTACAAATTATATAGCGGACACCCTATATATTATATATACAGGGTGTCCGCTAATTAATGATACACAGCAAAACTCCAAATTTACTGACTAAAAATATTGCGATTTAACCCAACTTACCTTAGTTAAAAAGTTAATAGTAACCAAGATACAGGGTATTAAAGTTATAATTTTATTTTTAATTTTCGTCAATAACTTTCTTAAATAGTATCTTTCTTGAATGAAATTTGATAGCGGAGGGTTTTTTAAGATAAGACATTTAAATGTCTCGAAAATTTTTATGTAAATTGTAGAGAGCGCTGTCTGCGATACTTTTCTTCGTTTGAAAGGGCACAACTTTTTTGCGCCTTAGTGTACTCGCTTTTTTAATGAAAATATTATTTTATCAACCTTTTTTACGTAAAAAAGGTATACCTTGTAAATATCGCCCCGAGTTACAGTTTTCTAGATATCTGCGTTTAAATTGTTCATTGCACCGTTTTAAATTGCGCATTTGTGTTTGCTTTCCCTTGTTTTTTTATCTTAGTTCTAGAGGAATGTTATCTAAATATTCGGGTGAGTTTGAAGAAAATTAAGATATAGTTCGCCTTTTAAATTAGATGGTAATTCGAATGGACCATTGGGTTATTACATAATCGTCATAATCTTTACATAATCACCAATAAGACCACATCAAAAGTTTAAATGGCATTCGGATACTAATAAATGGGGATTTTCTAAATCCCACGCATGTTTTTTTCTAAAATTGAATATACCTCTACGTGTAAACTGGTCTGTAAACCTGTCTGGGACGAAGGTCTGTAAACAAATATTTTTTTAAACATGGGGTCGACATTTTGCTGGGTACGACAGAAACGAATAAATTCCAGTCTGGCTAGCAAATCAGCTTCCAATAGATACAGTCGTAACGTGTACAGTCGTGAAGTAAAACCGATACAGTCCCTCCTCGCGAACAATTTTGGTTAGAGATTTTACAGAACCTACAGAATCTCGTTTCGGATGAAAGGAACCTGTTTCACCCAGTCTGTCGTAGAGATTTTTGGAAATCTTAAAATCCGGCTGTCTTCGTATAGATACGTTTCCAAGTATCTTCGATCAGACCGGCGTCCATTAAAATTTTCCTGCGCGTAATGCATATCATATCTTGCATCTCTTCATTGGAAAACAATTTATGCCTGGGCATTTTATTCTTGACTTAAGGGTTTTTTAAAAATTACCAATTTTCACTGCACCCAGTGTCACAGAGCGTGGCGCGACTATCGAAGGGTTAAAAGGGAATTTTTATAACCCTCGATCAAACACTAGGCATTCCTCATCTTTTACAACTGTAGCTAAGTTGGACGTTGGTTTTTACGCGAATCAAGAAAAAATCTTGGATGAATATTTTAAAGTCCAAATTTTAAAAACGCCATGGAACCCACCCAGAGATTATAAGTTTCCTATTTCCACAAAACGAAATTTGCGCTTTCAATTGAAATGGTTGGAGAGATTCCCCTGGTTGTCATATTCGGAATATAAAAGTGAAGCATACTGCAGAGTTTGCGTAGTAATGGGACGTTCGCTTGATGAAGGTAAAGGCGGTCATCAAAGGATCGGCCAGTTGGTAACCGAACCTTTTTGTAAGTGGAAAAATGCCCTAGAAATATTTGAAGCTCATGCGAAATCGGGATACCACAAGCGAAATTCAGAACTGGCAGATAACTTTCTAAAAGTAATGTCTTCGCAGGCTTTTTAGGTTACTGAACAGCTCTCTTCTGAAAGAAAGAGACAACAAGAGGAGAATCGAAAGAAACTAATCCCTATCGTAAAAGCAATACTTTTTTGCGGCAAACCAGGCATCTCCTTGAGAGGTAAAATCGATTCGGGGCGCATACAAATTACACCAGAATCACCAGAACCTGAACAACCACTACAGAATGATGGTAATTTTAGAGCCCTGTTGTGGTTTGCGGCTGAGTCTGGAGATAAAGATCTGGCTGAGCATTTGAATACTACACAGAAGAATGTCCTGTACACAAGCCCTCAGATCCAAAACGAAATAATTGACATTTGTGGTGAATTAATTCAACATAAAATAAATGAAGAAGTAAAGAAAGCCAAACTATTTGCGATTCTGGCTGACGAAACCACCGACATCGGACGTGTAGAACAAGTATCGTTATGTCTTCGATATGTTGATTTTACAGATAATAAACACCATATACTTAAAGAAATGTCCCTTGAGTACATTCCAACGGTCGATGTTTCAGGATCAGGTCTCGCAAATCTTATTATTACAGCTCTGAAAAAGCATGGACTTGAATGTTCTCATGTGGTTGGTCAAGGTTACGATGGGGCTGCAGCTATGAGTGGGTATTTACACGGTGCCTAAGCTTATGTTCGCCAAGAATGTCCTCTTGCTCTTTATGTACACTGTAGTGCACACTCTCTCAACCTTGCTATTGCTGATTCATGTTCATTAGCAAATGTCCGAAATTGCATTGGGATTGTGCAGTCTGTTGGTTCCTACTTTCGACATTCTGCTGAACGCACTGCTTTGTTGAAAGAAAAAAATCAAGAGCTACTACCCATCGGTAACCAAAAAAAGCTTGCTCTCAATGTGTGAAATACGGTGGGTCCACAAACATGAAGCTATTATAAGATTCAGGGAAATTTATTCAGTGATTGTGAATGCTCTCGAAGAACTCCAATTTAATCACAATAAGGAAACATCGCAACAAGCCGCCCAATTGCTAAGTACGCTTCGATCTTCGGTTTTTGTGATGTGTTTAGTGATTTTTCAAAAAGTTATGAGCTATACATTGTCGCTATCAAAACAATTACAGACAATTGACCTCGATCTTATCACGGCATTCAAACATGTAGATGATGTTATTAATGTCTTACAACTCGTCAGAAACAACACTGACGTCGAATATCTTCATCTCTATGAAGACGCAAAGGTTTTACTGGAAGAAAATGGTGGTATACTGCGAGTGCCACGCGTCGTCGGAAGACAATTAAATAGACGGAACATTCCTGCATTGGATATATGCACGTATTACAAAATCAATTTGTTCATTCCATTTCTTGATCATACAATTCAACAATTGGTTGAAAGGTTTACCAAACATCATAAAGTAGTATCACATTATCTGGTGTGCTACCTTCAAATTTTACTACCAGTTCTAAAATTGAAGAAGCAATTTCCATGTACTCGTCACTGCTTCCCGAAAGCAACATATCAATGGTTAAAGCAAAACTTGAAATATGGAAAAAAGTGATGACAAGTATCTCGCCTACCCCGAAATCTAGTTTGGAATGCCTAGATATGTGCGATAAAAACCTTTATCCTAATATTTACACATTACTACAAATCTTGGCTACCATTCCTGTATCCAGAAAGGTCTTACTCGAGCCTAAGGAGACTGAAAAACTATTTACGAAACACTACAAGTGAAAACAGACTTAATGGTTTGGCTCTCATGAACATTCACTATGGAACAGAAATTCATGCAGATGAAGTAGATATATTTAAAAGAAAAAGCCGAAGATTTCTTCTTTAATGGTTTTAGATTTAGCGCAGAGGAACGAAATTAATTTAACCATTTCATTTAAAGTTAAGAACTTTATAAATATGTCGTAATTTTTCCGATGATAGATATTCAATTTCATGTAAGTATATTTTTGTTGTTTTATTTACTTCAAACTATATTAATTTTTATAAATATATTTATATATTTAATATAATATATAAATATATTATATATATTATATATAAATATATTTATTTCATGTAAGTTGTTACTTAATTTTAAATATTATATTTTTTATCGAATAGAAAGTGAGAAATATGTTTAAAATAATTTTCCCAACATAATGTATTAATCATTATTATAAACGCCTAAAATCTCAGGGAAAATTAGTTCTAATATATACAGTAAATAAACTAAATATCAAGTATATACTATAAAAAGCAGAATTGTATAAATTTTTCATATTTTATTAATTGTTTTGGCTTCATGGTCTACGAAACCCAGACTCCCGCGACTACCGGAAAATTAACTGAAAGCTTTTTCATGCCCATTACATCGAATAAAATATGTTGTATTACGATATTTACAATATCAGCAGACCTTTTCACCGTGAAAAAGGAGCATTAAAAGTACAATTTAAATATTTTTGTATATTATTCATAGTTTAATCCACTAGAACAAAGTCCTTTATAACAACTCAAACTTCACTTATTTTCCACTTTTCATAAAATGTCAAAACTTGTAGCAGGCCATCTAATAAAAACTTTGCAGCAGGTCATCTAACGAATCATACTTCACAAATAGCCCGATAGGTTTTCGAACGAAGCTCGTGAACTGCTCAAAAAAGTTTCAAAACTTTAATGTCAACAGCACATTGATTATGAAAGGGGTTAATTTTTCTTTGATGTACCATTAAAGAACAAAATAAATATATTTTATATATCGTACATTCCCGAAATGTAGTTAAAACAAATAATAAGATACAAATATTTTTTACCTACGGATCTGATAAAAAGAAGAAGGTCTACAGAAGTTAGAATAATAACCATTTTTTGTTACAGGCCTTTCATAGTGCAACGGGTAACTGGTAGTAATATGATCTTATTGGTAATAAACAACCTTTGCCAGGAACAACGGGATAGACATCCTCCATCACCCGATCCAGAGCAAATCAATTATAACGTATCCTTACCGTGCCTGATGAATCAAGTAGACTTGCCTAGACGTATTTATATGAGTTGTATTAAAACAAGTGCAAATGTAAGTAAAAACGTAATTATTTTAATGATGTTACTAACAACAATCAGTACGTAGTAAATTTTACGATTTTAATGTTTATTAACAATCCGGAATTATTAAAACAAAAAAATACTATTAATATTCATAAGAAAAATGCCGTCGAATCATCAATATTAATTTATATCACACATTTATAAGCAGATAATATATTTTTTTACAGGAAAGCGAAATTAAACTTTGTGGTACAGGGACCAACATATCAGCCGAACATGTCATAGTAATATTGATAAGTTTTAATTTATTCAAAATAATCGATTTTCTAATTTAGCTCAATTTATATTATTAGTTTGTTCAACTGTGATATACAATTAATCGTTGGTTTATCTACTCTCTAATAAGATAATATTTATGTTTAATAGGCAATGTGTGTGAAGGAATATGATAAATTCCGAATCCTCAATTCCAATTTTTATTTATATCTTAAATCAAATTTTTAAAATATCAAGTTAGAATGTTTGTTATACATATATCACATTTTCCTATTGTTGTTTCTTCATTTGTTATTTATTTGCATGTTTGCAAAATTCATGATTTTTTATATAGTTTATGTAATTTTTACTTAATAAATAATGTTAAATTTTTAATGAAACACTAGTATTTTTATTCGTTCCCTCATAGTTTAATATTGACAGAATCTAAATTAAATTAAAATAAGTGTTATTTTTAAGAATACTTCTTTAATAATTTGATATCTCTAATTTCATGCCTTATTTGAATTGAAAATATTTGAAATTAAATATTTTCCTAGTTTTTGCATCTGTTGATAAATTATGTATCATCATCATCATCAGCCCGTAGCCTGCAGGATGAAGGCATCTTCAGCATGCTTCCAACTTTCACGGTCCTGGGCTTTCCTCTGCCACTCAGGTCATATATATTTAACGATCTTATCAGTCCATCGTGCTTTCGGTCTTCTTCGCGGACGTTTGCGATCAAGCGGTATCCACTCCAGGATTGCCTTGGTCCATCTACCGTCCCATCGCCTCGCTATGCCATTTCCATGGCCTGCCCATTTCCATTTCAATTGATTTACCCTTCTCACGATGTCACACACTTTCGTTTGTTCCCTGATCCATGCGCAGGGCTTTCTGTCTCATCTTGTAATGCCAAGCATACATCTTTCCATTCCCCTCTGTGCTACCACAACTTTTTGGATTGATTGCGATGTAAGTGTCCAGGTTTCACTTCCGTATGTCATAACGGGTAGGACGTACTGATTGAAGACTTTTCTTTTAAGACAAAGTAGGAGTCTGCTCTTAAACACCATGTTGAACTTGCCAAATGCCTACCAGCCACATTTAACACGCCGTTCCACCTCCCGGGTGGTTCCCCCTCCATTGAAATCCTCTGCCTAAGATACAACCCTGGAATTTTTAGTGATGATGATTTGATTGCTACTGATGAGGAAGCCATTTCTGTCGGTGCGAATGTTATTGTTCAGTCCATAACTCATGATACACAACAGCAGCCTATCATTGGTACACCACAATAGCAAGTTATTGAGCAACCAGATAATGTCAATCCTGCCACAAGTTCATACATTTTAAGTGACACATCAACCAGTTATTCAACAGCAAGCTACTGTAAGCCCAGCCACGATTCCATCCACATCATACGTAATACCACAGAAACAAGTCATTCAGCAATCAGCTACTGTCAGCCCTATCCTAATTTGGTATCCATCAAATGCAACACTAAATCAGCCTGTCATTCAGCAGCCAGCTACCGCCATACGCCAGACCTACTACAACTGCGTCCTCATCAAATGATAACCAACAATGTAAGACCAATATTGATAATGACCAAATAATTTCTGACTTTGCTACTATTGTGTCCAATGTAAGCTCAATGCCACAACCTCTAATAAAAACAAAATTTTCAAAAACAAACAGCATTTTGAAATCTTAACAAGCACACCAATCAAAACTGTATTCGAAAGAAAAAAAGAAACAACTTGAAAAAGAGAAGCAAAACAAAGGTGAATCAGAAAAACAAAGGAAACTATAATAAAGAAAATTGTGCTAAAGGAAAATGTACCAAAGATGTTAACGAAGACGGACTACAACCAAAAAACAAAGAGTCAAAAGAGCAGCGAAAAATTTTTCAAGAGTGACTAGTGTCAAGAATCGTCTACTGAAGAACTAAATGAAAATGTAATTTGCAATAATGAGACAGATTACTCAGAAGAAGAAACTCTGTGTGATTTGTTTAGACACGGGCAAAAGTGGAGAGATGTGGTACCATTGCAGAAGTTACGGAGACTGAGCGTATAAAGAACGTTCTGGCAATGATAATCCAGCTTCTTTGTTTTGTTTATTAATTTGATTTCTTTATTTATGTTACAAATAGTTCTCTATATTAACAACTAAGTTTTGTTTGATTAATTGATTAAGTTTCATATTTGAGACTGATTAAAAACTATGGCTTCCATTTCACATATGGGTTAATGAGAGCGAATAACTTTTTCGGAAAATCTCTTATTTTGCCGAAATGTACAACTATAGTTGATATAAACTGTGATTATCTAATACACAAATAAACAAGGTTTATATTCCTAATTAAAAGTTATAATAATTGAAACAAATGTGACTTTTATTAAGAATTTTCTCTAGTCTCCTATTCCCCCGTGCTCCCCTAATAAATATAATTCCCCTACATTATATATACAGTTATAAGTATGATGTTTATGTCAATAGACATTGTCTATCGACTAGCAGAAATGTGAATACTGGATTATATTCTCATTTTAATTCAGGGAAAATTGAGATGAAAAATGTAAGTGTATATTTATATTATTTTTTAATGGCGTCTATAATATTTTGCAATAATTTCGCACTCAAAGAATGAAAAAAGAATGGATTATATTAATGGAATAATCCATTCCATCCAAATATTAATGGAGTATCCAATAATATAAGCAGTTTATCGTCGCCATTGTGGAAAATCACACCTACGATTGCTAACTACTGCTGATTGTAGTGAATCAAATTGTTTAAATTTTTTGGTCACAAGTTCACATCAAAATTATTGGTTCTATTCTATGACAGGAATTAATAAAAATGAAATCTAGTAACTAAATTCACACCATTACTTAAAAACACAGCCAGAGTAAACATTTTTACGATATACATGGTCATGTCTCCAATATAATTTTTTATTTTCGAAATTTAAAATACGTGTCCAACTATATGTGTATATCACAGAGTTCCGATATATTTTAAGTTGTGGTAATCATTATTATGTATGTGTGGACTTATGTATCACATACTAGCATGTAACAAAAGTATTTGCGTTTTTTCCTTTATTTATAATTAAAAGACTATATTTCACTCCTCAGAGGTTTAATCTCATTTCAACTATTTCCTCCGAATATTAAAGTGATTCCTCTACAAAATATTCAGTTCATGACAACGGTTAACAAAAACCAACAAAATAACAAAAGTGAAATAAATCGCGAAATTAGAGTAACTTTAAATCATTGTTTTAAAAAAGGCTTCAAAGCCTGACGCGCTCGTGAGATTTTAAGCCGCTTAGCTCTGGTTTAAAAAGCTCCAGTAGGGACACATGGGTCTTGAAGATAGAGGAAGATCAGCTCGTAATAATTCATTTGGAGTTGGTTTCTGATAGTAGGCCCATAAACTCACAACTATCCTTAGCTTAACTTGAGGGAGTATACGTTGATCTGGCCGAAAAATATCCAGTTTTGGTTAATCGTAAAAAGTCCTCCTGCAGCACGACCACAAACTTCACATCTGACCACCTCAAAAATTAACGAATTCGGCATTGAACTTCTCCTTTACCCAGCATACAACCCCTTACTCACTCCGGCGGATTATCACTTGTGCCGGTCCCTGGCTCACTATTGGCCAGGAAAAAAATTAAGATTGAAGAAGAGGTAAAAAACTAGCGTCGAGTTTTTCGTCTCCAAAGACTCACAGTGGTATCGAAGAAGAATAAAGTTACTGCCTCAAAAATGGGTTGAAATCATAAAAAACAACAGCCTACATTTCGAGGAATAACCTCCAAGTTTAAACAGTGAATAACCAAGTGATTCAAAAAGGCAAATATTTTTGTTACACCCTAGAAAAGATCATCATAAACTGCAACCTTAGCAAATCTAATTAGAGGAAGGATTTAAAACCCAATGATTATGTATTATGGAAAACATTTAACACTACTGGAACTCTCCTTGTGATTGATTTCATACAGATTCCTAAAAAAGCGTATTTGCCGTAACAAATCAACAAAAACACTTCAACTAGAAGAAAATATATGTAAAGAAGTAGTCGGAATTCCACCTGCCACATGCCAGAGTATATATCAAAATTTCCATAATTATTTCTGTCTATTTATTTTCCTATGACCAGTAGTTTTATTATAATAGAATTTTGAAGTAGAAACATTATTAAAACTAAATTATTAACCTTTTAGTAGACGCACGCGGACTGTCGCTCCGCACCGGTTTTGTTTCGACAATAATTTCCATTACACTCCTCTCAAAGTGTTTGCTCAATACCTTCCGAGAAGAGTTTCAGGCTTTGATGAATAATTCGAGATTGCGGACTAAGAATCCTCAACGACCACTGACGTAACAAAACATATTAATTTATTTTTCTGTGTTCTTTTGATAAGGTATGTTCATTTTGCTATTTTTTGTTATCACTGTATATGTGTTATACGTTTTTAGAATGGCGTCCTATGAAAAAGAACAAGAGCGGCTACATAAATTAATGCAACAATGTTTCCAATCCTCTGACGAAGAGGAATTACCCGTTGATGAATGTGATGAAGAGAACGCCATTGAACTGGATATACATGAAACAGATAGTGAACAGGATATTTCAGACAATGAATCGGGTGTTTTACAAGAAGCTGATGGTCCATTTTTCATAGATAAAAATCAAACTACCAAATGGAGGAAACACTGTCCTCCAAAAAATGTGAGAACCCGATCAAAAAATGAAATTTTCAGAAAAACCCATTTACCCGATCCAAAAGGAATTGTCAAAACACTAAAAACTAGCTATACATTATTGTAGAGAATACAAATAAAAATATCCAAGCTGCTCATCATGAGCTTGAAAATATGTATCTACATATTCTCGAGAACGTGATACCAAAACAACTGACATCGTGGAAATTAAAGCATTGTTTGGTAAAAGCAATCACATCAACAATGCAGATCTTTGGGATGTAGATGGCACTGGTATTGAGGTATTTCGGCTTACTATGTCTCTATAAAGAATTCGATTCTTACCGCGACATTTGTGGTTTGGCGATCTTGAAACGGGCGAAGCCAGAAATTCTATTGATAGATTGACAGCGATTCGAGATATTAGTAGAAAAATGTAATTTCATTACGTAACAGTTGACGAAAAATTATAAGCATTTAGGAGTAGATTTTCCATCAATACATACCCGATAAACCGAACAAATACGGAATAAAAATGTATGCCCTTTGTGACCTCAAAGTTTTTTATACTTGTACTTGGAAGTATATGTTGGCAAACGGCCTACGGGTCCTTGGGAGGTAAATAATTTCCCTGATGCTGTTGTGGAAAGGACCCATAAGAGGAAGTGGAAGGAACGTAACTACTGATAATTGGTTTACCAGCTTTAATTTATAGAAAACCTAAAGAATTTTATGATGACTCTTGTAGGAACGGAGAGGAAAAACAAAATGGAGCTTTCTGTTGAATTTACCCGTCCAGTAAATCGGTTTGAAAAGTCGTCAATGTTTGCCTTTCACGAGACCTGCAAGCTTTTATGTTCCAAAAAAAGGTAAAAATATTTGCTTAAGTTAAATTTACACGATGGACACTATTGATAGTGAAACAAATAACCCAGACATAATAGGCAGTTACAAATCAAACTAAAGGAGTAGATACTGTGGACAAACTTTGCGCTGCTATAATTATGCACGTGCCACTCGAAGGTGGCTAATGGTAAAATTTTTCTCAAAGTTAAACGTTGCAGGTATAAAATATCTAGTTATTTACAAGGCGAATGATAGGTGTCTTTTTATTATATGATTGTTTATCTTAATCACTACGTAGCAAAAATACGACGCTCTCTAATGGCGGACTAGGAGTCCGCAGCGACCACTGATGTTCTTAGCACTTGTTACTTAGAGCGACTACTAGAAGGATAAAATTAATTTGAAATAATAATAAAAATTTAGCAAAAAAATCCTTTATTCAAAACATATCACTTCAAAACTTTGGACACAAGATCATCATTGAAATACATGAAAATATAATTAACAATGTCTTTCTTAATCATCATGCTTCAAAATATATTTAATATGGCATCTTAACTAAAAAATATATATCTCTATATATAAAGTAAAAAAATACATTTATCATAGGCCAAACAATTTCTAGGCCCTCAAACGTGTGTTAAAATTATGATTAGCACATTTCAAAGCGTAAATTTATTTTTAAAAAATGAGGCGAAATCGAGTTTGAGACAAATGCTAGAAAATGATGAATTAACAAATTCAAAATGCCTGTCTCACTATTAAATCTTACAAAAAACAATTTAAAATAATTTGGCGTATGGAATAAATAAAATGACATCACTTATAAAAATGAGTAAAAATAAAATAGGTATCAAATAGGATATGCAAATGAAAGTTTATTTGAGTCAGTCCTGTCAAGATATGTTACCCCAAATATTGTAATCACCACTACTGTTGTTGTTGCATTTTAGCTTGTAACTGCGCAATCATCTCTTGCATTCGCTTCAATTCCGCTTCCTTTTCTAATAAAATTCTATCCTTTTCTGTTGATTTGTCCTCCATAATTCTGAAAATTAAAGAATGGTCAGATACAGGATGCCAAGATGCTTTACCGGCAAACGAAAGAAGTAAATTCCAATTCGCCATAAAATACGTTAAACCCGAAGAAATGTACCTCTAATTTCTTACCAGACTCATCTCTTCGAATTTAATGTTTCACACAAAAAATTCCAATAGAAAAATTCACCTTATCCAAAAATGGATAAATAAGGGGAGCTGGACATCTTTCAATATAACAACACTTTTAAGTCAGTTTTTCAAATATCTTCAAAACATCGTTATTTTAAAATGTTAAGCTTGACACTGTTCTTGTTCCTTTATCACAGTTATCTGTGAATCAGTCACTATTCATTTGATGTCTGAATCATAATTGTATCTTTGCTTTTTGGCATTTGTGATGGCAGATAAAAAGTCTGTATTTTTGGAAGCTTTAGTCACTTTTGCTTTTTTTTTTTCGAGAGAAATCCATTAGAGCTTTTCGTGTTTCCTTGCATAAGTTCCCAAATTATTACCAAAATCGGTACATAATGAAAGTTGCTTTGGAAAATCGTCAAAATAATAACTGACAATCATATAAACAAAGTTCAAACATCAACATCGGTGTAGAGAGGGGGAACCCGCAACATTGTAGTCATCGTATAACCGTATCAGCTTCTGTGCACCTTAATATTAGAAATGTAATCTCATGCCACAATGGTGCTTCATCTCACAGAGAGAGAAAATAAAACAATGTCAAAATGTCAACAAAAAACATAATAATATCAAATAAAACAAATACGAAGGTTGCTATTTATGTATCCTGAATAATAAATAAAACAAATATTTATCATTGAAAATAGTTTTATTGTTTTTCAAAATATTCCCTGCCATCGAAAATCGGTGATCACGTAATTTATTCTTCATGGACGAAAACAAAAAGAAATCATTGGGTGCCAAATCAGAACTGTACGGCGGATGACCCATCAATTCGATGTTTTGACCGGTCAAATATTGATTTGTTCGGTCGGATGTCTGACAGCTCGCGTTATCATGGTGAAGAATGATCCTGCGTCACTGGTTGTCACTATTATCACTATAATCACTACTATCACTATTATTTCTTCAGAGTCCTCAAAAATAAATGATTGTTTACTATTCAGAATTGACCGTTCTCTGATTCTCTAGTGACACTGTAGCCACATGCCCATTTATCCCTAAAAAACAGCCGATTATTTGCTTCAAAGTGCTTCTTGTGTGAACAACTTTTGTAGCATGTGTTTCATTTTGAAAAACCCATACAGTCGACTACTGTTTACTTTCGAGCTCATACGCGTAGATCCAAGATTCGTAACCTGTGTAAATGTTATACACGGCTTTTGACGGGCCACGATTGTATTTTTTGAGCATTTCTTAGCACCAATCGATACGACACTTTTTTACGCGATTATATGGAATCCAACGCGCACAAATCTTTTTCGCGGCTAAATGTTCATCTTGTGTATGCTTGTCATACTAATGCCCAGGGATGCCTCAATCTCACGGTATGCCACATGTATTGTCATATGACGCACAGTATCGATGTTTTCTGGCACAACAACCGATTTAAATTTGTCCGTGAGCGAACGACGTCCACGATTGAATTCACTAAACCAGTGATATACGGTAGTTTTAGATGGTGCTTCATCGCCAAAAATCGATCGATGCACTGTTCTTGAGAGAACCCCCCACGTTGAAAATCGTAGTAAATCATCGCAAGAAAATTCTCGAGTTAATTCCATTTGTTAATTCATTTGACTGAAATGAAATTTTCAAGTCACTAAACAACACAAATAGCGTCCGTATGGCAAAACGTTCCGAATACGTATACAGTCAACAATGTCAAACTTTACGATGTATATCAAATGGCGCCTAGCCGGATGTTGCCAATTCCGGATACATAAACAGCAACCCTCATATATTATTCTTCTATAGGAACCTTCGTGTGAAACACAAAACTGAAAGCGATTTAGAGATCAACTTTACTTAAATTCTTGACGTGCATTTCGCTAACCACATTAGTATCATCGGGACACGATTCTATCACAATCTAATTCTAAAACCAAACTATATTATATTTATAAAAACCGTACCTTATAATAGTGTAAAAAAATTGTATCGGCTTAATTTGAATCGGCAATTGATTCTCCAACATATAACTTGGCAAAATGGTTAGCAAATGAATTTGAATCTATTAAACCTTCTTGTTATTTGAACAAGTTAATACAATTCATAAGAAAAGTTGAAAATATTGCTACAGGAAAGTGAGGTCTTGGTATCCTTTCACGTATCATCATTGTTTCCAAGTTTAGCGATTCCGGATACCTTAGGGTACCTGAGAAAGTATCGGATCTGAGCCCCCGCAGACACCACAATGCGGGTGACCCGTAGCTCCAGGGAGACCGATGAAGGTATAAAAGGAAAAAAGAAATAACAATTTATATATAATAAGTACAACAATTTAAAATTTTAAACGTTGCATTGCATATGATAACTGTTTTTATTTTAAACCAAACTGTGTTAAGTATAACAAAAAACGCCAGATAATGTATGTAATAGTGAATGAAAGGCGCCGTAAGTAATCTTTAATGCCCTCTCTCTTTTTTTTGGCGTACTATACATGTTCAAATCATGGCATATATTTTATTGCGCATGCTTCAGCCAAATTCATTTAGTTATCTTCAGTCTGCATATAGACGATTAAAATCAGTGTTTTACGTTATTTTAAATTTTAGTTAAACGTGAACCTAAACTGGCGCAGGAAATAGAAAAAAAAAGGACTAGATGAAGAAAAAACAGGCAAATTTAAAAAAAATAATAAAAAGCTTTGTAGTTATATAGCGGGGAGGTCAAGAATCTATTGCAAATGCTTATCTTCACTTCATTCAGTTAAATAATTTTGATAATTGTTGATATTAATGTTCTATAAGAAATTTCCTTTTCTTTTTTTCAATATTTTTTCAACAATTTCTCCGTTTCACGGAAAAACATTGAATCATGGATATGTTTTCGTTAGTGGTAAAGCACACCTAATAAACAATTGAATTTGAGAAATCAAATGCCAGCGTCAGCAAATCTATAAAAAAAAATCTACCAAGCGACTAAGCTTCTACTGCGAAAATGGTATGAATTTGTCCATGCAAATAAAAATAGAAGAGTTTAATTTAGATAAAAAATTCCAAACCATAAAATTTACTTATGGAATCGGAAACAATGCTATATTGCCGTTTTTGGATATTTTAGTGTGTAAGAATAATAAAAATAGGTTAGATTTTGATATCATTAGGAAAAATCCACCACTTTAACATACATTCCTATTAATTTAAAACCATAGCTTCCATAACAAAATGGCTAGCTTAAACTTTAAAAGAGATAGATTAATTTTCCCTTAAATAAAGATAGTTATATCAAAGAATTAAAATTGATTGGAGAGGTGACCTAACTGAATGGTTATAATAAGAACATTGTAGATAGATTCATTAGAAAACATAAGTTTAGGAAATTAATTAAAGAATCGTAGACTTTTCTAAAGGAACATAACAAAAACAAATTCATAGGAATATGGTTTGATGCCCAATTAACAAGAATCCTCTTGTTAATTGGGCATCATATTGAAAAAAGGGGCAAGATATTGAAAAAAGTGGACAATAAAGTAGTCTACAAGCCATATAAGTTAAGACAAATCGTGGTAATCCAAAGGATAATGTAGACCAATCTGAAAAATCGCGGAATACGAAATTGGTTGTTAAAATTGTCTTCGAAAGTATATTAAGCAAAGAAAAAGATCCATATTAATCAGGTATAACGAACACGTTGCCGAATATGCATGATAAAAGTGTAAATAACAGGGCTTTGGCTCCTTATGAAAACAAACAAACGTGAGCCAACTATTTGAATAAATTTAAAGCTTGGTTAACTTCAGGGTTCATGATTTTACAGGCTTCATTAGGTACAGTTGTCATATAAATAAAATATAGTCTTAGTTTAGAATCCTGTTGATGCTAACATGGTTAGCAAAATGGGCATTGAGAATTTAGTGTTTAGTGGTAAATTTAATGTTTCAGTTTAGTTCAAATATACTTCATTCAATACTTACGTATTTCTTTTTGGAGGAGGAGCCCCTTTGGCTAATCTTTCACTTCTATAGTTTTCATAATGTTCTCTCTGAGTGATATCCTGTAGATCTTGCATATGGGTTATCAACATTGTGCGAAGCTTGATGAAATCGCAATGTTCCGGGTTTTCCACTTCAACCACGCCCCAAGGATACAATCTGCCTCTCACTTTGCGCCCCTTTACTTCCAATAACGTATTGGCTCCACACACAGCAAATGGAACAGCTTGTTTTAATTGACGCACCTGCTCTTTATATTCCTCGTCTTCATCAGAATCACATTCTGGCAATGAGAATATTTTGATTCCATTTTCAGATATCTCGTCTAGAACTTTCTTTTTTAGTTTTTGCATCTCTTTTTTGGTGAGTACATCGGCTTTGGCTATTACAGGAACAATATTTACTTTGTTGTGGAGTTGCTTCATGAATTCAATATCCAATGGCTTCAAACTAGGAAAAAAATCTTAATATCATTATATTGGGAATGTTATATGCTATTTAGTTTTAATTTAAGCAACATTGGCCATTTTCAATTCAGTTATGGTCTTATGAGAAATATTTGTAATTCTTCATAATCAATATTAAAGATATATTAATGATTATCATTTTAATTAACTAAAGATTAAAATCATACAGTTTTTTGAACATTATAACATGGGAATGATTGAAAAATGTGGTTGGATTACCATGTAGTGCCATCTAAATAATTAACAGTGTACGAATGTTGTTTGAAAACCTTTAGGCCTAACACAGAGATAACACAAGTATGACCAACTGACTATATTTGTCAAGTATTTTTAGACACGTGTAAGAATTATTCATTCAAACATCATAAGAATTATTCAAAAAATTATCTATAAGGTATCCTAATTAAGATTGCTTGCATTTTTTGTGGATGAAATTAAATATTTAACTACAAGAAATTACCAAGCTACAATTTAGGTTTACAATTTATTGTAAGGCATTTTAGTTTTTATTCTATTTTTGCATTGTTATGTCCTTTTTACAGAAGTCCCTGTACAATATACTACAGCATGAAGCATACATTTTGTATAATACCAGAGTTACTTAAATTGTATTATAAAATGATAGAGTAGAATATAAAAAAATATGAATAAAGTGGTAGTCTATCAAAAAAAAAGTATATTTACAGCCAAAAATTACTTCTGCATAGACCTGTGCGGGCATGCCGGACAATGACCAGTGAGATAAATATAAGCAAAATAACATCAGAAATTGAGGCCAAAATTAATATTATTTGTCTTAAATGACACTTAGGACACGCTTGTTTGAATGACAGAATTGCTATATGAAAACTTATTATGCACAGAAAAGAAAGATGAATTGTTTATATAAGATAAAACATCAGCTAGAAGAAGGATGCTAAAAAGGTGGAAGGTATTGTGGTCCAATGATTAGGAATTTAAAAAACAGAAAATCTCTAGAAGCAACTACAATCATTCACAAACTACAATCTACTTGGACAAAAATTGATCTGGCAAAATTATAGGCTATAATACAATCTAGGAGTGGTCATATAAATTAAAGCAAAATTTTAAAAATGGGCAGTGATATGTGTAGGGAAATAACATATACTGAAGAATTGAATCAAAAAGAAAATGTAATTGTATGAAAATGGGCCTAATTGTTCATTTGATTGTGTCAGAAGTATCAAAACTATATGAACAGCACAAGTTCTTAGTTAACATTTGTAAAGATAAAATTGTATAAGACATAACATACAAAGCAACACAGAACAGAAGTACTAACAAGTTTTGGACCAGAAGCTGGCCATAGCTAGAGCATTTGGGGTACCCTTCATGAACTCCTCAATAGTGCAGGTGTTTGGCATAACTCGCGTTGCATGAGATGGCCAGTAGTCTCCTCATGCCCACAATCGCACAGCATCGATTCATCTGAAACTACCCAACTGTTCATATTACTTTTAGACCTTGCAACTCTGGATGTAGTCTATTCAAGGATTTCCATATCACCCATGCCTTTATGTGTACAGGGAGAAGTTCCCCCCTTGGTAGGTGGGAGTTTCTATCTTGCCACGTTTCTAATCTAGTTTGTTGTGGTGTGTTGGTAAGATTCTCAGTTGTGTGCAGGAAACTCTTTCTCGATTTGAGTCAGCTACAGACAAGTTGATGTCTGGATAGGGGATGGCTCATAGACGATTTAGTTTTTTCCCTTCTGGCTGCCACATCACGTCTGATGTTAGGGTCATTCAATGTTGGTCTCAGACAGCCCGTGATGATACGATAAGATTCGTTGACTGGTATATCTACTTGCTTGGCATGACTAGAGTGTTACCACACTGGCATGCATACTCCGCGGCTGAATAATACAAGGCCAAAGCTGTAGTTCTTACTGTCCTAGGTTTGTTTTGTTTGATTTGATTAATTTTATATGTTGAATTTATGTTTTAAATTGGAAGCAATATATAAAAAATAATTCATTTTATAATATATAATTTAATTTCATTATAAGATTAATTTTAAGAACAGAAACATTTTCATAAACAAAAAAACAATTATTTAAAAAAAACTAAAGAGAATAACAATAATTAATTTCCAATGTTCAGCATAACTTAATTCGATTTTGAACATTCCATTACACCACATGCTTAGAAAGTAATGAAAAATAAATAAATAACATGTACAATTAAGAATCATTTAAAACTGAAACCAAATGTTTACATGTATCTCTCTCTCCCACTATTTTTAACTTAAAGGAAACAAAAGCAGAAAAAATGTACTCTCAATTAAAGTATTACTGTAATAAAAGAAGCACCCTGTATGCATGAACATCAAAATTAGAACTCAATACATTCCCATATTATCTAATGAATACAAAAATGTATGTACTAGTCTAATACCCTAGATACCTTTATATTAATTTTACTTCCTGTTTATAAGACAAACTGTGCCTAAAATATTAATGTCAAATTTACACAGATATGCTTACCCATGTCCAAATGGAGAAATAAAATAGAAGCAACAATGGATTCTATTATCAACAATATTCTTTCTATTCAAACCACTTTCATCTCTTAAAAATCTCTCAAACTGTTCATCAATATATCTTATTATTTCTGAAAATGAGTCAGTACTGTCAATGGCATCTCCATATCCTGGAGTATCAACAACAGTAAGACGTAACTTAATTCCTCTCTCCTCTATTTCAACTGTAGTAGGTTCCAGTTTTACAGTTTCTTTTAACTTTTCTGGAAAATATAAATATGTCAAGACAATCTACGCTCAATAAACAGCAGATGTGCTATACCAAACATAAACTTAAAAAAACATACCAACGGCATCAGGAACTACTCGTTCTGGGTAAAGATCCGTCAAAAATAAAGCATTTACTAATGTTGATTTACCCAGACCACTTTCTCCAACTACCATAAGAGTAAATTCAAAACCCTTTTTAACTGATTTTCTGTGAACTTGATTAGGTAAATTGGCAAAACCAACATATCCGGGTGTTTCAAGGCTTGAAAACTATTAAAAAAAAAGGGAAATTGTTTGTTACATTAGCTACCATAATCTATAATAAAAACATTAGTTTGATGTTACTTTATAAATGAATTGGCGGTTTTAATAATAAATAATCATATCCATAACAATAACTATAATTTTAAAACAATTTTTCATTCATTATTCCAAACAAAGAAAGCTCAATATAAGAAATAATAATTTGTAAACAATGTCCGATTTGAAAAATAAAACTATTTACTGACCGTTTTTACTGATTCGCTTGACATGTTCAATCTAAACAAGTTAATACAAAATCAAAATCAGGTTAATACAAAATACCAGAAAGGAAAGTAAAAAATAATCTGAGATTCAACAAACCGAACGATAACTGAGAACTAAACTAGTGCCATGTTTTTATACCGCAAACTCCTAAATTTGATTGGCGCTGTGTAGGTGTGGCCTGACGTCTACAACTGGTACCAATATGAAAATTTTAAAATTACTAGAAATTTAAAATAATTAGTTTATATTTTATTAATTGAAGAAAAATATTGATACAATATATACATTTATGTGTATATAGCATTTTTATTATTCTAAAAACTTAACCTTGATATAAAATTTTATAAAATGTTTCTCTATTTATATATACTATTAGTAGATCATTCTAAAATTGTACTTGTTAAATGTCAGTAATGTTAAAAATATTAGAAATAAATATCTTGACAGAAAAAACCGTCGCTGGCCAAATATTACAGAATACTTTTATATTAATTTTACTAAAAATGAATATACTAATGACAATTGAATGAATACCAAAGAAAAATTTTGTATTTTACCGTGAAAAGCGCCCATTTATTTACCAAAAATTACCAGAAAGCCGGAACTGTGACAGCCATCAATGGGTATTTTAATTCCCAAGTAAACAGAAATTTTGATTATGGTTGTTTCCATAATCCATACAATTTCTGTTCCAATTGAGAGGAATTTTGCTTAAGTGATGTCACTTAATATACTATTTTTTTTATGATAGGCAGCGGCTCATGGGGAAACAAACAGGTGGGACAGGTATAACCAAATTTTGGAATGGGGAATGGGAAATGCGTCGTAACCAAAAATTTTAGATTTCTTAGTATCATACACACACTTTGCTGTCTAGAAAGACGAGTGTAACTGTCGGACATGAAATTTTCAAGTACCTAGATAATAAAATTTTGCTAAACTCACCATAGGACCATGACCATTAAATCTGTTTGTAGTTGAAGTTCATCCTCCTAAATTTGTGAGCGGCAAAGTAGTCGATGACTTGATCATTAGAATTTGAAATTGACCACTATTTTTTTTTTCAATAGATAGCTTGCTAACGCTCAGCTCAGTTTTGATTCGTTCGAAAGAAACATCTTTCGCTTTCCACAGTAGTCACAGGGACGGTACACAAAACAGTTAGCAATTCCACATATTATCTAAATGTTAATATTAAATTGTTTTGGATAAACATTTGTAACGGCGGCACTGCCCCACTGTGTTTCATAAAATCGTCCCGTGCGTACATTACCGAGAGTTAATTTTTTAAATTTAAGTAATTTACGTTTGAAACAGGTTACACACAATTTTAATATCTTCATATGCAAAGATGGCTCGATATTCACCAAATTTTTCAGTTTCAAATAAATTTGCAACAGTTAGGTATACATCGAAACTAAAACGATCATGAACCTGTATGGTTAAGATATCAGATTTCCCTGCATATCCTGACATTCGGATCCTTGTCAGTAAATTTCTGTTTCTGCGATTCTCTATATTATATATATATATATATATATATATGTATATATATATATATATATATATATATATATATATATATATATATATATATATATATATATATATATATATATATATATATATATATATATATATATATATATATATATATATATATATATATATATATATATATATATATATATATATATATATATATATATATATATATATATCTGTATGTCCAATAATTTAGGTAAGTAATATTTAATTTTTTCTTATTTATTTGGGTTTTTCGCCACTGTCTAAAACTCAAAAAATATCAAAAAAATTCTTATTTAAAGAAAGAATCATTGGGTAAAAACAAAAAACCAAACGGAGACAAATTTCTCAGTGATTCTTTTTTGTAATAAATTTGCCTAACGAACAATATTTTTAAAGATATAAAAATGTTATAAAAAATTTACAAACTTTTAACGTTAACGTTTCGGAGGGTAATCTCCCCCCGTTTTCAAAACTGAACTAAAAAATAAATTATATTAATTTGTAATATATAAAGTAACGAGTGAAAGTAAATATATTTTTTGTATGTCAACGATACTTACATTGACAACAATGGATTTTACACAATGGACATACTACCAAAAAATATATATAGGTAATGTTTAATGTGTGATTGTTTATTGTACTGATTGTGTATTCAAATATTTAAATGTTTTTAATTGTATTCTTTAGAATCGGGAACCATATTGAATTTAAATCTACCGAAGGCATAGCAATACAGTTATTTTTATTTAAATTAATTATAGCGGTTTCTTTTAATCTTCTGTATTTTGTTACCGATTCTTTTAATACCGTTTTGGAATTATTCCAATTGATTTTATGACCCGATTCCCATGCGTGTTAACAAATTCTAGATTTATTAAAATCGCCCTTTCTAAGAAGGTTTTTAATGCTCTTTTAATCTAACATCTAACGGTCTAGATGTCTCACCTATATAGAATTTGCCACATTCGTAGGGAATTTTATAAACCACATTTTTGGTATTTTGTTGTATATTGTTTGGTTTAGTCTTTGTTAATAGAGATCTAAGAGTATTTTTTGTTTTAAATGTCGTTCTTATGTTGTATTTATTTCCTTTTCCTACTTTTAATTGTGTCAGAAATATCGCGGATATAAGGGATTGTGAGGTTGATTGTTTGAGAGTTATTATTATTGTTATTAATAACTTGTCTGTTTTGTCTAGTATCAAAATTTGTAAGCGATTTATCTACAACATTTTTTGGGTAATTGTTTTTTATTAAAATGTCTTTTATGTGATTTGTTTCTTTTTGTAGTATATCACTGTCGGTACAAACAAGTTTTGCTCTGTCATATAAACTTTTAATTACTCCTATTTTGACCGATTTTGAGTGATTTGAAAAGAAATTGAGATACCTATCTCTGTATAATTTGTTGTTTTGTTTTATTATTAAAGTATCGAGGAATGGCAATTTATTCTCCCTCTCCATCTCTAAAGTAAACTTAATTGTAGGCTCTCGAGAATTTATATCTTGTAAAAAAATATTTAGATCGTTAATGCTATGTTGCCATATAGCAAAAATATCATCAACGTACCTAAGCCATATTAATGGCATTTTAAGAGATTTATTTAATATGTCATTCTCGAGTTCCTCCATAAAGATATTACTCATCAAAGGAGAAAGAGAAGAACCCATTGCCATTCCGAAATTTTGTTGATTATAATCATTTTCCAATTGAAAATATGTGGTTTTTAAGCACAGAGTTAATAATTCCAAAATTGTATTTATGTTTAGTTTAGTGCGGTGTTTTAATGTTGTATCATGTTCTAATCTCTTTCTAACTATTAATAGTGATTTATCAACTGGTACATTAGTAAATAAACTCACCACTTCAAAACTAACCATTAAATTTTGGTTTGTAATGTTAATGTTCGAAATTTTATCTAAAAAATCTGATGTATTTTTAATATATGAATTTGTTCTACCCGAAAGTGGATTTAAAATGTTTAATAAAAATTTTGCTAGTTTATAACATGGGGAATCTATACTACTAACTATAGGGCGAAGTGGTATATTAGTTTTGTGTATTTTTGGTAGACCATAGAAATGAGGTGGTTTACTATAATGTGGTGTAAGTTGTGAACTTTCTAGATCTGTAAATTATTACATTATATAAACACAAACGTGAACGGGCCTTATGAAGTATTAGAAAAGTAGAGGTCCAAGAGAACGTGATCAAAAAACTCCGTAAGGAGGCAGTGAATGCATCCAACGAAATAAAGCAACTAACTAAACGTCACGAAGAAAGTAAAGCTTCAGCGAAAGCTTTACCAAAAAAGAAAGGCTCAAAATCCAAAATCACACCCC
The DNA here is from genome assembly GCA_031761425.1 of Cosmopolites sordidus. Lineage (NCBI taxonomy): Eukaryota > Metazoa > Arthropoda > Insecta > Coleoptera > Curculionidae > Cosmopolites > Cosmopolites sordidus. The sequence goes on from JARFXV010000183.1 coordinate 541,702, forward strand.
AAACATCAACTAGAGGGACACAAACAAATAAAGTGTCCAAAACATCAGAAATCGGCACGCAAACAAATGCGTCTAAACCAACATCAACTGCTAAAACACAAACAGTTGTGTTTAAAGTTCCAGTATCAGTAGCCGAAACACAAACCACAGTGTTCGAAACTACAAGCACCGAGATCCAAACGGATTTCGAAAGAGAAGACCCACAGAGTGTCCATAACACAGAGAGTTACCAGCAGGTGATCTCTCGCTCCCGCAGACGCAGGAAGAAGGGTATCTACTACTGAAACTAGTCAAGTTTCGGAAGAAAAGACGTTCTCTCTCCCGTCGACGTCTGCCACCAACAATGAAGAATTCATTGAAGAATCAAAACAAATCAAAAAGTCCAATGTACCAACAGTGTCCACAAGACGTAAACCTAATCCAATAGTCTTGACAGACAAATCCATGTTTCTAAGCGCTATGAAAGCCCTGGAAACAGCCAAGATAGCTGTCGGGCCAGCAAGAACGAGGCTGGACGGGGTCCTTATTCCCCCAAGTACGGAAGCAGACCCAATAGCCATTCTAGAGCTTTTTGACAAATATAAATATCCATATCAAACACCAACATCAAGCAGAAATCTACGCGTCGTTATTAAAGGCGTGCTAGAAACCATATCATCAGAAGACGTTGAAACCGAGCTTCATCAGCTAGGTTTCCTAGTTGGAAAAATAAAAATAAAAAACCCATTGCGATCGTACAAGTAACAGTACCTCGCAACGAAAAAACCATCCTAAATATAACACAGCTCCATTCTCAGCCCGTAAGGGTGGAAAAGCAAAAGAAAAAGAAGCGTAGCCTTGCTACGAAGATGCAATCAACATTACATCACAAACATGAAGAAAAGAACCAAAACCTAAACGCTGTTTTCCGATCTGGCATCAGAAAACAACAGTACACCTCACAACAGTCACCCGAGATGGCTCTCGGATCCGAGAGCCGTCCGGGATCCGAGAGCCGTCTGGGATCCGAGATCCGTGTATCGTAATTTTAGGAACCGATTTTTTTTTTTCGATTTATTTATCCAGGGTTTTAGGTTAGTCTTATTGACTCTTACCTGTTTCTATTCAATTTTCCGGCTGGTTCCGGTGTGTATAAGCGAACTGATACGGGGTTGGGGACTTCTATCTAGTCCTTCGGTGTCGATTCGTAGTCGACTTTATGCATGTTGATAATATGCTTTCATCTCTGCTTCGGAATCAGGCCGCAAGGCCCGATTCCGCGGATATATGAGAAAAACTCGCATTTAGATTCCCATAGGGGGTGTGGTCTAAAGAAGGCGTAGTCTTACGACTATGCCGATTCTTCATTGACTTGATCGGAATTTTTTAGTTGGATTTGGTTTAGAAGCGGTATATCTAACTGCAAAAGCGTCTGATACATCGCTATCTTGAACATTTCTACAAGTTCGGCCGTTGCTTCTTCTTGCAGTTGGTTTTGGTTTTGCACCGATGAGGTGTACTGTTGTTTTCTGATGCCAGATCGAAAAACAGCGTTTAGGTTTTGGTTCTTTTCTTCATGTTTGTGATGTAATGTTGATTGCATCTTCGTAGCAAGGCTACGCTTCTTTTTATTTTGCTTTTCCACTCTTACGGGCTGAAAATGGAGCTGTGTTATATTTAGGATGGTTTTTTCGTTGCGAGGTAGTGTTACTTGTACGATCGCAATGGGTTTTTTATTTTTATTTTTCCAACTAGGAAACCTAGCTGATGAAGCTCGGTTTCAACGTCTTCTGATGATATGGTTTCTAGCACGCCTTTAATAACGACGCGTAGATTTCTGCTTCTGTTGGCGTTTGATATGGATATTTATATCTGTCAAAAAGCTCTAGAATGGCTTTTCGGTCTGCTTCCGTACTTGGGGGAATAAGGACCCCGTCCAGCCTCGTTCTTGCTGGCCCGACAGCTATCTTGGCTGTTTCCAGGGCTTTCATAGCGCTTAGAAACATGGATTTGTCTGTCAAGACTATTGGATTAGGTTTACGTCTTGTGGACACTGTTGGTACATTGGACTTTTTGATTTGTTTTGATTCTTCAATGAATTCTTCATTGTTGGTGGCAGACGTCGACGGGAGAGAGAACGTCTTTTCTTCCGAAACTTGACTAGTTTCAGTAGTAGATACCCTTCTTCCTGCGTCTGCGGGAGCGAGAGATCACCTGCTGGTAACTCTCTGTGTTATGGACACTCTGTGGGTCTTCTCTTTCGAAATCCGTTTGGATCTCGGTGCTTGTAGTTTCGAACACTGTGGTTTGTGTTTCGGCTACTGATACTGGAACTTTAAACACAACTGTTTGTGTTTTAGCAGTTGATGTTGGTTTAGACGCATTTATTTGCTTGCCGATTTCTGATGTTTTGGACACTTTATTTGTTTGTGTCCCTCTAGTTGATGTTTGGGGTGTGATTTTGGATTTTGAGCCTTTCTTTTTTGGTAAAGCTTTCGCTGAAGCTTTACTTTCTTCGTGACGTTTAGTTAGTTGCTTTATTTCGTTGGATGCATTCACTGCCTCCTTACGGAGTTTTTTGATCACGTTCTCTTGGACCTCTACTTTCTTTTCAAGATCCAATATAAGAACTAGATCTCTTTCAATCATGCCTACGAGCTCATTATCTGATACTTCATAAGGCCCGTTCACGTTTGTGTTTATATAATGTAATAATTTACAGATCTAGAAAGTTCACAACTTACACCACATTATAGTAAACCACCTCATTTCTATGGTCTACCAAAAATACACAAAACTAATATACCACTTCGCCCTATAGTTAGTAGTATAGATTCCCCATGTTATAAACTAGCAAAATTTTTATTAAACATTTTAAATCCACTTTCGGGTAGAACAAATTCATATATTAAAAATACTTCAGATTTTTTAGATAAAATTTCGAACATTAACATTACAAACCAAAATTTAATGGTTAGTTTTGACGTGGTGAGTTTATTTACTAATGTACCAGTTGATAAATCACTATTAATAGTTAGAAAGAGATTAGAACATGATACAACATTAAAACACCGCACTAAACTAAACATAAATACAATTTTGGAATTATTAACTCTGTGCTTAAAAACCACATATTTTCAATTGGAAAATGATTATTATCAACAAAATTTCGGAATGGCAATGGGTTCTTCTCTTTCTCCTTTGATGAGTAATATCTTTATGGAGGAACTCGAGAATGACATATTAAATAAATCTCTTAAAAAGCCATTAATATGGCTTAGGTACGTTGATGATATTTTTGCTATATGGCAACATAGCATTAACGATCTAAATATTTTTTTACAAGATATAAATTCTCGAGAGCCTACAATTAAGTTTACTTTAGAGATGGAGAGGGAGAATAAATTGCCATTCCTCGATACTTTAATAATAAAACAAAACAACAAATTATACAGAGATAGGTATCTCAATTTCTTTTCAAATCACTCAAAATCGGTCAAAATATGAATAATTAGAAGTTTATATGACAGAGCAAAACTTGTTTGTACCGACAGTGATATACTACAAAAAGAAACAAATCACATAAAAGACATTTTAATAAAAAACAATTACCCAAAAAATGTTGTAGATAAATCGCTTACAAATTTTGATACTAGACAAAACAGACAAGTTATTAATAACAATAATAATAACTCTCAAACAATCAACCTCACAATCCCTTATATCCGCGATATTTCTGACACAATTAAAAGAGTAGGAAATAAATACAACATAAGAACGACATTTAAAACAAAAAATACTCTTAGATCTCTATTAACAAAGACTAAACCAAACAATATACAACAAAATACCAAAAATGTGGTTTATAAAATTCCCTACGAATGTGGCAAATTCTATATAGGTGAGACATCTAGACCGTTAGATGTTAGATTAAAAGAGCATTAAAAACCTTCTTAGAAAGGGCGATTTTAATAAATCTAGAATTTGTTAACACGCATGGGAATCGGGTCATAAAATCAATTGGAATAATTCCAAAACGGTATTAAAAGAATCGGTAACAAAATACAGAAGATTAAAAGAAACCGCTATAATTAATTTAAATAAAAATAACTGTATTGCTATGCCTTCGGTAGATTTAAATTCAATATGGTTCCCGATTCTAAAGAATACAATTAAAAACATTTAAATATTTGAATACACAATCAGTACAATAGACAATTACACATTAAATATTACCTATATATATTTTTTGGTAGTATGTCACTGTCATGAAAATCCATTGTTGTCAATGTAAGTATCGTTGACATACAAAAAATAATAATAAAAATAAAATTACGATACACGGATCTCGGATCCCAGACGGCTCTCGGATCCCGGACGGCTCTCGGATCCGAGACGGCTCTCGGATCCCAGACGATTCTCGAATCACAGACGGTTCTCGGTTCTGTTGGATCTTAGAATCTTAGATAAGGACAAGGACAGAAAGGTTATGTTCTATAACGCAGAGAATATGGCTTATATGTTATGGTGTGTGTTGCCTACGTCCGTCCGCACCTAAAATTTGCAGTCTTTTATTGTTTTATGTACCTAAATATATAAAATAATACACATAATAATTAAGTCTATTAATTTATTTTTAAACAATTACATTTATTGACATATATGGCTCACATGGATTTATATATATATATATATATATATATATATATATATATATATATATATATATATATATATATATATATATATTTTATTTTAAATTTTTATATAAATTATAAAATAAACTATAAAAATAAATAAAATATAAAAATTATGAAAAAAAAACATAAAGATATAAAATAAAGTTCAACGTCAGGTAAGTACAAATTTTAAAATGAATTTTTAAAAATTAAAATTTTTAAACAATTACATGTAAAATACAATTACATGTAATTACAATTACTTATTGTAAATACAATTACAAAAAATAATTACATGTAAAAATATGATTTCATTGATCTTTTTAGTTTTCAGTCGACTTCTTTTTTCTGTCACAATTTGACCAGTTTTACTGATAATTCTTTCACATGGCACTGAAGTAGACATAAGACAGAGCCTTTTTTGGACAAATTCATATAATCTCGGATAAATATTTTTTCTTTGAAACCACCATATTAAGGGGTCCTCGTGTCGATCGATTAAGGGCTCATTTAAAAATTTTTCTATTTCATTAATAGCTGTAGACGTAGGGTTTTTGCAACTTTTTACATTTATTACTTTGTTTTCAAAATTTTTCCATATTAGAGATGTACCACAACTATCACTTCCTAAAACTGTTTGTTCATTTTCTGAACATTGAATATTTACTGCAGCAAGTGCCCTAATTTTTAATTTTAATTTTTCTATGGCTTGATTTGCTTTGTTTATGTCTGCAAATCCGTATTTTTTAAAACGTCGATCCAAAATCGTAGCTTGTGATATAAGCTCATTACTTTTATAATTTTTAAATCGGCTAGTAATGTTGTTGAGCAAAACGTCAAGCATTGATTCTAATTCTTTGCTTAATATTGCAGCTTTGCAATATCGTATGTGACTTTCCATTACTTGTATAAATAGAAGTTCTATTGAAATACTAAGGTTTTTCTCTGCACTTATTTCAACAGTCACATCATTAAATATTTCTAAAATAGATAAAACATCTTTTATTATTTCCCATTCTCTAGCACTTAAAGTAACTTCATGCCCCAAAAGAGCTAACGTTGATATTAAAGCATTTTTTCTTTCATAAAACCTCTTTAACATGTCCATTGTAGAATTTCATCGAGTACTTACATCGATTTTTAATTTTAAAATTTTCAGACCCATTTGATTTTGAATTTCATTAAATCTAGTTTGGCCTTGTGAGCTTCTTTTAAAGAATTCTACAACTTTTCTGATTTTGTTTAGGGTAGAGTCATTTTCTTGAAGTCCTTTTTGTACAATAATATTGATAGTATGTGCAAAACAACCCAACTGTCGCCAATTCCCTAGTCTGATAGCTCCGACAATATTATGTGCATTATCACTAACGATTCCTACAACTTTATTTTGAATTTCCCACTCTCTAATTTTTTTCCGTAAAAATACACAAATATTTTCAGCTGTGTGTCGTTAACTGTAAGCTACACAGTCTAATAAATTTGAGCGCAGTTTCAGTTCCTTATTGTCACTATTATCTAGCCAATGCGCAGTTATTGCCATAAAATTTTCATTGGTTACAGATGTCCAGCTATCTGTAGTAAGACATACTGCTGATACTCTATTAATTTTTTCTTTAACCTCCTCTTTAATTTTGTTGTATGTTCGCGGAAGCAAACTATCTGATATCGTTTTACGATTAGGCAGAGAATATCCGGGGCATAACATATTAACAAATTTTTTAAACTCAACATCTTCCACTGCGTTAAATGGGTGGTAATCTTTTACAATCATACGCAATAACTGTTCATCAAATTGTCTCGATTTGTTTATCGGCACTGGCTTTGTACTCACTAAAAAATCGTCCATACGGCCTTGTGTCTTTTGTTTTTTTTTGGAGTTGGGTCAACGTCAACGAAAGATGGTCCAGGCATATGTTGCAGTTCAATATTAGCTTCATCATTATATTTGCTGGTTGAAGGTAAAGAAACCATATTAATGGCCCTATTAATGGCTATTCCTAAAATAAAAACGATGCTGAATTTCCGCTTTTATATGCAGTAATAATAATAATAATAATAATAATACCATACCTGGGTGTTTCATGCGCATATGCCTTTTCAGATTTCCTGTAGAACCTTTTGACATATTTATAAAATTATAACAATAATTGCACGTTGCTTTATTCGTCCCTTCGTTAAAATCAAAATGATTCCATATTTCACTTTTTTTTCTATAAGCCATCATTATTTATTTAAGCAATTCGCGTGTTATTTGAAATATATCTATCGTCCATTTTAAATTATTTAATAGTTTACGTCTAACGAAAAGATCATTCGTAAAGTAGGGCAAGAAATACCTGAAAACACTTATAAAGAAATCGTACCTAATGCACACGCATATTTGTTTATACAAACCCATTTTTATTTGTGTTTACTAATTCGAGACAGAAAAACATACAAATAAATTGTTCGTAATGCATACTTTGAAAACCCATACAAAAGAATGATTCCTAATGAATACGCATTTTTGTTTATTAAAACTCATTTTATTTATATCTAGTATTTCGAAAAGCCATACAAATACATTTTTTGTAATGCATACGCATATCTGTTTACACAAATGCATTTTTATTTTTGCCTGCTTAGCAAACTACAACTATAGAAAAGAAATTATATAACTACAATAAAAAGTGAATTATTGCTTTTTGATGTCAATTATATGCCGAAGCCTTTTAATAATTCATACGAAAAATAATTCATATACGGGCATGCTGATATTTTCAGAAATTCAAATGTTATGCTGTATACTACTGCCAATCGTTAAGTATTTGTTTATCTGACTATGCAACTATGTTATGCAACAAGTTATACGAGAAAAGATTCAGTGGGATTCGAGAGCCGGCTCAGGGATCCGGATCTTTGAATTGATTCGGAACCGGTGATCCGACTCTCCAAAAAGATCCGTATTTCCCATCACTAGTTCCAACCGAGTTTCCAAACTGTCCGAAAACTATCAGAACGATTTATACGTGTTTATTTGAACAAATTTTATTATATATTTCAAAGAGTTCTGATTATTTTACTTTATTACGACTTGGCAAATATGAGTGATGAAGAATATACCGAAGAGAGTGACATATCGTTCATGGAGAGTAGTGATGATGATTTGGAGTTCTAATTGGACGAGCAGCGAACTAAAGTCCAAAACTATTTAGGTAGGTTAGCACAGAAAATAATAAAAATATATAGTATCTCATACTGTTAATATTTTCAGATGAAATAGTGCCAGAGTATTTAGGAGGCAGTATTCTTTGAACATTTCAGACTAACAAGGCAAACTTCTAATAATATTGCCGAACGATTTGAAACAAGTCAGTATTTTAGTAAGCAAATGGGTCAACATGGGAATATACCTGTTTTACATCAAGTAATATAAAATATCACTTTTATACAATTATTATTTGCTGGTTTTGAGTATTTTCTTAAGAAAAATTATTCTAGGTTTTAATCTATTTATGGTACATGGGACACCAGACTACCAGTTTTCGGGATGTTGCTGATAGATTTGGTGTAACAATCAGTTCTATAAATGGAATAATTTATCGGCTATCAATGTTTCTAAGGAATTTGTCCCTAGATATAATTAAATGGCCAAGTGAAAACGAAAAACTAATAATTGAAAGCCATTTCAGAGCTGATAGATTTGCAAATGTAATTGGGGCGATTGATGCGACTCATATAAAATATAATTGGATAAACCAGAAAATGATCCAGATTCATATATAAATTGAAAAGGATACTATTCTGTTCAGGTAGGTTTAAGTATTTCTTTTTGTTGCATTGCACAATTTACACTAAAGTACACTTGGCAATTTAGAAAATTGGACACCATTTTTCCTATTCTGGATATGTTATTTGTACTGTCAGCAATGTTCTATCCGAAAGTTAAAATTATTGGGTTTCAAGTTTAATAATAATCTTTAATAATCAAAATGACTGTATTTCTATAGCAGCTAATGAATAATGATTTTTTTTTTGATGCAAGCAGTTTGTGACCATAGAAGAAAAATAATGGATGTCTTTATTGGATACTCTGGCTCTGTCCATGACAGCAGGGTTTTTAGAAACTCTCCATTAAAGTCCAGATTGGAAGAGAAATGTAGAAGATATTATCTTCTGGGTGATAGTGGTTATCCCTTGCTTCCCAATTTATTAACCCCTTACAAAGATAGGGGCAATTTAACAAGAAAAGAGCTAAACTTTAATTCAAGATTATCTAAAAATCACTATATTATAGAGCATTGCTTTGGTATATTAAAACAAGTTCCAACAACTATATCATTTAAAATTAAGGAAAATCAGATTGATTTGCCATTTTCAGCATGCGTACTGCATAACATGGCATTAGATGACAATTTTATTGCGAATGAACCGGTGCAAGTAAATGAAAATAATCAACCAGGTGATGAAGAACAAAATTACGAAGACTTGGAAGCTAGTGCCATTAGGAATCGTGTAGCAAACACCCTACCATTGTAAATGTAAAGTCACCTAGTTAATAAAGTGTACATACTTTGTATTATAGCTTTTAATTATGTAATGCCTCCCCAGATTGATTCCATAATAGGGCAAATAAATCAAAAATTTATTTCTCAATAAAATACTTTCTTCATAAAGTTCCCTTAAAAATGTATTTGATTTTGCAAAATTTTTGTATATTTTATATATTTATTATATTTGATTACCAGAATTGTCATGTAACTCACTTTTATTGATTAAATATTTTTTAATTGTTCATTTTAGTTTTATTACTTTTTAGTAATAAATAATTATTTCTAAACACACATTTTATTAATCACAATTTTTATTAAAAAACAAACATAATATAAATATAAAAATAATAAATATATAATAAAAATATAATAAAATTAAAAAAAAAATGGTTCATAAATCTCCAGAACAAGCAGAACACATTCTTTTTTAAGGAGTTCATTCCGTTCTCTTAAAAGTTCATTTCTCTCTTTCATTAGGCTCTTTATTGTATTCTTTTCTGTCCCTTCTAATCTGTTCTAGGGTGAGATTCAAACTTAAAACAGGTTTTCTCCTTTTTATCGTGAAACTTTTACTGAGGGGTCTGTGCTGCAGTTGAACTGGTAAATGGGCCAGGCTTTGTATTGTGTTGTTCCTTTTCTTCCACTATATGGTCTATGGTATCAGTGGACAGAAGCACTTCAGGCTTAACATTTTTCTTACCTTTAAATATTTCATCCATTTGCTCTTTATATTCAAAGTACTTTCTGCCCCTTCCCGTTTTATTTTGATTGTCAATAAATTTTTTGTAGGAACGTTCAACCACTCTCCACCTATTCTCAACGTGACTTACGTTGTCATTTGTTTTTAAAATTTGATTTAATTCAGCACAAATGACTTCCTATAATTTTTAAAAAATTTTAATTTGAACACTACCCACTTTGGATCGGTATTTCTTGTAAATATCAAGAAGCACTTGTGTGTGATTGCTCATCCAATTGGCCACAAATTCATGCTTTTCTTCTGCTCTGGGCTGGAGCCGAAGTTCTGATGAACCAGGAAAAAATAGAAATTCCTCAAGAATACCTAAAATAACACACTTTAAATATTAAAATTTCCTAAATAATATGAGGGTGACTACCTTCTTGTTCCATTTTCTTTTCTATTGAATAAAACTTGTTTATTAAGGATATACTATTTTTCTTGAACGTCTGAAGATGTGTAGCGATGAGGGCACAGCAGAAAAATGATCGCTTTACCATGGTTCTAGGGTCCATTTGTTTACGATGTTTACTAATTGTCTCTATTCCATCTGTTTAAAAGTCCATTGTTTAGAAATTTTAGCACGGTTATGTGAAACAATAAAATTTATAGAATTACAACCATCTGTTATAAAAATTCAAATATTTGGTAGGCGTACCTGAAACTAATTATCAGCTGTTCCAACTTAATCATAAATTTGTCAGGGATCCAAATATCTTACAGACATGCGCGTTAAAAACAATTTGCAAACTGTTGGAAACATGGTGTGATTACAGGTTGGAACGAACCTTTTAAAAGGCATGCCCAATTTTTGATTTGACATGTTTAATATTCTCTTCAAATTAAAATGGGATTCTAATTAATATTTGGTTAGTTCATGCGTTTGTTATATTTTATAACTAAGAAAGATGAATTTTCAAAATACAGACTACAAAATGTGCATTGATGTGCTAGGTATCGGCAAAAAATCGGCAGGTACTTATCCATGTTCTTAGACTCAAAGCATTCATGATACTCCATTTTTTCTTCGTTCAGGTTATCGAAGAAGAAATTTACGTAAAAATTAAACATTCATGAATCGAAAAGGTTACAAGGTTACAGAATTATGGTCGCCAAATATGAGTTACATGCGAGGTGAAAAAGTTCACTGATGAATATTTCGGTTGGTAGGAATTATGAGGGTTGCGATCGAGTTTTAGAGATTTTACCAAGTCTATTCCAATCACAGGTTCCACTATTTGTCCGTGGTCTAATTATTGGTTTTTACTTGACTTTTTACTTGATGAATATATGTTTATTATTTATTATTATTCACGCATGAGCCCTGGAGGACCACGCGAAGTACAATTAGAGGAGTTTGTTGTTGTTAGCCTTCCTTTGCGCCCATACTAAGTTCATTTTTTCGCTATGAGCTTTTTTTCAGTCTTCCTGCATTTTTATCTCTGGCCAACCTTCCAAACGTCAAGCCTGTGTCTGAAATAGCCTCTATCCTTATTTCACTTTGTGTAATATTTGTTGATTTTAGATCCTCTTTAATTGCAGCAATCCGTTTATTTCTACTTTAGCTCTACTCCTATTTTCATAAAATTCGACTATTTGTCTAGTTAACCTACTCGGATTCATCTGTTTTATGTGTCCGTAAAACTTTAGTCTTCTTTTTCTCAAATCGCTATGTATATCTGTGTATTGTTTGATTTCTTGGTTTTCTCGAAGTCGGTATGTTGTGCTATTTATTTGTTTGGGGCCTAAGATCTTTCTTATGATTGTTTTCTCCTTCTTTTCAATGTCCTCCATGTCTCTCCTTCTATTCAAAATGAGCGTTTTTGCCCCATATAGACATTCTGGCTTAATAACTGTGTTGTAATGTCTCAGTTTTGTGTTTTTAGATAGGCATTTTTTGTTGTAAATATTTTATGTAAGTTTCAACACCGTTTCCATTTTTTGACATCTACCTTTATTGACCGCTTTTTCCAACCAATTTTCCATGATTATTTCACCCAAATATTTGAATTGAGAGACTCGTCTGATGTTACCATCTTTTGTTTTTAGAAATGGCGTTCTTGGTCTGTTGCAGGTCATGTATTGTGTCTTTTCAAAGGAAATTTGGAGTCCTACCTTTTCTGCTGTTATTGTAATATTGTACTGACGTCGAAACGCGTTTTTTCATGAGTGAGTAGCTGCTTTAACGGCAGAAAAGGAAATGTATTTTATTTTTTTGCATTGTATCGTGACTGTTGATGAAAAGTGGATACACTACGATAACCCTAAGCATAGAAAATTGTGGGGTAGCTCGGCCATCAACATCGACGGTATCAACACGGTATCAACAAGCCGGATATCCATGGTTCCAAATTCATGCTAAGCATTTGGTGGGATCAGCTGGGTGTAGTGTATTATGAGCTTCTCAAAACCCAACAAAACCATCAGGAGATGGGTATCGACTGCAATTGATGCGTTTGAGCCGAACATTGAATAAAAAACAGTTGCAATACAAGGGGAGACACGACAAAGTAATTTTGCAACATGACAATGGTTGGCTACACGTTACAACATCGGTCAAAACCTATTTGGAAACGCTCAAATGGGAAGTCCTATCACACCCGCCGTATTCGCCGGACATTGCTTATTTCGATTACCACTTTTTCTGATCGACGACTTATGACCTGGCTGAGTAGCACATTCTTATGAAGATACCAAAAATGGGTCACTTTCTGGTTAACCTCAAAAGATGAGCCGTTCTTTCGGCATGGTATTCATATGCTGTCAGAAAGATGGGAGAAAGTAGTGGCTAGTGATGGATAATACTTTCAATGACATTTTCTTTAGTCATTTTTTTAAATAAAGCATTCATTTTTACGAAAAATCAGCGAGAATTTATTCAAGTTCCTATACAAACAAACATATATACATATTTCTCGTAAATTTCAACGGTGCTTCAAATCATATGAACGAATAAAGACCTTACAAGGATCAATAATCTAAGGGTTCTAGGAAAAAAATCGCCAATCGGAAGATAATGATAAGAATTGTCATTTTAAGCAAATATAAAAGCATATTAAAGTAGATCAAGAAAAAAAGTCGGGGATTTACGAATTTAGTTACAAAGATTGTGATTGAAGGTGTATTGGGCAAACTAAAAGATCTATATTAAAGATATATAAAGAACATATTGCCCAGATTAGATATGGGAGAAATGAAAAATCTTGTGTTACCAATATGCATTCGAGCAAAAATTTATCAGTATATAATATTAGTGAGACACATTGACAAGGAAGATTCAGAAGTGGACTTGAACAGTTAGTTAAGCGAGGTCATTAAATCAATGGGGATTTTAGACTCGTTGGAACATTTATTTACCGGTGCTATTCAAGCAGTCGTTTCAAGGATACTGTTGCCGATTTCTTCAAACTGACCTGTAATTTCCATATCATCCGGGCCTTGCAACACAGCAAAGTGCTTCGACAAAAATCGTTGCCCCTCCCCGGCAACTTCTCAGAATCCACTTTGACCTTCTTTGATCTTACAATTCTTTTGCGCCTTCTTCATCAGTTTATGTTAATCTTTACTCAAGGCATTCGGTGGCTACTTCCAACATTAAAATGTTTAAGGACAGTACTATTGTAAAATATTATTTTATCGTTTGACAGGATATAATCAATTTTACTTGTAAGTTCAGATCGTCTTTTCCTTTCATATTATATAATTATTGTCATGCAGCAAAATCAACCAATCTCTCTCCCCTATTATCGCACTCACCACTTCCATATGGGCCAGTTGCACTTTCACCAGTTCTTACTTTTCCAATTCCTGCATTAAAATCGCCCATGGGGATGTTGTATCTACACTTCTCCTTGCCTAGAAGTTGGGTCACATCGTCGTAAAATTCCTCAACTTTCCCATCCCTATAGCTTATAGTTGGTCGATAAGCCTGGACGATGTGAAGCTTAAACTTTTTATTCAGCTGAATGACGCATTAGACTAGGCAGTCAGATATACTTTCAAATTTTAGGACACTGTCTTTCAGCTTTCGATTAATAAAGAATCCCATCCCACGATATCATCCATTCTCTGTACCTCGAGTGTAGAGCACGTGACCAGTTGAATCTAGTTTGAATAACTCTATGCCATTTCTTCGTGTTTCACGTAGCCCAATATATGTTGTCTACAGTTCTATCTAAGTTCTATCAACAACAACGTCAACTATTTTTTCAACGTCTTACTAGCTTTAATAATACGATTATAAAAATTATATTTGTCGGTTATCTCTATATTCAATTAAAGCATAATTTATAGATATATTTGGTTAAGTTATTGTTTCCAATTTTTTTCATATTTGAAGTTTTGATGAGTTTTTATTTGATTTTTGTTAATATATAATACCCAAACTTTTTATTCTGAATATTTTTTTTAGCACCGATTATAGTAAATTCTTATCCGAGAACACCGTTTCTGTCTCTTAGACAGAAAATAGTTCCTGCCGTTGATTGTATTTTCATCAAAAACTCCATGGCACCAGGGGGGAGAGCGAGCACGCTGCAAGTCTTTCGTTTTGAGTGGTTTTGTTATATAATTTTTTTATAGTCCTACCAAGTGATATTTCTATTCTAGAATAGTGTCTGCAAATGTCCGTAGAAAATATGTCAATTGATGGATTATTTATTCCTTTCAAAATTGTGACGATTCACCTAGAGCAACCGACTTATGGATGGAGTAACTCTTCGTTTGGCTGGTGACTTTAGATAGATATTACCTGTTATATCAAGACGAACACGTGCAGATGAAGTCAAAGCCTGTCTTAAGTTATCAACTTTATGATCTCATGTTAAAGTCCTACCTTTGAGAATTAATATGTGTATTCATCTTCAATATGATTTAACAGCAGAAAAGTTTTCAAAACTATTAATTAATATAGGTGGTGGAAAGATTGCAGAAAAATGTAAAGTAAATATTCCGAGTAGTATTTGTGACATCGTGAGAGATTTGATAATCTTGACTGACAAAATATATCCAAACATCGATCAGGCTGGAGTAAATTGCACTTCATGGTTAAAAGAAAGAGTTATTCTTACTCCAACAAATGACGAAGCTAATAGAATTAACAACTTTCTATTAGAAAAGCTGCTGACTGAAAATGGGAACTATAAATCTGTGGAGAAGGTAATGGAAGTTTAACACAAGGACAGAGTTTGAAAATGTCTGGTGTTGAATTAAGAAATGACTGCTTTTCTCATAGTCAGTTTTATGTGGCATGCTCAGTAATCAGTTCTTCTGGTAACCTGGTCAATCTTCAGCCAGATAAGAAAACCAAAAATGTCGTTTATAGAGAAGTCTTGAGTATTTGATTTTACAGTTTTAATCGCTTCAATAAATATTGTTAGCAATAAACATGACTGAACCAGTAAATCAGCAAAAACTCGATAGATACTTTTTAGATATTTTTAAGCTATTTACGTTAGACTTAAATGATGATACGTACATTATCTTCAATTGTTCATTCAAAAAATAATGAAGTATTTATTTTTACTATCACCGCAAAAATATTATTTATGCATTTGAAATTTTTACAATGTTTATCGATGTATACATCATTACATATGTATTTAATGAAAATATACCAAGTAATAAGTTAGCTATGAATATAAAATTACAAACGCTATACTTCTTTGAATTTCAAATTGTTATTAATGGAAAATAACTAAATAGAAAGTGTTCAAGAATTTTTAATTGTAAAAATAACCTAATAATTTTGAGAGTAATCAATTTTATCTTTGTTAAAATAAAAACAAGCTAACATTGAACGAAAATGTTTTGAGTTTTGAATTCATAGTCCATTAGTCTATTTCCGCCGAAGAATTATTTGTCGGGACAATTCTTATACATTTTTAACATAGGAATCGGAGAAGAAAACTTGTAAAATTTTCAACTGTATATTTTCAAAGTTCCTTTTTTACTAATAAATTAGTTTTTAAATAAACGTTTTCCTATAAATAATGGGTCCGAATGATTCATAAAATATTAAATTGGTTAATGTCTCATTTTTCATGTACTGTATTTAAAAAATTATAAATATACATAATACATATATATATATATATATATATATATATATATATATATATATATATATATATATATATATATATATATATATATATATATATATATATATATATATATATATATATATATTTATTTATATATATATATATATATATATATATATATATATATATATATATATATATATATATATATATATATATATATATATATATATATATATATGTATATATCATCATCATCATCATCATCAGCCTGTATTGATCCACTATAGGATGAAGGTCTCTTCAGCATGCTTCCAACTTTCATACATTTCCTAAAGAAGATTATGTTTACTGATCAGGTTACATTCAGTACTAATGAGATTGTATCGCTGTAAACTGTAGATACTGAGCCAGAGGTAATCCTCACTTGGTTATATAAAGGCCAATATTAGCAGAAAGTCAATGTCTGGTGAGGGATTTTAGGAAACCGAATAATTGGTCCTTTTATCTTTAATGACTTATTGAATGCTGGTCAAAGTGAAGCAAAATATCGAAAATTGACCCTGTTTGTGCATTCGTACTAATCTGAGTATAGGTTTGAGGAAAGGTCATACACATTGTTTTCCGGAATTTGCAGGTTATCTGGAGTGTTTGGAAAAGCGAAAGGCGATCACAAGAGTACTATGTTGCATTATTAGCCAAATTTCACGAGGAGTTGATAAAGAACACCCACATTTAGTGAAGTACTCGTTCCATTCGCCCGTCGTTACAACGGCAAAATTGATCAATTTGCATTACGAATTGATACAACATATCTCCCAAACTCCTTGTGATTTGTTTCTCTTTCTAAACATGGATAAATAGTTGGCTGGAAAGAAATTTACATCAAATGAAGAAATCATAGCCGAAACTGAGAATTATTTTACAAAGTTCAACAAGGCGGACTTTTTGGAAGGCATAAAAAGGTTGGAAAATCGTTGGGCGAAGTTTATCAAACTAAGAGGAGACTAATTTGAAAAACAAATCAATTTTCTATAAAACAGAAACAATATTTCAGTTAAAAAGTATCTGATCATTCACTCTATCCTCATATGTTCAAATTCCAGATACAACTTTAGTTAACACTTTTACCAATCTATCTACTTCGGGGTCTTTCTTTTGATATGTTTTTACTGGTATTCAATAAAGAATCTATTTGATAAAAGCTTGTGCTGTTAAATATGATTTTCAATGCTTACAATTCGAAATATTCAAAAAACCTCACACAGTACCATAATAAATTCCAGATTTCAGAAACATACTGAAGTACTGACCTTATAAGTATATTATTGGTTTTACATGTTGTGTCTTTTGAAATAAGCTTTGCATGTTGGATAAATTCTACACTGAATTTCTATGCACATATATCAGATATTACTTACTTGAAAACTAAAATATTTCCATTCCTTTACTTAAGTACCTGTAAAATTTTGAAAAACTGTTTGACTACATGTTGTTGACAATGGATATATATATATATATATATATATATATATATATATATATATATATATATATATATATATATATATATATATATATATATATATATATTATTTTTTTCTTTCATTTACCTATTCAAGTTAATTTATTTTCCCTTTTCGCAAGTGAATTAGAAATATTTATGAAATCACAGTAAGACATGGAAATAAAGTCGATATCGTGTGCGTATGGAAGATGTAAATCTATTGTTTGCCTTGTTCTTCTTTTATTTATCTGATACTACCTAAGAGCTTGGATCTTACTCTCTAGAATCAAATTTTTCGTTGTTGCGAAAATCAGTAATATTTTCTTATATTTTCCTTTTACATTCTGATTTTGATAATATTTATTAATAGGACTAACTGCGTTGGTAGATTAAATTATTTCATTATCTCACATTTATTCAGCACACAGGACATCATCAGACATTTTAGCTATCAGTTTGATCCGTTAGTGAAACGGCCTATAAGAAAATGAACATAGGCATTCACACTTTGCTTACAAAAATTAATGTACTGACTACTCGGCATAGTGCACAAAATAATATTATCCAAATATTTTTGAACGTATTCACTATCAACATTACTCATACCTCAGAGTACTATGGTCGTTAGATATTTGCTCAAAAAAAAACATCAGAAAAGGCCCTAACCCATGATTACCTATTTTATTTGCATGATCTGAGTGTTTTTAATTATCTTGTGCTATCAAAACACCCTCATCCTATGAATACATTCTTTAGATCCAAGTGATCATAAAATAATAATAACAAATATCTTCGACTCCTAACGGAACAAGAAGATCCAGATAAATAAGTATACTTCATTAATATTAACTAAATTATTACAGGTTATTTCCAATGCTCAGTTTCCTCAATATTCACCACAGTTTCCTGAAGCTCCCCCACAGCCTTTCACAGCATTCGCCCCAGTGCGCAGAGGTGCTTACCAACAGAGACCACCACCACCACCACAACATTTTAATCCTTTAGAGAATATTTACAACACAGATGGCCAAAAACTAACCTGCAGAATGGTTTGTTCTCCGGCTGAAGTGGAAGATGTTGAAATCGTGCCTAACAAAAAGTCAGAGAAGAAGGAAAGTAACGAAAATAAATTAGATAAAGAATAATTTCCGTCTAAACACTTGAACCTAAATATTATATGCCTTTTTCAGTTTACTAGTTATATATGAAGGAATAAAAAATAAAGTTTAATTTAAAACATATTGTTTTATTTACTGATTTATAAATGGAACTGTAATCGTCCCCACTCAACTGCCTCCAAGTCTCAACAGGTTTCTCTCGGAACCGGTTTTTTTCCCTTTCAGCCGCAAGAAAATCAGTTGAGGAGAGACGATGACGGCCAGCACATGTCAACTGGCCATGTTGATGGCAGATCGTTATGACATACAACTAACACCATTATACGGCAAATGCTCGTAGTACTCGCGACTGCCCATCCTGCCTGCAACGTAAGGTTTTGTACCAGGTATGCCCACAAGATAGCGTAGCACGGCCGTGTAGAGAAAACTTTATTGCAGAGATCTTTCACTCGTTTCCACGTACATGAGCGGAGACGAACGGTGGCACCACGCGGAGTACGGTGAAGCGGGTGAAAAATCTCTGTAATATATACATATCTCGTGAGGTCCTGAGCATAAATATATATATATATATATATATATATATATATATATATATATATATATATATATATATATATATATATATTCAAGGATCCAGGAAAGGACAGTGTAACTGTCGAAATGCTAAGAGCTGGTGGTCGGACGTTACATAAAACAATGGCAAAATTATACTCAAAATGCCTCAAAGAACAAAAAGTACCTGACTTACGGAAACATATAGAAGTGATGTGATCCTTTTACATAAAAAAGGAGCACAGGAAGATTTAAAGAACTACCGTCCAATAAGCCTCCTATCAGTAATGTACAAAGTTTTTACTAAGATAATTTTTAAAAGAATATTAAAGAAAACTGAATAAGGCACAAACAAGAGAACAAGCAGGATTCAGAAATGGATTCAGTACAATGGATCACATCCAGGTTGTACAGCAAGTTAAGAAAGGCACAACGAATACACCATGCCACTGTGATTGGCTTTTATCGGCTACGAAAAAGCATTTGATTCCATATCAAAGTATGCGATAATGGATGCACTGCTTAGCCAAGGTGTAGAGAGAGCCTTGTAAACCTATTAGAATTGATATATGATGGAGCTACAGTCACAATTCATCTTGATGATCTTGAAGTGGGAATTAATGTAGAACGAGGTGTACGGCAGGGCGACGCAATATCGCCTATTCTTTTCTCGGCTGGCCTTGAAGAAGTATTTCGTAAACTGGATTGGGAACAGGATGGTGTAAAGATCAATGGTGCAAACTTAAACCATTTTAGATTTGCAGATAATTCTCATTTCACAAGACCCAGAGGAGCTGCAAGGACGCATACAAGAACTGCAAAGGGCTGGCGAACTATTTGGCTTGAAAATAAACCTGAAAAAGAGTCAGGTTATGTTCAATAACTTCGCTCAGGACAGAAGAATTTCAGTTCTAGGAAGGGATTTAGAGATTGTGGACAGCTTTATATATCTTGGGCAGAGGATTTCAATGGAGGGGAATACCGCCCGGGAGGTAGAACGACATGTTAAATGTGGCTGGTAGGTATTTGGTAGGCTCAACATAGTGTTTAAGAGAAAATCCAGGACTGTGAAAGTTGGAAGCATGCTGAAGAGGCCTTCATCCTATAGTGGATCAATACAGGCTGATGATGATGATGATGATATATATATATATATATATATATATATATATATATATATATATATATATATATATATATATATCATCATCATCATCATCATTAGCCCGTATCGATCCACTGCAGGATGAAGGCCTCTTCAGCATGCTTCCAACCTTCACGGTCCTGGGCTTTCCTCTGCCACTCGGGTCCAATATACTTAACGATGTCATCAATCCATCGTGCTTTCGGTCTTCTTCGCGGACGTTTGCGATCAAGCGGTATCCACTCCAGGATTGCCTTGGTCCATCTTTCGTCCCATCGCCTCGCTATATGGCCTGCCCATCTCCATTTCAACTGTTTTACTCTTCCAATGATGTCACAGACTTTTGTTTGTCCCCTGATCCATGCGCAGGGCTTTCTGTCTCGTCTTGTAATGCCAAGCATACATCTTTCCATTCCCCTCTGTGCCACCCGAAGTTTTTGAATTGATTGCGATGTGAGTGTCCAGGTTTCACTTCCGTATGTCATAACGGGTAGAACGCACTGATCAAATACTTTTCTTTTCAGGCAAAGTGGGAGTCTGCTCTTAAACACTATGTTGAGCCTACCAAATGCCTGCCAGCCACATTTAACACGCCGTTCCACCTCCTGGGCAGTATTCCCCTCCATGGAAATCCTCTGCCCAAGATATACAAAGCTGTCCACAATCTCTAAATCCCTTCCTAAAACTGAAATTCTTCTGTCCTGAGCGAAGTTATTGAACATAACCTGACTCCTTTTCAGGTTTATTTTCAAGCCAAATGGTTCGCCAGCCCTTTGCAGTTCTTGTATGCGTCTTTGCAGCTCCTCTGGGTCTTGTGAAATGAGAATAATATCATCTGCAAATCTAAGATGGTTTAAGTTTGCACCATTGATCTTTACCCCATCCTGTTCCCAATCCAGTTTACGGAATACTTCTTCAAGGCCAGCCGAGAAAAGAATAGGCGATATTGCGTCACCCTGCCGTACACCTCGTTCTATATTAATTCCCACTTCAAGATCATCAAGGTGAATTGTGGCTGTAGCTCCATCATATATCGATTCTAATAGGTTTACATAGGCTCTCTCTACACCTTGGCTAAGCAGTGCATCCATTATCGCATGCTTTGAGATGGAATCAAATGCTTTTTCGTAGTCGATAAAAGCCAAGCACAGTGGCATGGTGTATTCGTTGTGCCTTTCTATGACCTGCTGTACAACCTGGATGTGATCCATTGTACTGAATCCACTTCTGAATCCTGCTTGTTCTCTTGATTGTGCGTCATTCAGTTTTTTAAATATTCTTTTAGAAATTATCTTAGTGAAAACTTTGTACATCACTGATAGGAGGCTTATTGGACGGTAGTTCTTTAAATCTTCCTGTGCTCCTTTTTTATGTAAAAGGATCACTTCTGCATTTTTCCATAAGTCAGGTAC
Organism: Cosmopolites sordidus; assembly: GCA_031761425.1. NCBI lineage: Eukaryota > Metazoa > Arthropoda > Insecta > Coleoptera > Curculionidae > Cosmopolites > Cosmopolites sordidus. Next base: position 563,411 of record JARFXV010000183.1, read on the forward strand.
GTTTTGTTCTTTGAGGCATTTTGAGTAAAATTTTGCCAGTGTTTTATGTAACGTCCGACCACCAGCTTTTAGCATTTCGACAGTTACACTATCCTTTCCTGGAGCCTTGCCGTTCTTCATCAATTCTATAGCATTTGTTACTTCCTCCACTAGGATATCTGGTATTATATATTGTTCTTCCGTGGGTATTGCTGTCCCTGACTGGTTCTGATCTTCATATAACTGGGAATAAAACCTTCTGACAATCTCTAACATTTGGGTACGCGTCCTGCACACTGTGCCATCCTCGCGCTTTAAAGCATATATTTGCGTTCTTTTGTTTCTCAGCTTCTGTTTAGCTTTGTTAATTCCTTTGTTTTCTTCCAGGGTTTTTTGCACTAGCTGCATATTGAATCGGCGCGTGTCCTCTCTGATACGTTTTCTTATAGTTTTGCAGAGCTCAGTGTACTCGACCCTGCCAAAAGGACTACCTGCATTTCTCATTGCTCGCCGTTTCTTCATTAAATCAATGGTCTCACTGGAGATTTTTGTTTGTTTGAGACATTTTTCCTCTGGTGCTATTGAAGCAGCCGTTTGAAGTACATTGTTGGCGATTTCTTCATATTGAACTGATATTTCCACCTCCTCTGGATCTTGTAACGCAGCAAACCGGTTTGACAAAGCAATCTCAAAATCGCTTCCTCTGTCCAGCAGTTTTCCAGAATCCACCTTGCCCTTCTTTGATCTTACCATTTTTTCGCGCTCTTTTCGACAGTCAATCCGAACCCTTTCTCGTACAATTCGGTGGTCACTTCCAACATTAAAATTGTTAAGGACAGTACAATTGGTAAATATTGTTTTATCGTTGGTCATGATGTAGTCAATTTCGCTTGTGAGCCCAGATGGACTTTTCCATGTCCATTTTCTGCTGATATTTTTCTTATAGAATGAATTCGTAATATATAGTTCTTGTCCTTCAGCAAAATCAACTAATCTGTCACCTCTATTGTCTCGCTCACCAGTTCCATATGGGCCAGTTGCATTTTCGTCTGTTCTTGTTGTTCCAATTCTGGCATTAAAATCACCCATCAGGATTTTGTACCTACATTTCTCCTTCTATAAAAGCTGGGCCACATCATCATAAAATTCCTCAATTTAGTCATCTTTATGGCTTATAGTTGGTGCATAAGCTTGGACGATTTGAAGCCTAAACTTTTTATTCAGCTGAATGACGCATTGGGCTGATCGGTCGGATGTACTCTCAAATTTTACCACACTGTCCTTCAGCTTTCGATTGATGAGGAATCCTATTCCGCCACATCGGCCATTTTCCGTACCTCGAGTGTAGAGTACGTGTCCAGTTGGTTCCAGTTTGATTAACTCTTCACCCTTCCTTCGTGTTTCACAGAGCCCAATAATATCCCAATGTATGTTGTCAAGTTCGATTAACAGTTCTTGCATATATATATATATATATATATATATATATATATATATATATATATATATATATATATATATATATATATATATATATATATATATATATATATAGAGGCCTCTTCAGCATGCTTCCAACTTTCACAGTCCTGGATTTTTCTCTGCCACTCGGGGGGTCCAATATACTTAATGATGTCATCAATCCATCGTGCTTTCGGTCTTCTTCGCGGACGTTTGCGATCAAGCGGTATCCACTCCAGGATTGCCTTGGTCCATCTGTCGTCCCATCGCCTCACTATATGGCATGCCCATTTCCATTTCAATTGCTTTACTCTTCCAATGATGTCACAGACTTTTTTTTTGTTCCCTGATCCATGCGCAGGACTTTCTGTCTCGTCTTCTAATGCCAAGCATACATCTTTCCATTCCCCTCTGTGCCATCCGAAGTTTTTGAATTGATTGCGATGTGAGTGTCCAGGTTCCACTTCCGTATGTAATAACGGGTTGAACGCACTGATCGAAGACTTTTCTTTTCAGGCAAAGTGGGAGTCTGCTCTTAAACACTATGTTGAGCCTACCAAATACCTACCAGCCACATTTAACATGCCGTTCCACCTCCCGGGCGGTATTCCCCTCCACTGAAATCCTCTGCCCAAGATATATAAAGCTGTCCACAATCTCTAAATCCCTTCCTAAAACTGAAATTCTTCTGTCCTGAGCGAAGTTATTGAACATAACCTGACTCTTTTTCAGGTTTATTTTCAAGCCAAATGGTTCGCCAGCCCTTTGCAGTTCTTGTATGCGTCCTTGCAGCTCCTCTGGGTCTTGTGAAATGAGAATCATCTGCAAATCTAAAATGGTTTAAGTTTGCACCATTGATCTTTACACCATCCTGTTCCCAATCCAGTTTACGAAATACTTCTTCAAGGCCAGCCGAGAAAAGAATAGGCGATATTGCGTCGCCCTGCCGTACACCTCGTTCTACATTAATTCCCACTCCAAGATCATCAAGGTGAATTGTGACTGTAGCTCCATCATATATCGATTCTAATAGGTTTACAAGGCTCTCTCTACAACTTGGCTAAGCAGTGCATCCATTATCGCATACTTTGAGATGGAATCAAATGCTTTTTCGTAGTCGATAAAAGCCAATCACAGTGGCATGGCGTATTCGTTGTGCCTTTCTTAACTTGCTATACAACCTGGATGTGATCCATTGTACTGAATCCATTTCTGAATCCTGCTTGGTCTCTTGGTTGTGCGTTATTCAGATTTCTTTAATATTCTTTTAGAAATTATCTTAGTGAAAACTTTGTACATTACTGATAGGAGGCTTATTGGACGGTAGTTCCTTAAATCTTCCTGTGCTCCTTTTTTATGTAAAAGGATCACATCACTTCTGTATTTTTCCATAAGTCAGGTACTTTTTGTTCTTTGAGGCATTTTGAGTATAATTTTGCCAGTGTTTTATGTAACGTCCGACCACCAGCTCTTAGCATTTCGACAGTTACACTGTCCTTTCCTGGATCCTTGAATATATATATATATATATATATATATATATATATATATATATATATATATATATATATATATATATATATATGTATATATATATATATATATATATATATATATATATATATATATATATATATATATATATATATATATATATATTTATGCTCAGGACCTCACGAGATATGTATATATTACAGAGATTTTTCACCCGCTTCACCGTACTCCGCGTGGTGCCACCGTCCGTCTCCGCTCATGTACGTGGAAACGGGTGAAAGATCTCTGCAATAAAGTTTTCTCTACACGGCCGTGCTATGCTATCTTGTGGGCATACCTGGTACAAAACCTTAGGTTGCAGGCAGGATGGGCAGTCGCGAGTACTACGAGCATTTGCCGTATAATGGTGTTAGTTGTATGTTATAACGATCTGCCATCAACATGGCCAGTTGACATGTGCTGGCCGTCATCGTCTCTCCTCAACTGATTTCCTTGCGGCTGAAAGGGAAAAAAACCGGTTCCGAGAGAAACCTGTTGAGACTTGGAGGCAGTTGAGTGGGGACGATTGCAGTTCGATTTATAAATCAGTAAATAAAACAATATATTTTAAATTAAACTTTATTTTTTATTCCTTCATATATAACTAGTAAACTGAAAAAGGCATATAATATTTAGGTTCAATTGTTTAGACGGAAATTATTCTTTATCTAATTTATTTTCGTTACTTTCCTTCTTCTCTGATTTTTTGTTCGGCACGATTTCAACATCTTCCACTTCAGCCGGAGAACAAACCATTCTGCAGGTTAGTTTTTGGCCATCTGTGTTGTAAATATTCTCTAAAGGATTAAAATGTTGTGGTGGTGGTGGTGGTCTCTGTTGGTAAGCACCTCTACGCACTGGGGCGAATGCTGTGAAAGGCTGTGGGGGAGCTTCAGGAAACTGTGGTGAATATTGAGGAAACTGAGCATTGGAAATAACCTGTAATAATTTAGTTAATATTAATGAAATATACTTATTTATCTGGATCTTCTTGTTCCGTTAGGAGTCGAGGATATTTGTTATTATTATTTTATGATCAGTTCGATCTAAAAAATGTATTCATAGGATGAGGGTGTTTTGATAACACAAGATAATTAAAAACACTCAGATCATGCAAATAAAATAGGTAATCATGGGTTAGGGTCTTTTCTGATGTTTTGAAATAATTAATGAATAATTAATGATTAATGAAATAATTTAATCTACCAACGCAGTTAGTCCTATTAATAAATATTATCAAAATCAGAATGTAAAAGGAAAGTATAAGAAAATATTACTGATTTTCGCAACAACGAAAAATTTGATTCTAGAGAGTAATATCCAAGCTCTTAGGTAGTATCAGATAAATAAAAGAAGAACAAGGCAAACAATAGATTTACATCTTCCATACGCACACGATATCGACTTTATTTCCATGTCTTACTGTGATTTCATAAATATTTCTAATTCACTTGCGAAAAGGGAAAATTAACTTGAGTAAGTAAATGAAAGAAAAAAATAATGTATATATCCATTGTCAACAACATGTAGTCAAACTGTTTTTCAAAATTTTACAGGTACTTAAGTAAAGGAATGGAAATATTTTAGTTTTCAAGTAAGTAATATCTGATATATGTGCATAGAAATTCAGTGTAGAATTTATCCAACATACAAAGTTTAATTCAAAAGACACAACATGTAAAACCTATAATATACTTATTAGGTCAGTACTTCAGTATGTTTCTGAAATCTGGAATTTATTATGGTACTGTGTGAGGTTTTTTGAATATTTCGAATTGTAAGCATTGAAAATCATATTTAACAGCACAAGCTTTTATCAAATAGATTCTTTATTGAATACCAGTAAAAACATATCAAAAGAAAGACCCCGAAGTAGATAGATTGGTAAAAGTGTTAACTAAAGTTGTATCTGGAATTTGAACATATGAGGGTAGAGTAAATGATCAGATACTTTTTAACTGAAATATTGTTTCTGTTTTATAGAAAATTGATTTGTTTTTCAAATTAGTCTCCTCTTAGTTTGATAAACTTCGCCCAACGATTTTCCAACCTTTTCATGCCTTCCAAAAAGTACGGCTTGTTGAACTTTGTAAAATAATTCTCAGTTTCGGCTATGATTTCTTCATTTGATGTAAATTTCTTTCCAGCCAACTATTTATCCATGTTTAGAAAGAGAAACAAATCACAAGGAGTTTGGGAGATATGTTGCATCCATTCGTAATGCAAATTGATCAATTTTGCCGTTGTAACGACGGGCGAATGGAACGAGTACTTCACTAAATGTGGGTGTTCTTTATCAACTCCTCGTGAAATTTGACTAATAATGCAGCATAGTACTCTTGTGATCGCCTTTCGCTTTTACAAACACTCCAGATAACCTGCAAATTCCGGAAAACAATGTGTATGACCTTTCCTCAAACCTAAACTCAGATTAGTACGAATGCACAAACAGGATCAATTTTCGATATTTTGCTTCACTTTGACCAGCATTCAATAATCCATTAAAGAAAAAAGGGCCAATTATTCGGTTTCCTAAAATCCCTCACCAGACATTGACTTTCTGCTAATATTGGCCTTTATATAACCAAGTGAGGATTACCTCTGGCTCAGTATCTACAGTTTACAGCGATACAATCTCATTAGTGCTGAATGTAACCTGATCAGTAAACATAATCTTCTTTAGGAAATGTAGGTATGTCATTTAAAAAACTACCTTGGGCCCTATAATTATAGTCTAATCTTTTATTATCATCACCTTCTTTCAATGTATGTAAGAACTTCGGTTTATAGGGCTTGATTTTGTGATGAACGAAACATCTATGCATGTTCTCCGCTTCGACTGAAGTGTTCAACTTGGTTAGACTCTTCAGTTAATTAAAGTCTTCTATCTAACTCTTCTAATCTAACTCTTCAATTAAATTAAATATCATTATACAAAGGTGTACACATATTTTTATGAAATTGTAGTTTTTGATTTTACTACACCCAAAGTTTCACGTGGATGGTTCAAGCAATATTTAATTTAATATTATTTAATTTAATATTATTTTTCAACCAATAACTGACTTCATTTAAATCAATGGAATTGAAATAGTGAAATAGTATTTAACTAATTGTATAATATTATCTGTGTGAAATAGGTGTTTGTGTTCATCGTCAAAATATATATCCGATGTATTAGGTGATTCTGTCCTTTTATATCAGATAATTAAAAACTGATCACCGCATTTTAAATTCGAAAGTCTTGTGAAAATACACTAATTGCAGGAACACCGAAAAATCAGTAACAAAAATTGATTTGACCTAAGTCATAGTACCTAATCATCGAAGAATTACAGTAAAATATACTACAGAGAAAAATAAGTAACATGAAAAAAATATTATATTTCAACTTAAATTTGAAACAAAATAAAATAATATTATATTTACTATGTTTATCACAGTTATAACACTATAGCTCTGTGAGACATGGATCGAATTAAATAATTTAAGACTTTTATTGACTAGGGTTCTCCGACCCTTTGTAAATATGATTCAGGTTCGTTTCAGGTTCATTACAATTAGAACAATAGCTCAAGAGTTCGACCAATGTTATCAAAAACATAATCTATCAGTGAGCACTGTTCTGTAAACCGTACTATTTACGAGTTGTATGCCGCTTGGATTATCTTGCTGAAAGATGACATTCTAATCACAAGCATCTTCACCAAAAGTAAATCGATTAACAGTCATATTCAGTTCAGTCCTATCTTTACATAGTTTTATCTACAGTTGCAATAAAATCATCACAAACTTGGCAGACATTTTCATGTCGATTTCGTCCAAGGAAAAGTCTAAAATAATATTCTTCACGTTAGTGGATACTTCTACCCCTGGACCCTCAAACCATTTTGTTTCTCGTTATATCACGAAAAATTACATTTATTTCTTTCATACTAATAGCTCTTCCTTTTTCAAATTAGGATGATTGCTTAAAACGACGTCTTCCCTGTCATCGTGCTATTTTTAACAGAACAACAACAATACTGCAAAACATAGGAGCATGACAAAAATATATTTTTATACCATTTACTTTGCCACATTTTTTTGCATCACATACAGGGATTTAAAGGTAAAGAAGCATCAGTTTTTGTGATCGAGATATGCCTGTGTTCGAGCTATACATTGAATATTTTTTAGTTTGATTCAAGTATGTATTCCTGTTGTTACCCTTTTTTGTTCCCAAGTATAAAAAAACGGGTTGGAAAAAAATCCACCGAATTGGATTTAAAAAGTCTGCACAATATTAACTTATACAAAACATAAACATAAATATCTATTAATACGTATTATATATCACCAAAAATATCTTACCAACAATGTGCCGACAATAAGAATTGAAATACCGAAATGCATTTTGAATTGGTCTGTAACACTTTGAGTACCCAAACGCAAACTGAAAATACTTGTAAAAAGTTATTATATTTAAATCCGTTGCCTCCTCTTTAGTGCGTGAACAATTGTGTTTTTAATTTATTATTAAAAATGGGATTTTTCTATGAAAAATCATGGCAATGGTACAATGTTGTTTCCTCTTGTGTAATACTCAAACATTTTTTTCTATAATTTATTTTGATAGTTATTACGACCCCATTTGCAAAGTGTTATTATCTATAATTTACCACTTGATAAATCTTTTTTTTGTAATTGTTTAATGACTGCAATGACTTAAATTGTTCTCATATTTGTTTTTAGTTTGAATAATATAATGGTGATTAATTTATTATTTAGTGATTTGTTTAATTAATGAGGACCAATGTATACTTTATTATTTATATTAAATTTTGACATTTAAATATTTATTATTTAGATGTTTTAGTGGATGAAGATAAATTGGTTATTTCCGTTGTGATCAATTTGGAAATTTCGCTATTTTATATCCTTTGATTATTATATAATTAAAAAAAAACCATTGTAATATTTTGTTGAATATTTATTTAGTGGTAGCGATTAAAAATTCGCACAAATGTGCAAAAATACATAATTTAAAAAATTAAGTTGTTGAATTTGCTATAATTAGATTTATAATAATTTATATTGCAGTGTAGGAAAAAGTATTTGAACAAACCGATTTTTCACAATTTTCTTTATTTTAATAGCTTTAAATTTTCTAATATTATATGAGTACATATTGCAATTGATCTAATTCAAGAAATAACAATTTTGAACCGGAAAAATGTTTTTAAAAATAACCAACATTTTTCCATCTATGATGGCAAGCTGCTGAAAAGAGCTGAGAAAAGAAGAGGCGATATTGCGTCACCCTGCCGTACGCCCCGCTCTACATTAATTCCAACCTCAAGATCCTCAAGATGGACTGTCGCTGTAGCTTCATCGTATATTGATCCTTGTAGGTTTACATAGGCTTTCTTTACACCTTGGTTAAGCAATGCACCCATTATGGCCTGCTTTGAGATTGAATCAAATGCTTTTCCATAATCGACAAAAGCTAAGCACAGTGGCATAGTGTATTCGTTGTGTCTTTCTATAACTTGCTGTAGAACCTGGATGTGATCCATTGTACTAAATCAACTTCTAAATCCTGCCTGCTCTTTGGGTTGTCCGTCATTAAGTTTTCGTAGAACTCTTTTAGACATTGTCATTGGAAAAGTGCTGGCTCATATGGAAGTGGTGGGCGGGATAATAGAGGGGGCAGATTGGTTGATTTTGCGGAAGGATAAGAACTATATAATATGAACTCGTTTTATAAGAAAAAATCATCAGAAAATGGATATGGAAAAGTCCAACTGGCCTCACAAGTGATTTTTGTCATGTCAAACGATAAAACAATATTTTGCAATTGTACTGTCCTTAACCGTTTTAATGTTGGAAGTGATCATAGAATGGTTCGAGTAAAGGCTAGGATAAACTGTCGAAGAGAACATACAAAAATATGGTAAGATCAAATAAGGACAAAGTGAATTCTTAGAAGTTACTTCATAGGGGCAGCGATTTTGAGATTGCTTTGTCGAACCGCTTTGCTGTGTTGCAAGATCCAGAGAAGATGGAAATAACAGATAAGTATGAAAAAATCATAGACAATGTGCTTGAAATGGCTGCTGTAATAGCACCAGCAGAAAGAAGTGTCAAACAGTCAAAAATCTCCAACGAGACTTTTTGGCAGAGTCGAGTACATTGAGTTTTGCAAAACTATAAGAAAACGTATTCGAGAGGAAACGCGTCGGTTCAACATGCTGCTAGTTCAAAAAACACTAGAAGAAAACAACGGAATAAACAAAGTAAAACACAAGCTAAGAAATAAAAGGACACACATGTTTGCCTTAATGCGTGATGATGGTAGAGTGTGCAGGGAACGTAAGGAAATGTTAAAGGTTTTTAGAAGAGTTTATTCAAAGTTTTATGAAGATCAGAATCAGTCAATTAGAGCAATGTCTACAGAATAGCAAATGCCATATCCTATTGGATAAAGTAATAAATCATATAGAAGCGATGAAGAATGGAAAGGCTCCAGGAAAGGACAGTGTAACGGTTAAAATGTTGAAAGCTGGCAATCGAACTTTGCATAAAATATTAGCAAGATTGTACTCGAAATACCTCAAAGAAAAATGCTGAAGTGATTCTTCTTCATAAGAAAGTAGCACTGGAAAGTTTAAAAAACTACCGCCCCATAAGTCTACTATCAGTATTGAGAGGTACGAATAAAGTTTTCACTAAGATAATAACTAAAAGAATATTAAGAAAACTGAATGATGCACAACCAAAAGAGCAAGCAGGATTGAGAAGTTCAGTACAATGGATCAATCCAGGTTGTCCAATAGGCCATAGAAAGGCACAATGAATACTCCATGCCACTGTGCCTGGTTTTTATTGAGTATGAAAAAGCTTTTGACTCAATATCAAAGCAAGCCATAATGGATGCATTGTTTCCATGGTTTTGTTCATGGAAGCCACCAAGAGCCAGGTTTTGTTCAACAGATTTGCTGAAAGCAAAATAATAACTATTTTAAGAAGCGATTTAGAGTTGGTGGGCCACTACATATATCTCGGGCAAAGGATTTCAATGGAGGGTGATACTGCCCGGAAAGGAGAACGGCTTGTTAAGTGTTAAGTTGGCAGGCATTTGACAGGCTCAATATAGTATTTAAGAGTAAAGTCCCACTTTGTCTAAAAAGAAACTTTTTTGATCAGTGCGTGCTGCCTGTTCTGACATACGCTCAAGTGAAACATGGACACTCACATCACAATCAAAAACTTCGGGTAGCCCAAAGGGGAAGGTGGAAAGGTGAATGCTTGGCATTATAAAGCGGTACCGAAGGACCTGTACATGAATCAGAGAACGGACGAAACTAGGTGACATCATTGGAAGGGTAAAAGAATTGAAATGGAAATGGGCAGGCTAGGTTAACCTTGTGTCTAAAACAGTTTCTAGTCGGAATTTCACTTTGTGTAATATTTGCTGATCTTAGGTCCTCTTTAATCGCAGCAATCCATTTAATTGTTTCTATTTTAGCTCTACTCCTATTTTCATAAAATTCTAACTAACTAAACTAACTATTTGTCTAGTTAGCCTATTCGAATTCATCCGTTTTACTTGTCCGTAAAACTTCTTCTAAAGAACTTCTTAAAAAGTCTTCTTTTTCTCATATCGCTATGTATATCTGTGTATTGTTTGATTTGTTGGTTTTCTCGAAGTCGGTATGTTGTGCTATTTATTTGTTTTGGGGCCTAAGATTTTTTTTTCCTTCTTTTCAATCTCCTCGATGTCTCTGTTTCTGTTCAAAATCAGTGTTGTGATTTGTTGTAATAATTAATAACGATTTTGTTATGTCTCAGTTTTGTGTTTTTAGATATGCATTTTTTGTTGTAAATATTTTGTGTAAGTCTCAATGCAGTTTCCATTTTTGACATCTACCCTTATTGGCCGCTTTCTCCAACCCGTTTTCCATGCTTATTTTACCCAAATATTTAAATTGAGAGACTCGTCTGATGTTACCATATTTTGTTTTTAGAAATGGTGTTTTTAGTCTATTGCAGGTCATGTATTGTGTATTTTTTAAGGAAATTTGGAGTTCTACCTTTTCTGCTGTTTCTTTTAGGATTTCAATGTGTTTTTGTGCTGTTAATATATCTTGTACGTCTGTATTAATTTTTCTAGAACACAGTTAAATATGAGTGTCTAGAGTCCATCCCCTTATCTCACTCCAGTTTTAATTTCGAAAGGCTCTGAGATGTCATCCATGAATTTAATGTTGTTAGTGTTGCTTTAATAATTGCCAACGTTTTCAGCTCTAGTCCTTGTTCTTTCAATATTTGGAATAAAGATTCGCGGTAAATAGAATCATATGTTTTTTTGAAATCGACAAATATACAGACGAGATTTTTATTGTATAATTTTTGACGTTTTAAGATCAGCTCTAGTTTCAAGATATGTTCTGAGGCGGATCTGCCCGGTCGAAAACCTGCTTGATATTCACCAATTTTAGGTTATAACTGTCCCTGTGCTCTGTCTAGTAGCAAACTGGAAGAAAATATATCCCTCTGCATGATGAGATGTTTTTGGATGGATTAGAGCATCTTTCGGAATCCGTTCGGTTCACCAAACTTATATATATATATATATATATATATATATATATATATATATATATATATATATATATATATATATATATATATATATATATATATATATATATATATAAGAGTATTTTCGAAAATTTAATTAACGATTCTTCACATTATTTTAAAGAAAAAAGTTTTTTTACAAGGATCGAAGCTCTAAGTGTAAACGAGAATATTACAAAGTTATTAAATTCACCAATCGAAAAGCTATGATAAGAATTAACACTTTTAAGCAAATATATGTAAAATTTATTTATATGGCAGGATATTTTCAACGGGATTATTTTGTTTGGGAAAATTGGCGTGTGACGAATGTGACGTGAATCATTTAAAATGTGTTATGATATGAAAAATTAGTGCTAGTATTATCCATTTTGACATTAAATGACAATAAAGTGTAAGTTTTTTTGTAACAAAATAAACGAAATTTTTGTAGGAAAGTATGGCCTAAATAGCTATAATAGCTATAAGATACAACTCACGCTCAATGGGGGCGGCTGCACAGAGACTAGCGGGGCACCATGTTGAGTACTTGTGAATGATTTTTGTAATTATATATAAAGAAACGTACTTTCATAAATTTGACCAACGATTCTTTACGTCATTTTAAAGAAAATTTCCTTACACCAAGGGCCTAAAACCTAAGGGTTCCCGAAAAAATAAAAGACAAAGTTACTGAATCACCAGTAGAAAAACTATGATAAGAATTAACATTTTAAGCAGTACAACTACACTGAACTGAATGAACATTTTTAAAACATGCATTTTAATTACTAACCATGCTCTACATCTGCCCTGAACAATGTAGCAATATCGTAATAGTGCTACGGCAATGTGTTATTTCAAAATTGCGAAAATAATTATTTCAATGTTTCAATGCATGTATTTGAGTTTGATTTACAATACAAAAATATATGCTGTAGGAGAATATCAGGATATGCTTCGTATTTATGGGTTGCTGTTCTAAAATTTTGAACGAACTAAGTGAATCTATGTGCAATGATACCCCGAAAGGCCGCTTCCAGACCGATACATACTTGTCCAAGTTCCTCAAAGTAGTGTGGTAGTGTCGTTATAAAATATAAAATGTGGTGGTAGCGGCAAAAATGAATGTAGGTGAAATGGGAAATCGGTCTTGAAATCGAAGAAAAAATTTGACATCTTGTTGAAGAGGAAATATCTGAAGTACTCTAAGTGTTGCTCGACAAGTTGAAGTTTCCTTTGCATTGTACATAGAATACTATAAGAGCAATTGCTCTTTCCTTATCATGTACAAAGGATACAAGCACTTCTACCCGCCGATTTTTCGCACAGGCAGAAATATTGTGGAAAGGAATCCAATTTTTTTATTCAATCTACCAACGAAGCTTCTTTCACGAGAAATGGGATGGTGGACATTTTGAAAAGTTGTAGTCATGTATTTCACAGTGTGATGCGAATCGTTTCAAAAGTTTTTCTTCTTTTTGTAATAAAACAAACCAAATTTATGCAGAAACGCATGGTATAAATGACTATGAAAATATTATATTTTATTTTCAAATAATACCTTCAGATGCCAACGCAACAAAAACTGAATTCTGTTAGATTGAGATAAACAAGGTGAAAATGGACGTTGCCTATATAAGGACTTTTTGTTTAAAACTGTAAATAATCTTTGACAAAACTTAGAAAAAACTTTCCCTTATAAAGGGTGTTACAATAAAAGCGCAAGATTTGAATTGTCATGATTCGATAGGTGAATAATTGTGACAGGTCGATAAGAGATAGATATGAGTTAACAAACATGAAGTGCTACACGATACAGCAATGTGTCCTTATTGTTAAACATTACTATCAAAATGGTGAAAGTTTTGTTGCTATGTTTGGTAAAGTGAGTCCGTAAAGTACCGGTTCAGTTATTGATGTAAAATACATGACACAAGCTTGTAATGGTCGTTCAGAAAAAAAGATCATAGTAGTTGGTGAAAGTGTGGCCGAGAGTTCAGGATCCTCGATTCGTCATCGTGCACAAGAATTGGAGATTTCAATAGTATTCTCACTAAAGATTTGTATATCCATGTTTACAAAGTCCAATTGATTCAATAACTTCTGCCACAGACCATGTATAGAGAAGAGAATGCTTTCTGCCGTTTTGGTGACCATAATTGGTCGCCACGATCTTGCGATTTAACAATTATGATTTTTTTTTGTGGGCTTTTCTGAAGTCTCAGGTTTATTCCAACAAGCACACAACCACCCAAGCACTGAAGGCCGAAATTGAACGCTGTATCAACGAAATACCGCCACATTTATGTAAAACCGTTATTGAAAATTTCGCCAGAAGAGTGCGCGTGTTTGCCAAATTGCCAAATTTCTATATTATAGATTAATAAATATTTCAATAGTTTTTTCCAGAAAACCATGTTTTATTTAAAATTCACATTGCGCTCTTATTGTAACACTCTTTATATATATATATATATATATATATATATATATATATATATATATATATATATATATATATATATTTATTTTTTTTCTGATAGTGTAGATAGGCTATTTTTTGCCATGAGGGCATCTTTCATACTAATTTCGAAGCCGTTTTGGACAAATTTTCTCACAATATGTTCACATCCTTTCGAACATTTAGGATCTCGTCAATGATTACTAAACATCTAGCCCAGCCTAAGACATACAGGGTTAGTTCAATAAATACCGGGACTGATTTATTCCTGCCAAGGGGAAGGGGTGGACGGTGATTTTTATAAGTGATCGAAGTTGGCTGATGTCAGATAACCTAGGAAACCTGGCTCAGTTGTCTTCGAAACTTTGGAGTCTGTATATCGTGCAAGAAGTGAACGTGTATTTTAAATTCCCGCCGAGATTCAAGATGCAAGAAAACATCAAGCAGCTATTTGTCATCAAATTTTGTGTGAAATTGAACAAATTCGCTACGGATTTGTTCAACTTTCATATGATCCGTGAAGTTTACAAGGACGAAGCCATATCCAGAACACGTGTTTTAAGTGTCATAAAAGATTTAAAGGAGGCCGGGAAAATGTTGAAGACGAACTAAGCGCTAAGTCGTTTCATCTCACCCCGAACCGATAAAAATGTGGCCAAGTGCGAGTATTTTTTAAAATCTGATCGTCGGTTATGTATTCATTTGATGGCACATGAGTTGAATTTACAGAAATCAACTGTACATTCAATTGTAACCCCTGATTTGCAAATGCGAAAGGTGTGCGCGAAGTTGGTGCTGAAGATTTTGTCAGACGAGCAGAAGGAATGCTGTGTGACTATTTGCCGTGAACTGTTTGAACGTTTGGAGACCGATTCAAATATCTGGACAGAGTGATAACCGGTGACAAAATTTGGATCTTTAAGTACGATCCGGAGATTAAAAGGCAAGTTCTGAGTGGCACATAACGCATCTCCTCGACCAAAAAATGCACGCATGAGACAACGCGCTGGCCAAATAGTGAACGGCAGATTTTACGCAGAAGTGCTGGAACGTTTGAGGATGGGGCCCGCTGCGTCTGTAGAGAGATCGCCAATTACTGGATACTCTATTATGACAATATGACCAGTCACACGTTGTTAATTAATTGTTAGGGAGACACTGGCCATATACAATAGTTTCATAGCATTGAATATGTCGAATTATGTACCAGAAGAAGATATGTTGCGGGAAAGATTAATAAACCTTCTTTCATTTGAAGAAAACGGCTGCTGAAAGTTATCGATTGTTAGTTGAAGCTTATTGTAAACATGCTCTAATCCAAAAAACCAAGGGAGAGATCCAGAATAAAGGAAAATGGGTTCCATGTGAATTGAAGGAAAGAGACATTGAAAGGCGAAAAAACACTTATGAAATTTTGCTTGCTAGACAGAAAAGAAAAAGGTTTTTTTACATAGATGTTATGACAGGCGATGAAAAGAATGTATTTTGATAACCCAGAGCGCATTGACAACGCAAAGTCCATTCTTTGGTAGAAACATGGGAAAAAGTAATAGCTAACGATGGCTCAGCAGGTGTGCTATCTGTTTCCCAACTCAATCACCTCAATCACCTCAAGCTCACGAAGTTCAAGCTCTCAACTTCGCGAAGCAGCAACCCTCTGCTGTGAGAATTATCGGACCTCCTGTCCTAATCACAAGGCAATCTTCCAATATCTTTGTCCTCAAACTCCGGCATCAAGATCTGGATTTTGAAACATTCTCGATTCCCGGCTTGTATAAGTCTACCCTTAAGCCTGCAAGTCGAATACTTTACATTTTTGTCGAAGCCAGCTGCACCTATGCGCAGCGTCGGCTTGGTAACAGCAAAAATTAGCATCAATACACCGATGAATTAAAAACCAGGCTGATAAAAATATTTAGATATATTATTATTATTTTTTTTTAATAATGTTTAGTCAATTAAATAAGTTTCATCAAAGTTAAGCATATTGGAGGGTGGAACTTCTTCCAGCTCCACTTGACGTTGTTAATGAACTCTTTGAATTGTTCGATGTTGATACCTGCCATTCTTCTTGATATATTTGCTGCAAATTGTACAGAAACTTCAGGATGCCTTTTTAAAAAGTCAATAATCTACTCGTTTCCTAGGATATTTTTTTTAACTAGAAATTGTAGGGCTTATTTGGTCGAGATGGGTTTTAACTCTCATCCAGAAGTCCTGTTAAGTAACTGGAAATCCATACTACCCCATATTGGCGATGCATTATGCCAATCTGTTTTATTTGTTGCTTCTAAGTTTGTTTACTATAGTTCTCCTTGGAACTCTATACACTTCTTCGGCCCTCCTTTAAGACACCTGGTCACTTATGATAACATTAATGCACTCCATCAACGTTTTATCATTGTAATTCTTGTAGAGGCGGGTGCCAAGCTTTTTTTTTTGGAAGTCGCGGCATTTTTAGCGTAACTGTAAAAATAGATAAATTGTATTTTATTTATGAGAACTTGCATTTATTTTCAATAAAAATTAGATTTATAAACAACAGGGCTAACTTTGCTCTGATTTAAAGGTTGGAGCAAAGCTTCTCTAACAAATATTTTTTAAAGTAACTATGTAAAAATTAAAGTCTAAACTAAAACCCATATTTAAACCTATTTTTAAAGGGTAATGAATGGAAATATTCGTAGGAAGATTATTATTAATGAAACCAAGACTTACCTCGAAATCTTTGTCTGGCATATCAGGACGATATAAAGTGTAATATCTCTTTTTGACTACGTGTTCATGTAACCACAACTAAGGTGGAGTTCACATGATAAAAATTCCAAATTGGTGCAAAACTCCCTATACTTGTTGCCTCAACCCTCTAGTTTCAGGAAATTCCCCCATTCCAAACGCTACGGGTCTGGGTTCTTTGAGACATTGGCACTTTTACACTTTTTGGAGCAGAGCCACTATTAATGAACAAATTTTTCCCATTTTACGGTTCATAACAAGCCACATTTCTTGTAAAGATTACTGCTTTCTAAGCATATAGCCATAACTATAATAAGTCATGGAGATCTATATCGTTTTAATGTGAAATATAAATTTCGCCTTTCACATCAAAAACGTTTTATTTTTTTTCAACTAAAGAAAATCTAAATTCATTATTATGAATATTCATTCTATTCTATGTCCCATTCAATTCTAGCGCGCCACCACTGTAGGCCGTGCATTTTGTGATGCTTTGTAACAGAAATTGCTCAATAAGGACCATATGTATGCATTTCCATTGCAAATAAATGTTGATTAACAGTCATCGTCAAACCAGTCCTACCTGTAGTGGCAATAAAAATGTGTCGCACTTGTTGGATATTTTCATTTCGATTTCGTACGACAAGGAGTTTAAAATGACGTTCGTCACGTTGTTGGTACTTTTAAGATGACCAAAATTTCGTACTCATGAATAACTTTGATTTTTAAACGATCTTATTCATGTCATAACATAAAAGTAGCAATGTTCAATCTTCTATTTATTTGCTATTTCACAAAAACTTAAACTTATTTTTTCATGCTAATAGTTTCGTTTTTAATTCTTTTCAAAATCCAATAATTCTCTGAAATAACGTGGTACCCATAGTATATCATAGATTTTAGCACTTAACAAATTTCGTACAAAATATGGTCGGAATATTGATTTAATTTAGTCAACTGTGAAGAGAGTTATTAAAAAAATTAGTGAGACTGGATCAATTGGGGACGTTAAACAAACTGGCCATCCAATAACAATCCGTTTAAATGATAATATCGAAGCAGTGCGTGAGAGTGTTGATGGAAGTGCAGGAACATCGATTCCGTGTCGTTGACAAGAATTGCAAACTCAAGAAGCTCCCTACATCGTATACTCACTAAAGATCGGCGTATCCATGCTTACAAAGTTCAACTGACAGAAGAACTGCAGCCTAATGACTATGCACAGCAAAGAGAGTTTGTTGAATGGATTATTGAACAAAAAGTGAATGCTGATTTTTCGAGCAAAATCATCCTAAGCGATGAAGCTCATTTTAACGTTGATGGCTTTGTTAATCGTCAAAATTACTACATTTGGGGTTCAGAGAACTCTGATTGTTGAAAAACAAAAGCATCAACAGCGTGTCATTGTTTGGTGCAGATTTTAGGCTGGAGGCGTCATTGGACCATACTTTTTCGAAAATGAGGTGGGTCAAGCAGTTACTGTTACTGGTGCTCGATATTGCGACATGATAACCAAGTTTTTTATGACCAAAATTGGACCATATTGATTTGGGACGATATGTGGTTTCAACAAGACAGTGCGACATGCCATACAGCCCGTGAAACAATCCAATTACTGCATGAGACTTTTCGTGGTCTTCCCTCGCTTCGGTGATCAGAATTGTCCCCCTAGATCAAGCGATTTAACACCATTGGATTTCTTTCTATTGGGTTATTTGAAGTCAAAGGTATATGTCAAACCCACATCCACCCGTGCATTGAAGGAGGAGATTCATCGCTGCATCAACGAAATTCAGCCACATTTATGTAAAATGATCATGGAAAATTTCGACAAAAGAGTGCGTATGTGCCAGTAAAGCCATGGAGGTCATTTGCCCGATGTGCTGTTCCATACATAACCTTATTATATGTACTTTATATTTCAATAAAAAGAAATAATTGAAAAAAAACTGTGTTTTCTTGCGTAAATTTTGGGACACCCTTTATAAACTCGAATACTTTTTTAATTTTGCAGCATTAATAACATGTTTGATTTTTTAAAATAAATCAACTTACTTTAATAATAATAATTCGGCATACTTAAATCAAAAATGTATGAAATCTTCCACTTCAGATTAAACTATTACGGGCATCTATTATAATGTTGGCGTTATTATTGTTGATTGATAAATAAATATGTTAACAAATACAGTAGAAGTTCGATTATATAAACACATCTGCAATAGAGAATCGTCAGCAGAAATTTGGTCCATTATACATCGGCCTTGCGAACCATTCCATGTTGACGAATAACCTTGACACTGGTTAATTTTCTTAACTGATTAATTTCCAAAGTTTCTCCAATTTCTCTAGTTGTTCTACTGGTATGTTCACATTTGTTTAACTTTTCCGTTCAACATGCATTTCAACGTGCCTTCATTTCAACTTACTACTCAGCATGCGTTGGCGTACCCATTCTAGCGCAGGGTAAGAAGCATGCCTCCTTCCTGTTCATATATTTGCCTCAATTTCATTCGACATTCCTGACAGGTTCAGTAAAAACTGTTTCTCAAAAACGTTAAACACATTTTATTTTGTAGATATCTACTGTAACTGTGTAATTTCAGTTTCATGAATAAATCTGACACTGTCATGTTAGCCGGTATGAGTGTTCTTGTTGATAAGAGCATGGAAAAGAAGAAATACAGAAAATCTATATGGACAAAGGAATATTTAAAAGTCCGAAATTTTAGGATAGTGAGAGAGCTCGAACATGATGGAAATATTTTGTTTAAAAATTTTACATACTTATCGAAAGAGAACTTTTACGAACTTCTTTAAATTGTAGAGCCACGGAGTTCGAAGAATGACACTTTTTTCGATAAGCAGTGCGCGCTGAAATAGCCATCGCGGCACACAGAATCGCGTTCTGCGCACCACCTTCCACCTGAGGTTATTTGCAAAAATGACCCCGAAACTACACATCAGGTAGATGATCTCCTTTAATACTATGCCACTGCGACACCATTGTCTTCTCTTCCTTGATGTTTACGCAGTTCGATCCACGTTGACGATTTCGGATAGAACGCTTCAGACTACTCTCATCTGCAAGACAAGTAAACAGAGGAGGGTGAATCTTAAGATATTATTTTATGTATGTCATTATCGAACTCACTTAAGGTGGTTCAGTTGTATATCATTTTGTGCTTCAAGTATGGCGCGGACGCTCTTCTCTACCTCTGCTGTTATTATCTCCTGCATGTCCTCCACGGACCACGCGTCCTTTTGCTGTGGCATCGGTTTCGGCTCTTGCCTTTGCCTCTTCTTTCCATTCTATGTGGGAGCGAATCTGTAACCTAGTAGGATGCAGCATGCACTTCCCTACAATGGACGCACGTGGCCTTTATGTCGCCCGGTCGCTTGTATTCGGAACTTCGGTGTTCCTCTCCGCACTTGACACATCTTACACGATAACCGCAGTTACTCTGCACGTATCCGTAGCGCTGCACAAGCCTGTCTGCTTTGGTTTTCTTTCTACTTTGACGGACAATCAATCCACAAAACGCAGATTGAAGATGTCATCACTTCTTGTCTTGGCCAGTACCGTGAGGAGTGAACGGCTTTTTGAGTCCCTCATTCGAGAGCTATATCGATTTGCTCCGCTAGCGCCTGCTTGGTTTCATCAACTGGCGTGCTCTCAGGTATGCCTTTCAGGACGACCTTGTGCTTTTTATCCTCCCGAAGGATATAAGTGTAATAGTTGAGGTTTTTCTGTTCGCACATCTTGATCAGCGTCCTGCAGTCAACTAGCGTGTTCTCGGGTACGCCTTTTAGGATGATCTGGTGCTATTTGTCCTTACGAGGGATATAAGTGTAATAGCTTCTTCGAAGAATAATAGTGTGAGAACTTCTTCTGGTTGTATATTTTGGTGTGCGCTCTGTAGCCGCCGGGATCTCTGGTCATTTTTGCCTTGGTGTATCCAATCTTTTTGTCATTTAACTGCTTTGAAAAGGTCGACCAGTCCGACCATGCCACTGTCACTGGCGGTATCCTTTTGGAGATTCTGACTCCATTTCTTGGTCAGGCTTTTCTGCCACCACTCTCTTCGCTTTCTTAACCTCCGCCTTGACTTTTACCGCTTTATACCGCCCGTTTTCGACGTATCTTCCTCGTCTTTGCAGACTGTCGGCCTTTTTCTGGCTTTCGGAGCGCTGTGTACGCCGGATGGACCGGTGTCTTTTTGGGAGTATCGCTAATTCACCTCACCTCTCTGCTACTTCTTCGCTCTCTAGGTCGTCGATTTTCGCCCTCTGTTTATCCAATAGGCCGTCCCTTTCGCGTAACTGGTTTTCCAACCAGAGCACCTTCTGTTTTTTGCCATATACCTCCTGTGTCTCCTGTTTTACTTTCTCGGTTTTTCCCATCGTTTACCTGGCGACAAAACAGCAAAAAACACAGTATTTACACATAAATCTCACTATCCTCTTCGCTGTCTGCGAAACATGGAGCAATGACCGACTGTTCCGAAAAATTTGGAACTACCAACTACTTCACGTATGAACGACGGATGATGCGTCGATACTTTTAGCCACCGAAGATACTTTTATAACTCTCATGTATTTATTAGAGATTTGAAACCGTTCATGTTCACGATGTTACTTCAGGTGTTCAAAGCTAAAATTGATGGTCTACAATGATACATGAACGAAAGTTATTCTTTATGTTTCTTGTATTCCTTATTAGAAAAAAATCATATATTTTTTAAACTTATACAGCGGCGGTTTGTGGAGGAAGAAACAGGTGGGGTACGTATAACCAAATTTTGGAATGGGGATAGGGAAATGCGTCGCAACCAAAAATGTTGCATTTCTTAGTATCATACAGACACTTTGCTGTGTAGATATACACACTTTGCTGTGTAGATATACACAGCAAAGTGTAACTGTCTGGCATCATTCATTTTTTTTTATTTTTGATTTTTCTTGGTGGGGCATGTGCCCACGTACCCTTATGGGACAACCGCCACTGTACGCCCATACTGATTTCATTCTTTCGCTATGAGTTTTTTTCCTTTCGTCAGACCAAGTTGTTCCAGTCTTCCTACATTTTTCACTCTGGCCAACCTCCCAAACGTTAAGCTTGTGTCTGAAACAGCCTCTATCCTGAATTTCACTGTGTGTAATATTTGCTGATCTTAGGTCCTCTTTAATTGCAGCAATCCATTTAATTATTTCTACCTTAGCTCTACTCCTATTTTCATAAAATTCGACTATTTGCCTACTCGGATTCATCCGTTTTATATGTCCGCAAAACTTAAGTATTCTTTTTCTCATATCGCTATGTATACATGTGTATTGTTTGATTTCTTGGTTTTCTCGAACTCGGTATGTTATGTTATTTATTTGTTTGGGGCCTAAGATTTTTCTTTCCATCCAGTTTTGTGTTTATAGATATGCATTTTTTTTTGTAAATATTTTGTGTAAGTCTCAATGCAGTTTCCATTTTTTACATCTACCCTTATTGGTCGCTTTTTCCAACCCATTTTCCATGATTATTTCACCCAAATATTGAGACTCGTCTGATGTTACCATATTTAGTTTTTAGAAATGGTATTTTTAGTCTGTTGCAGGTCATGTATTGTGTCTTTTCAAAGGAAGTTTGGAGCCCTACCTTTTCCGCTGCTTCTTTTAGAATTTCAATCTGGTTTTGCGCCGTTAATATATTTTATCTTATTAATATATCTTATTATTTGCTCTTATCAGCAAACGCCAGCCAATCAATTTTGATGTTGGTTCTCCACCAGTTTAATGGGCTCGTCAATATTCAGGGCCGACTTTTTTTCACGCCACTCCTGTATTACTTTTTCTAGAATGCGGTTAAATAAGAGTGGCGAGAGTCCATCCTCTTGTCTCACTCCAGTTTTAATTTTGAAGGGCTCTGAAATGTCACCCATGAATTTAACTTTTGACCTTGTGTTAGTTAATGTTACTTTGTTCTTTCAAAATTTGGAATAAAGATTCATGGTCAATAGAATCATAGGCTTTTTTAAAATCCACAAATATACAGACGAGATTTTTATTGTACAGTTTTTGATGTCATAGGATCAACTTTAGATTCAGGATCTGTTCAGGGCAGGATCTGCCCGGTCGAAAACCTGCTTGATATTCACCAATTTTAGGTTCTAACTGTCCCTGTGCTCTGTCTAGTAGACATTGAGATAGAATCTGGTAACAAACTGGGAGAAGAGATATCCCTCTGTAGTTGTGTTCAGCCGTTCTATCTCATTTCTTACGTAGTGGATGAATTAGAGCATCTTTCCAATCTTCCGGAATCCGTTCGGTTCGCCAAACTTCTTGTAGAATTTTGGTTATTTCCTTGATTGTACCTGGACCAGCGGATTTCAAAAGTTCAGCAGTGATTCCATTTTCATCAGAAGCTTTGTTATTTTTAAGTCGCTTGATTTGCCTAATTATTTCATCCTTATTCGGTGGTAATGAATCTGGGTTTGTTCGTTTAGGGTTTAGGGTTGGTATTTTGTTTAAGGGCTCAGGACAGTTTAGTAGTTGTTCAAAATATTTGGCAAGTTCTTTACAATTGTCTTTGTTATTTAGCGCTAATTGTCCGTTTTCCTTTTGAAAGCAAAGACTTTGGGGTTGATAGCCTGTTAATATAATTTTAAATGTTTTGTAAACATTTCGGGTATTATTTTTTTGACTAATTTAGTTTAACTAATTAGCTTCGATGTTTCTTTTCTTACTTCCAAAAGGATGTTATAATTTATTGCTGTTTTTTTACTGTTCCAATCTTTAAATGTTTTACTTCGGCTTAATACTGCTTGCTCGCAAACTTCATCCCACCACGGATGATTTCTACGTCTTTGTAAAGGGACCAACTCTAAGGCTGTTTTAATAATTTTTTGTTTCAATTCTTGCCAGTTTTGGGCTGGTTGTTTGTCAAGCTTTTCGTTATCGTTAGGGTTGGTTTTATTTTCGTAGGGTCGAACTTTGGTATTAACAGTCTCTTTTGAATACGTTTTCGAGGTTTTAAGCTAAGTTTGATTATAGTCAAATAGTGATCCGTGTCTATGTTAGCTCCTTTCCTGGCTTGAACATTCAAAATCTCTTTATAATTGCAGTACGAAATGGCAACGTGGTCAATTTGAAATTAACCCATGAACGTGTTTGGACACCTCCAGGTCTTTTGTTTTGTTATTTTCTTCTTAAAATGTGTGGACATTATTTTTAGATTAAACTCCGAATATAGTTCAACCAATCTTCTGCCATTATGCATTATGTCCATTTATGAGCGGGAAAACTGGCGATTGTTTTTCTGTGTTTTCTTTCTTTCCCTAGTTGGGCGTTGAAGTCACCCAATAAGATTTTTACATGGTTAGAGGGAATTTTAGAAATAGTCTTTTCCAGA
The DNA here is from genome assembly GCA_031761425.1 of Cosmopolites sordidus. Classification (NCBI taxonomy): domain Eukaryota; kingdom Metazoa; phylum Arthropoda; class Insecta; order Coleoptera; family Curculionidae; genus Cosmopolites; species Cosmopolites sordidus. Next base: position 587,590 of record JARFXV010000183.1, read on the forward strand.
ATTTTTTTTTCCAGAAAGACTTATTTACTTTTTTTGGATTAGATTTATTTTCATCGTTAACTGGAAGGTGTGCATTGATTAATGTATAGTTTTTGTTAGCACACTTGAGGGATAGTGTCGTAAGTCTATTATTTATTGGCTGGACATTAGTTATAGAACCAAGAATGGTTTCTCAGATAGCGAAAGCAACACCGAGATGTGGTGTATTTTTGAGTATTCTTTTGTCCATTTTACTTTTGAAAAGTCTGTAGTTGCCGAAGTCCAAGGTGTTATCATCTGTTAACCTGGTCTCTTGCAGAGCTAAAATTTGGATTTTTTGCTGATTCAATGTTTGCCTCAATTCGTGTAATTTTTCTGGGCGCAGGAGAGAGTTAATATTTACTATTCCAAAGAAAGTTTTTGATTTCGGTTTCAGACGTTGGCCAGAGGTATGTGACTGCCTTTGAAAGATTTTGTGTTTAAGCCCAGACGCCCTAGAATCCGAAAGTCCGGTTGTACCAGCAAAGCTGGCAGGGGATTGTTTACCTCCTGGGTTAATTTTGCAATTACTAGAATGCTTCATCTTGTACTTTGAATTAAAGATTTGAACCATGACGGTTCAGAGGTTAAGACTGTTGGGGTTAGTTTCACAATTTAAATCTCAGCCACACCACACACCGCAACAGACGCTGAACGTTAATGTATTAATATTATTATATTCCATTATTATCTTATTCCACGCATCCAAAAACTTCTACAATTTCGCTTCTGTTTCATTTAGCAACACCAGATTATCCGCATAAATCAGTTCCTTTATTTCAACCGTGGCAAGTTTATGCTACTCTAACTCATCGAATATTTAGATCCACTTCTTTGGCTAATTTATGAATAAGGATAATAAACAATAGTGGGCTCAAAATATCACCCTGTCTAATGCCCTTATTTGTTACAAATTCGCTTCAGCTCATGTTATTTGTTCTGACATAATTTCAGCAGATGGAATACAGAGATTGGATTGCCTCTATTAGGTGTTTCATTCACTCTTTTATTACGTAGGGCCTGCCAAATTGGTATCCTGGGAACACTGTCGAATGCCTTTTGAAGATCTACAAAACAAAAATATAACTTTTTTTTCATTCCAAGGTCTTTATCACAAGTTGTCGCAACGTAAATATAAGATCTAATGTGCTCTTGCCTGCTGTAAATCTATACTGACTATCATCAATTTTATTTTTCATCTCTTCTATTCTTAATCTTCGTTCTAGTATGCCTTCATATATTTTACTCATTGTACTCAATAGGGAAATCCCTCTGTAATTATGAGACATTGAGCAGTCTCCTTTTTCAAAAATTGGCTAAATGATTGCTACTTCCCAGTCCCTCGGTATATCTCTGTTACTATGTACTATACTTACTGTACTACTTACTGCTTACTTACAGTACTATGGAGCGTTTAGTACTTTAAGGAGAAGATCTGTTCCCGCTTTTCCTATATTCATGAGCAACGCCACTTCAACCCCATCATTCCCAGCTGCCTTCCCATTCTTACACATATGAATTGCACTATTAATTTCGTTATACTGTGTTACCTTAGAATTGTTGTTGCTTTTTCTTTGGTCTCTTCTCATCATTTACTGAGATGTCCCCACCCTCTAATACTTCTTTAAAGTGTTCCAGCCAAACTTCGTTCAAGCAATTTGAATAACTTTTCCAACTTATTATTCAAGTATCTTTAAGGAACTTTAAAGTAATTAATTTAACCAATTATTTTGAATAATTTTTGAAAAACTAACATCTATTTTTCAAAAAAATATCACATTTTATTTTAAACAAAAACATTAAAAAATAATTATTTTAATTATTTTAAACCATTTTGAAAAAGTAACATCTATTTTTTTCAAACAAATATTACATTTTATATTTCATTTTAAACCAAAACAACAAAAATAAAATTTGAAAATGAGCGAACACGAATATACTGACCAACCAGAGATAGAACTAGATAAACTATCAGAGATATTTTCGATTATATACATTAAATTTTTAAGTGCTTGTGATTATGCTTATAGCAGAGCAGCACAACTAATAAACTCGAGTAACCCAACAATATATTCGAAAATTAAACAACTTCTAAATTCTCATCTCGGCGATACCCGAGACTTGGCATCACTAATTCAAGACTTACAACGAACAAAACAACAGCAAAATGAATCTCCATTAATATTCTTAAATAGAGTCCAATCATTAAACGCAAAAATGCACGCGAACATTCAAAAATCAACACTATCCAGCAACGAAAAGCAAGCTCAAATTCAACTAGTCGAGACAATGGCTTTAAACGCTCTACTAACTGGACTAGAGACACGCATTGGACACATCATCCGTGCAAGTAACCCCAAAAACAATCTGGACACTCAAGTTCGAATAAGACGAGAACTTCAACTATCATATAATGAGAATCAAAAACAAACAAAACCGATTATGACAAGAAATATGCCTAACAACCAACCAATTAAACGTTCAAACTTTCAAACACCCCAATGTTTATACTGTAGACGTCTAGGATATTAATCCAGAGACTATCGCGCAAGATTAGCAAACGTAAATCAACACCCGGCATATTTTCAAAATACTCAAAGACCGTCAGAATATTTTACACATCGACCAAATGAACCTCAAATTCAGAGACCAAATAATACTCAGTTTGCAAATACACAACCAAGACCAACTAATTCACAATTTACGCAACAAAGACCTTCAGTTATCCAAAGAAGCCCAAATTTTAATACGTTCAACCTGCAACGAGCACATTTTGTTAACTGAAATTATACATCAGAATATTATCCGGAATATGAAACATATGAATATTTTGAAGATGATCAATACTATGACCAAGATAAACAATATTATGACCAAAATAGTGAATATTATGAGAATATTATCAATATGATAATGTAGAACAACAACCAAATAGTTATCATGATGACATAGACCAATATGTAAATTTTCAATTATCTCCAGACCAAAATCAGTCAACGAACAAATTGACAAAATTCAAGCTCAAATACAAACTTTGAATTTCGAAAAACAAATCTAATCATCAATCAGTCAAGAACAAACATTTCTCTAAAACCTTTACTCGTAGTTGATGTAAATGACTTGTATTATATCAAAGATGCAATAAATAATTTTAAATTATTAATCGATACGGGAGCAGGTATTTCTATATTTAAAGAACACACTGTAAAAAATTAGAATAGAAGAATTCCAGAAAACCTTTCAATACAGGGCATAACTGATCAAAAATTACTAATCACAGAATCGACGTTAATACCTTTCAAAAAATGATTCACATAAAGTTTTCATTTATAACCTAGATATAGACTTTGACAAGATCTTTGACTAGATTTCTTAGACCACTATGAATGCACAGTTGATTTAAAAAACAAACAATTATTAACAAATTTCAAAACACTACCGTTGTATAAAATCAACAATTTGATAAATTCCACCAGAAACCCACAAAATCAACAAAATTTACAAAGACAGGAAAAACGAAATTAACATTAATGCCAGGACAGAACAGATTTTTAAATTAAAATATAGCCTCACAAACACAGATGCTGTAATATCCATACAAGAAAAAGAAAAGGTTTATATACCTAATGTTCACGTTAATGAAAACGGTAAATTTCTTACTTCCATCGTAAATTGTAATGCCATACCAAAATCGATCAAATTTTCAGACATAAACATTGACCTTATAAATATGATCAAAATTTTAATAATAATACTCAAAATCCTCTCCAAACCGATAGAATACAAGAGATAGTCACAACTCCGAACCGAACATCTAAATGAAGAAGAAAAAGAACTAATAACAAATCTATGTCTTGGTTTCGAAGATATATATTATATGTAAAATGGTCAACTAACATTTACTAGCGAGATCAAATACACTATCGATACGAATAATGCAAAACCAACATACACAAAGTCATATAGATATCCCCAAATACGCAAGGAAGAAGTGAAAAAGTAGATTAATGAAATGCTAAACTAGAAAATAATCAGACCATCCATTTCTCCATGGTCCTCTCCAGTATGGATCGTACCAAAAAAATTAGACGCATCCAATAAACAAAAATGGCGCGTAGTCATCGACTACAGCAAATTAAACGAGCTAACCACAGATGATAAATACCCAGTACCAAACATATCGGACATTTTAGATCAATTGGGATAATGTGAATATTTTTCTAGACTAGATCTTGAATCAGGCTTTCATCAAATAGAGATCAACCTGACAGATATTCAAAGCATTCTCATTCGAAAACGGTCATTATGAATTCATATGAATGCCGTTTGGATTAAAAAATGCTCCATCAACTTTTCAGCCTGTTATGGATAATATACTCTTGGAAATCCAAAATGAAAGATGTTTAGTCTATATGGACGACATTATAATCTATTCAGCAACAATCCACGAACATATCTCAAGATTAAAAAACGTTTTCACCAGACTTCAAAACGCAAATCTAAAAATTCAACCAGATAAGTGCGAATTTTTGAAAAGAGAAGTAGCATATCTCGGACATATTATAACTCCTGATGGCGTGAAGCCAAACCCTGAAAAAATTAATTACATCAAAAATTTTCCTGAGCCAAAACATCCCAAAGAAATAAAATCATTTTTAGGACTAACAGGTTATTATAGGCGTTTCATCCCAGATTTTGCAAAAATTTCTAAACCATTAACCAAATTGCAACAGGAAGATGTTCCATATCTATTTAATCAACACTGTAAAGACTCATTTGAAAAATTAAAAGAATATTTAATATCAAGTCCAATTTTAATATACCCAAATTTTGAAGAACCATTTTTCTTAACAACAGATGCTAGCGCATTCGCTATAGGAGTAGTCCTTTCACAAGGATCAATTGGCAAAGAATTACCTATTGCATTTGTATTAAGAACACGAAATATTCAACGATAGAACGGGAATTATTAGTAATAGTATGGGCCGTAAAACACTTTCGTTCATACCTATACGGAAGAAAATTTACACGGTTATTTTCAATAAAAAATCCGGGCAGCCGATTAGTTCGATGGCGTCTGAAACTCGAAGAATACGATTATTAGATCATACACAAGTCAAGGAAGACAAACAAAAATGCTGACGCACTTTCCAGAATAAAAGTTAATGATTTCGAAAGATGTGCAAAATTTGTCTCAAAAACAAATGTTCCAGTTTTAACATCAAGTGAAGACAACGATAGTAAAATAGATATAAAATATAACGAATCAGAAACAGATATCAGAAACAGAGGAAAATATAATAAATGAATATAACAGATTCGTCAACCTGTATGACAACCGATCTCTAATAGATTACTTCAAAATTGAAATATCAAATGATCAACTATTAGAAAAACACACAAAAACATAATAACATTTTTATGGCAAAACAAACTCCAAGACTTTAACCACCAAATACTTGATGATATATTAGACGAACATATTGAATTATAACCGAAAACAATAAATATATTCGATAGTAAAACAGTTAAAAACAGGAAATACTTTATAATTCCTTTAGATTTGATCCAATTACAGTAGTAGTACTTTTGTTTTACATTATATACAAAGATTAAGAGAAAATTGATTTATGGTTAACCTGTTACAACGAGAATCAATTAGAACTTCTTATACACGAAATATTTTTGTTTATTTTTGCTGATGAAATATCAAATTAATTATTTGCCAAAATATTGTAAAAATACCAGAAGAAACTGAAAAATCCGAAATTCTAGATTATTATCACAATGGAAAAACTAACTTACACAGAGGAATTAATGAAACAATACGAAGAATAAAAGAAAAATACAACTGACAAGGAATAACGAAAGATGTCGAAAATTTCCTAAAGAAATGCGAAACCTACCAAAAGACTAATATACTACATCAAAATTTAAACAGGCCATTAGTCATTACAGAAACACCGAGAGAAACTTCGAGAGAATTAATATTGACTATTTGAGTACCCGACCAGAAATTACGCTTTGACCATTAGAGATGAGTTAACAAAATTTACCCGAGCATTACCCCCTCTCAGATAAAAAAGCAAGAAATATCGTAAACACCACTAAGAATACATTGTGACCAAGGTCGAGAATTTGATAATACCCTTGTAAAAGACCTATGTGAATTTTACGATATAACATTGACATTCTCAAGCATAGGACATTCTCAATCCAATGGATCGCTAGAACGATTCCATGCAACCCTCAGTGAAATGATTAGAATACATCAAATGGAAAAGCCGAAAGGGCAGCCTGTGGCGAAGTTATCGACAGTGCCCGGTAATACATTCCAGCGAGAAATATTTTTTTAGTGTCAGTGTCAGTGTCAATATCAGTAGTGCAAAAAGAACAGTATTTTTTATTAGTAGAAATATTAGTGTTGTATTGTACCTTGGAAATATTTAGTAGCTTTCAAATTAGAAGGTCATTTTTGATTAAGTGCCCGGACTCAAGGATATTGTCACGGGAAAATTAATAAGTAGAAGAATTATAAGAAAACAATCCATGACAATTGGTGTCAGAAGTGGGATTGTCCTGGCGGAAGATATCGTGTTTTTGAAGAACACTGTATTGTAAAGAATCGATTGTGAAGAATTAATTAATTGAGGGAAGAAGTTTTCGATTATTCTAGACATTACTTGTACGCGACTACGTACATGACTTTTCCGAAGGGTTCTAGAACATTCTATTTGAGAACTAACGAAGATTATTTAACTTTGAGTCCATCAAGGCATATTATATTTGAAGAAGGTTTAATCAGAGAGTTTTGAAAAAAATGGAAGAACAAATTAAGAAATGACACGAACCTGTTAGTGAGTTGCCAGAAGAACGAAAAAGATCACATGAAAAAGAAGCCGAAAGACATCAAGAACAGACGGGAATTATGAAATATTTATAGGACTTAGAAGAAAAGAGACAAGAAGAAAAGCTAGATGAGCAAGACCGGTTTCAGAAAATTTTGGATCAAAATCAAGAATCAATAAAAAAAAGGTTAGAAAAACAACAAAACAATTTTCTAGATGTTATATATTTCGTTAAAGGGGAAATTACTGATAACGAAGAAAAAGTATAAACGCAAATAAGCAACGGGGAGAGTAATGTTACGAACAGTCACCGGGGCACCTAGCACCAGTTCATGGAGAAGTCATCATTGAACTTACACTTGGTTTCATTTTTATAAGTCACAAAGCCATAGTTGCCGATGTAGAGGATACATTTATTCTTGGGATAGATTTAATCAGGTAACATGGGTTTTCCTTTAATTCAAAAATGGGCACAGTGAAGTTCAGTAATGAAGAATTTGTGCTAAATACAGAAAATAACTTTCAAGCAATAAAAATTGGCCATTAAAACCGTAAAGACACCAGCAAGTACAGAACAGATAGTTATTGGAAAATTGGACACATACCCTGGCTGCTGTGTCCGAATTGTGCAATTATTAACCAGTGGTGAAACGGAAAAATACATAATTGGGAAGATTTTGGTGAAAACAGACGGCGAAATTTTGGTTCGAGTGGCTAATGTATTTCCCACCATAATTAAAATAAATAAGGGAGATGTTGAGGTGGTAAAGCAAATCTCCAACTGTAATTTACCAAAGGGAACCGATACGATTACAACTAATATAAATAGACAGATTCTGAAAAAGTTTGAAAAATCTTGGGCCCATCTGACTCCAGAAGAACTTCAGAAAGCTAAAGATTTTGTTTTAAAAGAAAGTGATGTATTCGAGACGGGAGATGGTCAGACAGGACGAACGAACTTAATGAAGCATAGAATTAACACCGAACAGGCACACCCCATTAGGCAGCCAGCACGACGAATGCTGATCGCAAAGCAGGAAGCGATGTAAAGGCATGTTGACCAAATGCTTGAAGAAAGGGTCATAGAAGAATCCAGCAGTCCGTGATCAGCTTCGATAGTGCTAGTGACTAAGAAAGATGGAAGTGTCTAAGACTTCCATCTTTCTTTTTATGTGGACTATCGGAAGCTTAATGATGTCACCAAAAAGGACAGTTTTCCCATACCAAGAACTGACGACACGTTAACGACACTATCAGGTTCTAAATGGTTTTCCACATTACATCTGAAAAGTGGATACTGGCAAGTCTTTGTACACGAAGATGATAAAGAAAAGACCGCCTTCACCACCGGTAGTAACCTATATTAGTTCAACGTAATGCGCTTTGGATTGTGCAATGCACCAGCTACATTCGAGCGATTAATGCATCTTGTCCTAAGAGGTCTTATTTGGAAGACCTGTCTAATGTACTTCGATGATATGATGATAATAGGCCAGTTATTCGAGGACCATCTGAAAAACCTTAGGGAAGTATTTAATAGGTTTGGCCTGGCCAATTTGAAGCTGAACCCAAAAAAGTGTTTCTTGTTTTAGAAAAGAGTAGAATTTTTGAGTCATGTAGTATCTGAAGAAGGTATTCAGGCAGACGAAAGAAAGATCGACAGCATAAGAGATTGGCCAAGACCTGAAGATAAATATCAACTTAAGAGCTTCCTAGGACTGCGCTCGTACTATCTGCGCTCGTACTATCGACGGTTTGTGGAAGGATTTGCCAGCATAGCGGCTCCTCTACATAACTATCTAACTGAGGACAAATTAGTGTACAGTTGGACACCTGAATGTGACACTGATTTTAAGAGACTAAAATGTGCTCTATGCTGTACTCCTATTTTAGCATATCCAAAATAGCAAGGAATGTTTATTTTGGATACGGACGCCAGCAATAATGGAATTGGAGCTATCCTATCAGAGGAGCAAAATTCTGAAGAACATGTCATCGAGTATCACAGTCGCATTTGTCTAAACCAGAGCAGAATTATTGTGTCACAAGAAGGGAGCTGCTTATCATTGTTAAGGTCGTTGACCATTTTCACCAATATTTATATGGCCGTAGATTCCTAATTCGTACAGATCACGCCGCTTTAAAATGGCTTCTTGAAATGAAGAATCCCGAACGACAGTTGGCCAGATAGAAAAGTTACAGCAGTATGATTTCGAAATTAAACATCGACCGGGGAAACTTCATAGGAATGCTAGGGGAAACTTCATAGGAATGCTAGGGGAAACTTCATAGGAATGCCAATACTCTATCCAGACGTCCATGCAAGGAAGATTGTAAACATTGTCAAAGAGTAGATCAGGGAGAAGGTTATACGTACATCAATGCATGGATGACTGGCATTATGTGTTCGGACTGGCAAGTGCCTGGACCCAAGGATATTGTCACGGGGAAATGAATAAGTAGAAGAATTATAAGGAAACAACCCATGACAATATTAAACAAGTTAAAACAATATTAATGTTATAATAACATACAAAATAGAGCTCATGGATTTATATTAATGGTGTAAATCCATGAGTCAGATCATCAAGACCACCTGAAACACTATATAATGAACAAAATTTAATATCGAAATACATGAAAGATTTGAACAACAAAATGGAATATTATTACAAGATCGCACGCGAAAAAACGATTTTGAAGAAAGAACAATCAAAAACCCGTTTTGATGAAACCATTCCAAAGAAATTTCATGAATATAAAATCGGAGAAAAGGTATATGTTAAAGAATCGCAAATAACAAACAAATCTGAAAATAAGTTTGAGGGACCATACAAAATCCAAGAACTCTTTGAACACTCCGCTATTCTTTTAAATCCATTAACTAAACAAAAATCAAAAATTAAATTTTGATAGATTAAAGCCCTATCATGAGTAAATTCTTTTCAGAATTTTCAGAACAGTCGTCAACTCCCAATGCACATTAACTCCTATCAAAATACTATTGGAATATATTTACATGAACAAGAACAAATCAGATTAGCCAATGATAAATGGACGCCACGCGTTTACAAAGAATTAAAAATAATCAAAGATATTCAATATATTCAAGAAATGATATAATATTATTATATCATATATATTTTATTCAAAGAGAATTCAAGAAGATACACCCTACATGATAACGTTCAAGGACACACATTAATCTATTATCGTAAATTTCGATCAGTTAATACTAAATATACATAAATAACAAGCGATACAAGGAAATACATATACAGAGAAAAACGCGGAATATTAAACCGAATCGGAACAATATGGAAATCTATTACTAAAAATCTTGACGCTTCGGATGGTGAATATTTTAAGGAACGTATTAGTAAAATTACACAAGATGAATTCCAGATTAAAAATCTATTGAAAAATCACATATCAGTAACATCAGTTATAAAGAATTTTAATTCAACGATCCAAGATTAGTCGATCTCAAATCAATATATTTAACATTTGCGAATCCCGAAATGAATTTTTATCGAGAATACAATAAGTGATATAATAAATGCAATAACATTTGCCAGATTAAAAATCCTGCATAGCACAATTATAACACTAGTTGATTTGATTGACTCGCTGAAACATATATCGCAGATCCTTAAAAGGAATAATCTTCCATTGCCAATATCGGCTACATCAATACCACAGTATCTCGATATAACCGATTTAAAAGCATATCAGTCAGACACAAAATTAATTTTTGTTTTAGACATTCCATTAGTCGATCAAGAAGTCTATACTCATTATCGCATTTATCCAATGCCTTTGCTTGATCATGGAACACTCCTACATCATATATTGACTACAACATACGTTTATGTGTTCGCTGTTATACACTACAATAGATGATCCGGAAAAATGCAAATTAATCGATAAACGAGACAAAATATGTTTAAATATATTTCCATACCCGATAAATAATGATGCTATATGTGAAGCTCAAATATTAAAACAACAAAAATATTTTCCAAGAACCTGTCAAACTTCAATAATTATCGCAAAAGACTATAATGTACACCAGTTGAGTATCAATTTTTGGCTAATAATTATAGCAGAACCATTACCTGTAACAATGAAATGCGGAACAAGGAAAATGATAAAAATAATAAATGAAAATGCACTCTTGAAATTACAGCCAGAGTGCAATCTATGATTACGACAAAATGAACTATAATACTTATCCAATATAGATACCACATAATTGTTGTAATCACATCCCCGAAACAATCAAGATACCAGAACTGTTGTAAGATTTGAATATAGCCAATTACAAATTAAACGAATATTCTGAACAGTTGGACAATTTATTAAACCAACCATTCGTGAAAAGAAAACACCATGGCTGGTTTACATTCTTGCCAATAATTACCTTGGTACTTGTGTACATATGTTGGAAATGCAAAAAACGTAAAGGATCAAAAATAGGAATTGTCATCATCAGAGATGATTATCCACCATCACCACCAAGAAATCAAACCAGTACACCATTTTCAAGATGGAAGAAAATCCTTCCAAGACGTAGACTCAGCGTTCATGTAGGAGAAGATATAGAAGAAGAACAATCTTTGGAATTAACCATAATACAAATTTATCTAAAAGTTGTTTCGACGCACCAACTTTTTTCCAAAAGGGGGGAGGGGGGGGGGGGTGTTATATCAAAATTATACACCTTCAAATAACCTTATTTACCAACAAGACGTATATCAGTTTCAGTTAGAATCCTTATTAAGATTTCAAAACAATTAGATTTCAAAACAAGTATCGATTCAAATCTCACTGCTGACCCAGGTTTCCATGCCCAACATTAGATAGCGAACACCTTCCATGCATACGTTAGCAGAACGACTATCTCAAGATCCACCTTGCTGCACTTTTGATGACTTAGCAAGTTCCATCCATATTTAAGGACAGGCCCGGCGAAGCCAAGTTAGTTAGTGATAAACAGTTATAGGCAAAAGTTATAAACAGTTAAACAATTAAACAGTATTATTAAACAATCATTAATTCATAACAAATAAGTAAAATATTAATTGTATACAAAAAGTAAAAAGTAACAAAGTGTAACCAAAGTATAAATATTATAAAATAAAGATAAAAGATAAATAAATTTAAAAAAAATATAAATAAAAATAAAGAAAAAAGTGATTTTTTTAAACTTCGTTTGGCGAGCCCCCAACGTAAGATATGTATATACTACAGTACAGTACTGTAGTGGCCGATAATTTTTAAACATTATAAGCTGTTGACAAACGAGAAGCACAGAGTGATTATTGGGCGGATAATACAACTTGAGAATTTTTTAACTATAAAGGAATATACAGGATTATATAAAGGGCAGTTGTCGACGAGAATTACAACTTTATTTATGCTAACGTTGAATGCCATGGACGCGTATTCTGATATGCGTATTTGGCATCCAAATCATCATTGTCATATACAGGAGCATGAATTTTCTACAAAAAACTTGAAAACCAAGAATTGGATTTACCCTCCGATGAGGTGCTAATTGGAAGAACAATGCCAGTACCTTACATGCTTGTTGCAGACGATGATTTTACTCTGGCAGTCCATACAATGAAGCCGTACAGTGTAGATCTGGAAAAGAGTCCTCCCAATCGGGTTTTCAGCGCGGCATATAGTGCAGAAGGTTTTTGGTATACTTGAATCAGTTTTTACAATTTTTCGAAAGCCAATCGAAATCAAAGTTGAAAATACTGTAGTTGAGGTTGCTTTGGCTTGTATACACCTTCATAACTTTCTTCGCGCAATGTCCGATTCCGCTGTATACCATTCACTTCAAGCTTGTGTCGATAGTGAGGATGCAAATACTGGGAACACTAATGAAGGAACTTGGAGAAATATAACTCTCGGTGATAACGGCATGGGGCCTCTTCGAACGATTCCACGAAGGGCTTCTAAAAAAAGCTACTGATAGAAGAAATGAGTTCAAAGATTACTTTGTCTCCACAGGGCTTCCTGCTTTATCAAACGAAGTACTTGCATCAATTAATAAAAAGATTACTAGTAATTGATAAATAATTAATGAAATTATAAAATGGAACGTACCAAAGTGTTGTTTTCTCCTGCCTACATATTCATGTGCTTCTGAAAATTCATGTTCACCGGATGTTTCCGTTGCTCGAATATTTTCCGAACAGATGTCTTTCGTTTCCCTTGGTGTAATCGAGTCTCAAATAAATGACAGTGGTTGATGCCCGAACCATGTTGACTCGTAGGTATTATCAGCACCAGAATCAATTTTTTCTTCTTTTTTTAATCAATTAATTTTATTGCTTTCAAAATTATATATTCATTTTTTGTTCTTAAATAAATAAATTAATACATTTATTTAATTTAATAAAATTCATCTACTTTAAATTAAATTTGTAAATTATTGTAACAACTTGCATATTATTTGAACAAGTTGAAAGCGAACGCACAAGATACCCAACATGGGTGGGAGTCGGTGTGCTATATGCTGTGCGTCTTTGGTTTTGAGTTGTGCGTCATGACTTTTCGCGTACATCTTTGCATGTCTCTTGTTCAATAACGCATGCGTCTAACCTTTTAACAGATGCATGCCTCTTGAAGACCAAAAGTTGAACAAGTGTGGACATACCTTATGTCGATCATTTTCAATTAGCGCCAATATCTTATTTCCATCAACTTCGGTCAGTCATCTAGAACGTAGTGCATTACTAAGATTAAATAAAACTTTCTGAAGTACTTACAGCATATGGAATCGTCAACTGCACCTCCACCATAAACAGCCTACATTTTCTTTTGCAACTGCGAAATATATTTACATTTTCAGAAATAATAAAGTATATTATGTCGAAAATATTTTTTATTTTGTGCAAAAACAATACACATTTTTTCCAAATATTGGCTGAAATTAGTGCTGTCAAACAACATTAAAATGTATATCAACATCAAACTTACAAACGATACAATGTTAGAACAAAAATAATCAAAATTAAAAAATAGAAATTAGTATAAACACAGATAATTTTTTATTTTTGCAGCATTAATATGTTTGATTTTTAAAATAAATCAATTTGCTTTAATAATAATAATTCATTCAATTAAATAAGTTTGAAATCTTTTTCCACTTCAGATTAAACTAATATGGACATCTGTTATAATGTTGGTGTTATTATTGTTGATTGGTAAATAAATGTGTTAATAAATACAGCAGAAGCTCGATTATGTAAACACATCTTTATATGAACTATTCACTATAGTGAATAGTAAATACTTAATATGACCCGTTCTATACAGTGAATAGAGAGCTAACCTCGATTAAATGAATAACTTTCGGAACTTCCAGGTCTGTCGGTAAAACACTTGGGAAAAAATCAGGATGGAGAAAAATTGTATGAATAGTTTAGTAAATAATCTTTTAACGACATTCTGAATAAAAAAGACATATTTTCTACAAATGGTGGATGGTTACAGAAATTTAAAAATATATTTAGTATTAGATTTTTGAAAATATCTGCTAAAAATTATCTACGAATTCCGAACTATCTGAACATCGATTAACATCTTGTTTCAGTCAGAAATACACTGAATCTTACAAATAATGAGATATGTAATGCGGATGAAGTTAAAGATTACTTTCTAATAAAACATTAGAAATGAAGTCTGAAAAAATGGCTACAGGAACGAAATCCGAAAAGCAATGCTTACTTTTCTCGATTGCACAAATGCTTGCTTGAGGCAAGATAAAACATGTTTTAGGAACTCTACACTTCCCGTTGATTTCGATTATTCAAAGAATGCTTAAATGACTTTTGGAATTGGCAATTGGAAATAATATTGATAATCGATGCGAAAAACTTTAAAAAAATGTTTACAATTAATTTGGCTGCCATGTTGTAACGTCATTATGTTAAACTGTTTTCACGTAAATACTATCAACGGCTTTTATATTGTTGGTTACTAATTTAATTGAGTAATGCGTGACAAAGGGTTCATAAAGGCCAATTATGATAATATACCTGGTGTGGATATTTTTACGGTCACAGATTTTCTCAAAAATAACATTCGGCTCAATTTAGCTGAAGTTTGAACTGCTAAAGCACCAATTCGAGTTTTTTTTTTAAATAATAATGTAATGTAAATAAGAAACAAAATATTGCTATCAAATATAATTAAATTATTTGTAGAGTTTCACGCGAAAGTTACGGTGACAAGGCTATAGGTTATGTTTAATTTAACCCCAAAAATTGTATTCGCACGGTGAAAGGACGTGTATGTCAAGAACAAAAAGTTCTGAGTAATGCTTATACAGTTACCTTAACTATTAATGAAAAACTAAGAGAAGTTTAAGACACTCAATGTCACGATTGTGTAGCTTCAGCAGGTAATAAATACTCAAACATAAAAAAATATATAATGTTATAAATAATAATCTTTTTATATATATGATGATAGATGGTTGTAAAAATTTTATGTAGTTTCAGGATTAATACGTCGTGCTGTTTGGAACCATTGATTTTGACGTTTAACATCTTGTGGCACATTTAAAAACATTTTTTTCGGGAAATAGTACGGTTGGTTGGTATGGTTGTTTCTTTTACAAAATGGTACGAAATAGGCACAATAACTAATTAGATTTGACATTTTCAATAAATTTATCAATACATTGATGATTATATCAAAAATAAGTTGATTAAAAACTAAAACATTTGTATCAGCTGTTTGTAATGTTGAGGGAAAATAGACATTGTCACATGCGCTCGAGTTTTTTTCGGGAGCTGTCGGCGTGTCATCAGTACTAGGTTTAAAAATGTATTTTCAATTTGATATAACTTATCTATAACTTTTGAATTGTAAGGAAAAAAATAATAAAAATCAAAATAGTTTTGTCATAAAAGGTATATATGATCTTTCCATTTATGACACATTTTTTTAATATAGTTTCATATATCTTTTGTACTTTAAATAAGTCAGCAAATACCCTTCATAAAAATGTTTGCATATAAAATGATGTATTTGTTAGGTTAAAATATTTAAATGAAAAAGTTTACCCGAAAATGCTGTACTTTTATTGGATACAATACTATTGGATAATACCCCCAACTATCCACCTACAGAAAACTTACGAATGGATGATGGAAAACTATTTGCTATTTATATGCCCCCGAATGCAACACCCTTGATTCAGCCAGTGGATCAGAACGTTATTCTAATGACGAACTTTACTATAGATCAAGCTTGGTATCATCAATTTTATCTTCCAAGTATGAGGATCTTTTACAGCTTCTAAAGGTTTATCCATAAAAAATTGTATAATGTATCATTAACATGGAACAGGCTTGATATTACACTATAAAAAATGTTGGAAAGCATTTTGAATTTTGCTAAGAATAGCGATAACTCTGACCAGGAAGAAAATATTTCATCCAGCATTATGAAGGAGAAATTAAACAGTACAGAAGAGAAATCGTTCAAAGAAGTTACAAATTTTTTGGTATAAATTAGCAGGTAAATTGATTGAATTTCTATATATTATTCATCTAGGTTGAATATTTAAGAGAGGGTATTCTGATATGGAATGAATATGACGTTGGTGAAAAGGAGTTTGATGATGGTGATATAATGAATGAAGACTTTTATAAAGGAAGTTACGGAAAACTGGAAATTAGAACCCCATTAGAACCTGTAGATACATTTGATAAGACTGTTTTATTGATATTAATGATTTACTGGTATTGATAAAATACAGAGCCATGTCATTGCAAAAAAGTTTTTCTTAAAGCTCATCACACATTATTTTAATAATCTAAAATGATTTATTTGCAAAAATCAATATACTTTCGATTATATATACAAATTTGATTTTATGAACACACCTGGTATTTATAAGTTCACATCACCGTTAGTGGTATTAGTAAATAAAACAAAATTTAACTGTACTCACTGTTTTTATTTCTCAACAAATTAAGATTCTAAATGTTTGGATATTGAAGAAGCAGATCATTTGGAAATATCAGTTCCTGCACCAGCGTTAACGTTTGCTGCTGCATTGAACCCGAACCCAATACCAGCCTCACCCTCCATGGCACCATTACCAAATCCGCCGGGAATTTTTGGCATTCCTGGTATATTTGGTAATCCGGGTATTTTAGGCATTTGAGGTACTGCCTGACAATCAATGGTTATCTAAATGAGAATAAAAGACACATTTTACTTTTTTTCATAAAATTTATTAGTTAATATATTATAATTAATACGAGGTGTGTAAATAAAGTATAGATACTGGTGGTGTAGCGTTCAATCTGTTAACACTGTTGGTTTTTCCTTTGGAGGGGAGACAACTTCACATCTGATGCGTCTTCAGTGCGAGTTTAAACTTCCTAGAGTTATTTGGTCTGGAGCAATGTTTCATGAAATATGATTTTTTAGTACGTTTTTAAAATGATTGACGACAATTTCGAGTAAAGCTATGTTATCAACTTCATTTTCAATCTCCCCAAAAAGTCTAGACAAGTTTCACTCCTATTGTTTTTTTGATCCAGTAAAAGGTTTTGTTGGAAGCCATTCGATACGAAAGTCATTTATACTCGAAACTTGGCCTTCCTAGAATGTCTTAAGCAACCTGAAAACCTGTGCCTTGGCAGAACACTGTTCCCCTAGGCATGTGGAACTTTTGCAGAGTTTGAATTAAACCTAATTGCGCACCGTTGCTTGAAATTGTTGTCCCTCATTTTCAGAGAACGCCCTAGAAAATTCCGGATTACGAAAAGAATTGCTACCGATCACCAAGTGGCTTCAGAAAGTTTAAACTCGGATTGACGACGCATCAAATATTGGCCTATCTCCCCTCCAACGGGAAAGCGAACAGTATTGCCAGATCAACCGCTATATCTCATTACTTTATTAATACACTTCCTATATTATTATCTTAACAATATTCCGTTTTTTAATACTTAAAGATGTTTTAAGTATAAACCTTTAAAAATATAGAATGATTTCATATTATTTTCTTAGTTACTATGAGATAAAGTTAAATTTTATGTCAAATTTAATGCAGTTTGTACATATTAGGTTATAGGTTGGAGAAGCGTTTAATGGCTGACAAAATATTATTTAAATTTGTTTAAATCTATATTTATATTTTGATTTGCAATTCAATGAAGGTGTTCTTGATGACGGTGATAAAATCAATATGAAAGCTGCTAACGATGAAAAAGTGATTCCTCGTGATATTACAAAATTAGTCCCCTAAATTCGATTCTTCACAAGCTTTGTTACGAAGAAAATAAGACGTTGCGAACAGCGTGCTTCTGCACCTAATATTAATTCTTCTATTGGAACCTTCGGTGCGAAACACTAAACTCGAAGAGATTTACCATTAAATACCAAATCACTTTTTTTAGATTTAGTTGAGATTAAATCATATCCCTGATGATGCTAATATGGTTAGCGAAACGTGCCTTGAAAAGTTTATATTAGAAATATATTAGAATTTGTAATTAGAAATATATCCAATCATAAATTATTTTAGATATATCCTGAACTAAAAAAAGCAACACTATGAAAAATATATTTTATTGGATTAATTTTTTAGTTTTTGTGTATACCATAACGGTATTACGTAACGATAAAAAATTAAGAAAATTTAATTACATTTTGTTACAAATTCAATTGTTAATGAATAGGTCCACCACAGCTATTGTAACTCTAGGACGAATGTACGACTACGTTTAGGAGTTAGAGGCGCATCACCAGCTAAGGCTATTTAGCGACTAGACCTACAGCTTAACGTGGGTTTCGAACCATGGTCATTAGCTACCTTTCAGAAGGCATCCGGCCTTACGCGGCTTTGACCCTCATGGCTGAGTGGAAATTCCTAGTCGGATTTTACACTCTGTCTGTTGAAATGCAATACGTAAGCCTAGCCTCTTCTAACTAACCTCAGTTTTCTAACTAACCTAACCTACCCTTGTGTTTTCCAAATATTTGTATCGCTCTGGTTGTTCTTCAAGTACTGATCTCGAACAAATAAAGACCATAATAGCCTAAGATCGACGTACCACGGTACGTCTGACAACTTATAAGTTAAATGTTACATATAAGTTAAATATTAGCAAATCGACCGTTTTGACTATCTGAAAAAATAATGGGTACGCCTGCCGATACAAAATGTCTAAAATCGGTTGTTGTGCCAGAAAACATCGATACTGTGAGCAAACTGACAAAACAAGATCGCCATGTGATATACCGTGAGATTGAGGCACCCCTGGACTTGAGTATGACAAGCACATTTAAGAGTTTACATGAACATTTAACGGTGAAAAAGATTTGTGCGAGTTAGATTCCGTATAATTTGAACAACACTCAAAAAAAGGCCCGTGTATAACATCTATATAGGTGACGAATCGTGGATCTTGAAGAAATAAAAAAAAAACAATCAGCGACGCAGGATCATTCTTCACCATGACAACGCGAACTCTCACACATCCGATCGAAACTCAATATTTGATCGATTAAAATATCAAATTGATTGTTCATCCACCGTACTGATTGGCACCCAGTGATTTTTTTTTGTTCCCATTCGTAAAGAATAAACTACGTAGCCAACAATTTTGGAGGCCAGAAGAAGCTGTTGATGCGTTCAAAATGCATGTTTTGGAAATACCTCAATCGGAATGGAAAAAGTGCTATAAAAATTGGTTCAAACGTATGTAAAAGTGTATCGATCATCGCGAAGAATATTTTGAAAAACAATAAAACCATTTTTAATGATAAATATTTATTTTTATTTATTATTCCGGATACATAAATAGTAACCCTCGTAGTAATTGGTGACCTAAACGCTAAAGTTGGAAAGAAGAAGCCAAAGCATGTATGAAGTATGTAATGATAATGGTGCAAGACTAGTAGAGTTCACCGCAGGCGCAGATATGCGAATTGGAGGAAGACTATTCCTCCATAAGAATATCCATAAGGTCACCTGGATGTGCCCTGATAGAAATACAACCAATCAGACTACATTCTAATTGACGCTAGACATGCAATCAATTATATTGGACATTGGGCTGAACCGTTACGAAATGATGTATTTTAATTACCGCGATCACTGAGAAAGAAATTAGCGAATTACTTCACAATTCCGACATCGAGGACTTCGATCCTTTAGAAGAGGATATTGGTATTGGAATACGTTCCACACAAGATCGACATCTTGCTGCGAGTGATTCAGAATCGATGGATTTAGATCAATCTCATGAAACTGAGTCTGAAACTGAATACTTGGAAGATAACCTGCAAAAATCAACTACTTACCGTCGATGTGACCTTGGAGCCGCACAAGCCAGAGGCAGGTGAATGCGAGGGCGAGAAAGAGCCGGTATAGAGGAGAGTTTTCTGCCGAATGTTCCTACCATCACACAACCTGCTTATTTAAGTACGGATACAGGAGACTATGAACGGATTGATTATTTCTAGCAATATATCAATGACGACTTAAACGAAATGATTGCCATCAACAGCAACAGAACTGCTGCTGAACTAACTGGAAAAAGTTTGGATTTGACTGCTGGTGAGATCAAGATTTTTGTAGGTGCATCAATGATCATGGCTAGTATAAATTATCCCAGTATTCGTATATACTGACAAAAGCGATGACGCGTTCCAGTGATTGCAGACAACATTGCACGTAATCGTTTCATTCAAATAAGAGACTCTTTGAAACTGGTATATGATGATGATATACGGAATGAAGAGAAGAATAAAGATCATCTTTGGAAAGTTCGTCCATTGATTGACAGGGTTCAACGTGGATGTCTCTTACAAGATAAATCGCAGTTCATGTGTGTGGTCGAAATGATAATCCCTTTCACTGAAACCTGCCTAATGAAGCAGTATTGCCTCTGTAAAATCCATTCTACCGGATTTAAAGCCTTTGTACTTGTCAATCCCAATGGACAGGTTTGTGATTTTCACATATATCAAGAGCGCACTACGTATCCAATATATAAAGAGACTGAATTTGGTTTAGCTGATAAAGCCGTATTATTATTTTTAAGATATATTTCTAAATGATAATGAAAATAGTGTGATTTTTAGCATCTTATGCTTTTCATTACACCCAAAAATAAATCGGCTTACTATAAAGCATTACCAACCCAATGTCTATTAAAATACACAGACATAAATCAGCTGATTATGCATTACCAGCCCAATATCCTTTTAAAGGAACTAAAAATATCAGACCAAACGTGGTGCCAATAGTCAAGGTGCCAATACCAATATATCTAAAAAAAAAATATAAAAATTCCATCTTCACTATATCATGTAAAAAAAACATCTAAAAATTCTAGGCTGCAGGGCCAAAAAATACCTTTTGATCGACACTGGTCGGACAAAATAAAGGTTGCATTTTTAGGAGTGTATATATATATATATATATATATATATATATATATATATATATATATATATATATATATATATATATATATATTAATTAACAAAGCTATACAGAAGCTGAGTGCTTAATGCGTGAGGATGGTACAGTTTTTAGGAGTGTATATATATATATATATATATATATATATATATATATATATATATATATATATATATATATATATATATATATATTAATTAATTAACAAAGCTATACAGAAGCTGAGTGCTTAATGCGTGAGGATGGTACAGTGTACAGGGAGCGGATGGAAATATTAGAGATTGTCCGAAGATTTTATTCAAAGTTATATGAGGTTCAGAGCTAGTCAAGAACAGCATTGTCCACTGAAGAACAAATGCCGGATATCCTGGTGGAGGAAGTGACAAATGCTATAGACTCGATGAAAAATGGCAAGGCTCCATGAAATTATAGTATAACTGTTGAGATGTTAAAGGCTGGTGGCCGGACGTTACATAAAACACAAGCAAAATTATACTCAGAATGCCTCAAAGAAAAAAAAGTACCCAACTTATGGAAAAATACCGAAGTGATTTTTTTATATAAAAAAGGAGCACATGAAGGTTTAAAGAACTACCGTCCAATAAGCCTCCTATCAGTGGTGCACAAAGTTTTCACCATGATAATATATCAAAGAATATTACGAAAACATAATGATGCCCAACCAAAAGAGCAGACAGGATTCAGAAGTGGATTCAGTACAATGGATCACATCCAGGTTCTACAGCAGGTTATAGAAAGACACAACTATGCCACTGTGCTTGGCTTTTATCGATTATGAAAAAGCATTTTGATTCAATCTCAAAGCAGGTCATAATAGATGCATTGTTTAACCAAGGACTAGAGAAAGCCTATGTAAACTTACTAGGATTAATATAAGATGAAACTACAGCGACAGTCCATCTTGATGATCTTGAGGTTGGAAACCGCGTTAAATATGGCTGGCAGGCATTTGGCCGCCTCAAACTACCACTTTGCCTGAAAAAAAAAGTCTTTGATCAGTGTGTCCTGCTAGTTATGACATATGGAAGTGAAACTTGGACATTCACATCGCAGTCAATTCAAAAACTTCGGGTAGCACAAAGATGTATGCTTGGCATTACTAGACGATATAGAAAGACCTGCACATGGATCAGGGAACAAACGAAAGTGAATGTCATTATTGGAAGAATAAAGGAATTGAAATGGAGGTGGGCAGGCAATGTAGCGAGGCGATGGGACGAAGGATGAACCTGGGCGATTCTGGACTGGATACCGCTTGACAGCAAACGTGCACGGAGAAGACCGAAAACACGATGGACAGATGACGTCATAAAATACGTATATGTATATATATATATATATATATATATATATATATATATATACGTATATATATATATATATATATATATATATATATATATATATATATATATACGTATATATATATATATATATATATATATATATATATATATATATATATATATATATATATATATATATATATATATATATATACATATATATATATATATACGTATATATATATATATATATATATATATATATATATATATATATATATATATACGTATATATATATATATATATATATATATATATATATATATATATATATATATATATATATATATATATATATATATTATTATTATTCACGTATGGGCCCTGGTGGACCACGCGAAGTACAATCTTCCTACATTTTTCTCTCTGGCCTACCTTCCAAATGTTAACCATGTGTCTGAAACAGCCTCTATCTTGAATTTCACTTTGTGTAATATTTGCTGATTTTAGGTCCACTTTAATTGCAGCAATCCATTTAATTATTTCTACTTTAACTCTACTCCTATTTTCATAAAATTCGACTATTTGTCTAGTTAGCCTACTCGGATTCATCCGTTTTATGTGTCCGTAAAACTTAAGTCTTCATTTTCTCATATCGCTATGTATATCTGTGTACTATTTGATTTCTTGGTTTTCTCGAAGTCGGTATGTTGTGCTATTTATTTGTTTGGAGCCTAGGATTTGTCTTATGATTTTTCTTTCCTTCTTTTCAATGTCCTCGATGTCCCGCTTTCTATTCAAAATGAGCGTTTCTGCAGCATATAGACTTTCTGGCTTAATAACTGTGTTGTAATGTCTCAGTTTTGTGTTTTTACATAGGCATTTTTCGTTGTAAATATTTTGTGTCTCAAGTCTCAATGCCGTTTCCATTTTTTGACATCTACCCTTAGTGACCGCTTTTTCCAACCCATTTTCCATGATTATTTCACCCAAATATTTGAATTGAGAGACTCGTCTGATATTACCATATTTTGTTTTTAGAAATGGTGTTCTTAGTCTGTTGCAGGTCATGTATTGTGTCTTTTCAAA
Organism: Cosmopolites sordidus; assembly: GCA_031761425.1. Lineage (NCBI taxonomy): Eukaryota > Metazoa > Arthropoda > Insecta > Coleoptera > Curculionidae > Cosmopolites > Cosmopolites sordidus. The sequence continues at coordinate 611,329 of JARFXV010000183.1, forward strand.
GGAAATTTGGAGTCATACCTTTTCTGCTGTTTCTTTTAGGATTTCAATATGTTTTTTTGCCGTTAATACATCTTCAGCTAAAATTGTTAGAACATCAGCAAATGCCAGACAATCAATTTTGATGTTGGTTCTCCCCAGTTTAATGGGCTGGTCAATATTCGGGGCCAACTTTTTTTTACGCCACTCCTGTATTACTGGATGGACTCTCGCCACTCCTGTAGAGTGGCGAGAGTCCATACCCTTGTCTCACTCCAGTTTTAATTTCGAAGGGCTCTGAGATGTCACCCATGAATTTAACTTTTGACCTTGTGTTAGTTAATGTTGCTTTAATAATTGCCAGCGTTTTCAGATCTAGTCCTTATTCTTTCAAGATTCGGAATAAAGATTCGCGGTCAATAGAATCATATGCTTTTTTGAAATCCACAAATGTACAGACGAGATTTTTATTGTAAAGTTTTTGATGTCTTAGAATCAACTTTAGATTCAGGATCTGTTCAGGGCAGGATCTGCCCGGTCGAAAACCTGCTTGATATTCACCAATGTTAGGTTCTAACTGTCCCTGTGCTCTGTCTAGTAGACATTGAGATAGAATCTTGTAACAAACTGGGAGAAGAGATATCCCTCTATAGTTGTTTACATCCGTTCTATCTCATAGAAGGATCTCTCTCTATAATTATTTCATCTTCATTCGGTGGTAATGAATCTGGGTTTGTTTGTTTAGGGTTTAGTGTTGCTAATTTGTTTAAGAACTCAGGACAGTTTGGTATTTGTTCAAAATATTTCGCAAGTTCTTTGCAATTGTCTTGGTTATTTAGAGCTAATTGTCCATTTTCCCTTTGGAAACAAAGACTTTGGGGTTGATAGCCTGTTAATTTAGTTTTAAATGTTTTGTAAAAGTTTCGGGTGTTATTTTTTTGGAAATCTTTTTCTATTTCATTAAGTTGATTGTTTTTATATTTTCTTTTAGTTTGTCTAATTAACTTCGATGTTTCTTTTCTTACTTCCAAAAAGATGTTATAGTTTATTGCTGTTTTTTGACTGTTCCAATCTTTGAATGCTTTACGTCGGCTTAATACTGCTTGCTCGCAAACTTCATCCCACCACGGATGTTTTCTATATATATATATATATATATATATATATATATATATATATATATATATATATATATATATATATATATATATATATATATATATATGCTCCTGAATCGGGAAGCACAGAAATGCTTCTCTTGAGGGTTAAAATGTAATGTCATTTAAACTACCATCCAGAAACTATAAAGTCCGAATCTAAAAGTTAATTGTAAGACCAGGCTGACCTATCTTGGATCCTTACAAAACAGCAATACTTGTTTTTATTTGGTTAAACTAAGTAGATTTCGGCATAAAATACTACGCAGAATATATGGACCCGTATTTGACTGTAAACATCAAGGTTGGCGGATAAGGTGGAAATATGAATTAAGACTATGAAGATGAATTTAGAATTGGACATAGTGATATAGGGCATATAAAACACCAACGGTTAAATGGATCAAACATATGTGGATAATGGTTAATGAACATGCAGCGAAGAAATTCTTTGTAAAAACTCAATATGGAAGTCGCTCAAGAGGAAGGCCAAGGCTGAGATGGCGAGATGATGTGATCGCGTATCTTAAGAAAAAACTGGACTAAAAGTGCATGGATGGAAAGCATTTATAAGGAAGAAGGCTCTTCATGGGCCATAGAGCACAGTGTGTGTGGGGGTTGTCAGGGTGACTAGTTTTAAATACAGAGAAACACCACTTTCATCCGAAGAAAATTATGCTTGGCATTTGGAGGAATTGGAAAGGACCCATACACTCTGAGTTTTTTTTTTCACGCAACCAAATCACCCATACTGACCTCTACTGTTTGTAATTAGTTCGGCCTAAAGCAGCAATTGAAGAAAACCGGCTAGAATTAGCAAACAGGAAAGGGGTCGTGATTCATCATGAAAATACATAGCCACACATTTCATCAGGACTCGACATAAAAATTCTTGACTTTCGATGTTTTGCCCCATTTCATTTACCTTACTCATCGGACATCGTACCTTTGGACCACCATCGGTTCCGCTCCCTCCAACATGTTCTAAATTTGAAATCTATTTAATACAAATTTTGCAAAAAGGCATTTTGCAAAAATGCATACCTATCATAACGTTAGCAAAAAGTAGTGAACGACATCCATAACTCCGTGACATGGTTTCATTAATTTATGGCCCAAAAGAAAAACAATCTTTTTTAAACCAAAGCCCAGTTTATATTATTAAGATGAGATAATTTAATTGACACGAAATATTTACGGGTGGATGAAAATATAAACTATATTTCATAATATAAACTATTTTAACAACATTGTGAAATTTATCAAATCAGTTAATTATTAAAGAAAATCTCAAATTCTTCTATTCTCATCGTTGGTTCCTACCTGGACTAAATACAACTGGACTATCATCATAGCGGAACCAGCTTCGGAAAACATAATATAACACTCACTTAGTAGGAAAGTGATTGATTACTCAATAGATACGAAGTTTGACTTGATGAATTGAATAGTGATCCACATTTTAAAATATTTAATGACCTGGGTTAAGGGTTAAGAGTTCAGTATGAAAGTTTCGTTATTTAAGTATAAAACTAAATCTTTATAGTATTCAGAAGCCGAAAACTCTCTTATACTGCTATTACTTTCTTGTCTTGTTTAACAACGACATCTACGAAATTTTTATTAGAGTTTAAATAATCAGAAATTACACATTATTCTATCAGGTGAATATAGTGAATGCCCGGTGAATTCAATGCAATTTTGTTTTAAAAGGCTTACAGCTATTAAATCAATATGTGTAAAGCCATAAATAGTGTAATTACCTTGAAAAATTTCAATAGTCCTTGTAGGTTAGTGTCTTTTAAGAACATTGTGCTTTTGTTTCCGATATGCATCGAATGTTGTTGCAATAACTCATCATTCAATTATTTGCGAATTTTACAGACATACTTTACTATCATGTAGTTAGGTTTTTACCTTCCCATTTATTGGTGTGGAATCCAACAGTAAGTATTGTTTTAATATTCGCAATATTTAAAAACATTTCTGAGTATTGTCGTAGATAAAATACCATTGAAAGTAGTTTTAATAATTTGTTTTCACGTATCTAGTGAAGATATAGGATTTTAGCGTACTGGTACTGTCTAATGATATTTAATCGAATTTCATACCTATTAATATAACATTGGTAAAATGTTACTTGCGAATATAATGTATTCAATTTACTTATAAGCATGATAAAAAATTATTTTTGCTGTTTAATACTGCTTTGAACTGCAGATGTTTGAAAATTACACTACGTGAGATGATTGTCAACAAGAGTTAATATGCAAATGATTATTTAATAATGTATTATTTATATTATTTTAAAATAAGAAACAGAGTGCAATATTTAAGAATATATGTAAACTGTTTAAAAAGTTTCAAACCTGGCATATAGATAGCGCTATTAACACTAAAAAACCAGTGCACTTTTGGTTTGGTTTTATTTTGTTATGTCAATTCGATCATACTCTATATATATATATATATATATATATATATATATATATATATATATATATATATATATATATATATATGTATATATATTATATATATATATATATATATATATATATATATATATATATATATATATATATATATATATATATATATATATATATATATATATATATTCTATTCGATTCGTATAAGATCATTCGAATTACCTTATAAAATGTTTAACTAAGGAATTATTCATAAACCATGCTGTCACCATCTGTATGCAAGATGGTGACCGCATTTGGTTTCACCGAAACAAAAATTAACTATGGATGAGATATAGATCTATCTTTACACACCAGAATGGGAACAATAAAAAAATAGTGTTTAGAAAATAGCAAAAAGAAAGCAAAATCTGTTTTATCGGCATATAAAACAAATTTAGATATTTCGTTTTTTTTGAAAATAGTAAAACGGTAACTGAAATATACCATGCAAACCTTTTGCATAAGCTTGATGAAAAAGACAGTCTACAGAAAAAAAGATAATTTTTCATCAGGACAATCACGAACCTACATCCAATCTACTCACGAACGTGTTTTGACGATGGTCAAGTTGAGACATTGAAATAGAAATTGATGGAACATTCAACATATTCATCAGGTTTTATCATCTTTCTATTCTTTTCTTTTATTCTCCTTTCATTTATTTTCAAACTTCAAAAATACCTCAAAACCCAAAGCGTTCAAGGAAGAAAATATAGAACCGTAGATGGGTATTTTTCAGATCTTCCGAACCTTCCGACCTTTTACGAACAAAATGTATGGGATTCTCAGATACTATATAGAAAATTTAAATCTTATTTTTTATCGTTTTGTTAAAAACTTTTTAATCAGCCCTTGTACTAAAGGTATTTAAAATAAATTCAAACCTTAAAAGAAAATTTCTTTCTAGTGGATATATGTGTGCATGTATCGTGTCAAAGCGTGCATTTAATGTTTAAACATATTTACCGATAATAACAAAACCACAGAAATAACAAAAGCATAGCCAGTCATGTTGATTTTTTACGTATTTTTAACGTGTATCATATATTCGTAATAGATTTTTATTTTATATCTTTATTAGGATATTTATAAACAACTGGAAACAAAACCTCATTGATATGTAATATGCTATAATGATTATAATTTATTAGTTTATTATTAACAATGGAAATTGTATGAAATAAATCAATTTTATATATATGTATGTGTTCATACCTGATGTATAAATTGAGGTTTAATTAATTTTTACGTATAATTGCGTGTAATATTGTCCTGTAACGAAAAAATACTATTGTTTGGTTAATGCCACCTATGAAAAATTTATGATTTCCTTTTTGTAACAGCATTTTTTACTTCCGGCTAATTTTAAATAATTACATCATAACAAAGTATCATAACTCTAGGAATGCGATTAAAAATTAATATGAAAATATGCAGATGTCCAACTCAAACTACATCGATGTCCCAGCCGCTTAAAGTGTGAAAAATGGGGAATATGAGGTTTGTAAAATCTAATATATGATGGGTCAAGAAAGGGGGTATACTCTGAGATTTTCCCTCAATTCTCAAACAAAATTCAACTTATCGTCCGGTAATGGATTTCGGTTTTTAATAAACCGAATGAAAACATTATTAGAGGCAAATATTTTGAGATAGTAAAAGTTGAGACAAAGGAGAAAAATAAATCTAAAAATTAGACGTCAAAAAAATATTGGCAGAGTTGTGATTTGTTTAGAGATCGATTTGTTTTCACCGCCAAGTGGTTAAATTATATCGCAAAGGATTCAGCTATCGAAAAAAGGGTGCAAGATTACGAAATAGTTTTAGTTCGGATAGGAACATAATAAAAAAAATTAAACAAATTTTGTTCTAAACAAGCCAATGCCAGGATGATCCGGGCGATTCACCGAAAGGGAGAAACGAAAAATCCATCAATTAGTTAAAAAAAATCATTCAGCTTTTAACATAGCAGGAGAAATGTCCATATCATCCGATGCTGCATACAATCTTCAAACTGTAAAAATGTCATATACGTTTTCAATTATTACGATAGAGCGCAGAGAAAAAAACCCTTCATTAGTCATGTCTACCCCAAAAAGGATTGAGTTTTCAAAACTTATTTAAATAAATCAATGAACTTTTGGAAAAAAAATATATTTTCAGATGATAGTAATTTTAAACAAATAAAGTAAATTACAATTTAAAGTAAAGTAATGGAAAAATAATATTTTCGGTTTAGATGAAGGGAGTGGTGGCAATATATTGGTTTGAGATTGTATGGCTTGAAATGGCGTTGGAAAATTGTTTCATTGATGGTATGAGTGTTGAAAAATATATTAATAATTTGAGATGTAATCTACCTAACAGCGCTGGAGAAATGAAAAACTGGAGCTTAAGGATTCATTTATCTTCCAGCAAGATAACGATTGTAAGCATATTACCAAAAAGTAAAAAAATGGAGTTTGTATGATGTTCCTAGGCAATTAAAAGCACCTCCTTACTCCGCGGATGTAAATTCAGTTAAGGATTTATGGTATTTATTAGGCTTGAAAGTGAGAAAAACAAAATTTCATCGAAAAATGTGTTGATACTGAGTTGAATTCTGAGATAACTCAGAATATTATTTCTTCGTTGCAAATAAGATTACAAGAAATAATTGATGTTAGTGGATCGAACAAAATATTAACAAGTGTTTTAATTATTTAAACAATTTTTTTAACGAAACAATCGGCTCTCAATACTTTTTTGGTATTATAAAAATGGTTTTTATGTTTGCTTAATTCCACTTTTGTAAAAATCAGCTTTTCTGTTCATATTATTTAAATTTATATTGATTTATTGTGGAATAAAATTGTTGTTGCTTTTTTTGATAAAAGCATCTCGAGTTTATTACGTTTTACGTAAGAAATATCATAATAATGCATAAACAATTTTTAAAATGTTATTCTTCCATAACTATTAGATAAATTGTCGTAAGTATTTAATTAGTCTTTTCTATTATTTACTATTTATTGCTCTGTTGCCAATTCCAATCGCCTTCAAATCCTCTTGCACTTCCTTCATCCGTTTTTTTTTCATGGTCTTTCTTTTCTTCTTTTGCCTAGTGGTTTTCCGTACAGAATTATCTTTGTCATTCTCTCCTTGTGCATTTTTTCCACATGTCCTAACCATATAATTATTTATTGTACATGGATAATCTAGGTTCTTAATATAATTCTTCTGTTTCTTTGTTTATTTTTTTCAAAAAAATTAATGAAGTAATGTTTCTTTAAAAACGCCCGCTCCCCGAGGACCATCTTGTTCAAAAAATTTTAGGTTGGCAAACAGAACAATCAGATCAAACCAATTTGCTCTTAAAGTCTTAAGTCTTGTAAATAAGATATACGACAGACAAAGGCACAAATATTTCTAAAAAAATCAATGTTGAGAAGATTAAAGTAAGAAATGAAATATATCTGGAATAACAAAATGAATGGAGTGTAGTTATATCGTGAGGAAAATTGACTTAGGAACAGAAATAGGCGAGAGTTGCCTATATTGAATCATTTTTTGAAAATCTGCTGCAATATCCAAGTACGAACAAATATTTTATTTAATAAATTAGGCAACAATTCACTAAACTGTAGCGAATCTTTCAATGATTACAAAAATATTTAATCATGTCATGTTAAGTGTCAACTTTGTTTTTTAAAAACTCTGCTATCGGTTCAATTTACGAAACCGGTGTCCAAAAATGAACCAGCCAATTCATAAATTGAATCATATACTAAAAACACGTTTTCCCCATTGCACCGGTAAGTAGGTACCTAACTGAAATAAAATTCAGTTGAATATACATGTTTTATTTTAACTAAACGTCGCTTCGGTAATACAACCGAAAAAATAAACAAATAAAATTTAAACTCTAAACAAGTAAAAAACCAAAAAAAAACAAATAAGGAACATTAGTTTCAACTTTTAAGGATTAAGAGCTAGTCGGTCTACGCGGTACTTAAACAAAATTCGCAAATAAACTCTTCGTTTTCTTCAATACCGGCACACTCTTCATGTGACCACCTACAACATGCCTGGCATCTAGCCCAACCTTCATTTGGTTTAGAATTAAACTAGCTGTCACTGTAGTATAAACACAACACGTTACTGTTTTTATCATCCGTGCTATCTTCTGAATCACTTGAGCTTCGTGATGGATTTCTCATTTGTATTTTTGGTTTCTTTTCATTGACGGAAAATAAATTCATAGTTGCTTTTTCTACTGGCGCCTTTCTTCGTTTTACTGTTTCTAGTTTTTGCTTGCTTGTTCATTATATTTTTTTCTTTTTTTCATTAAGAACTTTGTATGGGGTACTAGTAAGCAATACTGCAGAAGCTGTTGTTTTTTTCTTACATTTTTAAACAATTTTACTTGTTTCAGGAACAGGTGCTAGCTCACTTAGACTTTGATTAAGTTTCTCTGGAGTGATGTCTCCAAATACTTTTCTGAAATGAACCGTGACTAAAGACGAACAAGCAGAATCAACTTGCTGTGAAGCACCATTAGAAGAACTGGTGGGTTGATTGTGAAGTGAGATATCCTCTGTGCCTCATGTGATGGCTCTGAAGAGATATTAACATTTTCTGGGTTGTCATGAACCTGAGGTGTTACGGCAGTTGATGGGGCAAATAAGTGGTCCCCGAACCTATTACAGTTGACTGGCCAAATTCTAGCTCATTTAAAGGCGTTTTCCGCAATACCAACAGTAACAGCGTTTCCTTACTCAATAATTCGGATACGTTATAAACTGTTATCGGTTGTCCAACGTGTGCTCGTAGCCACGAATCTTGCTCCTGGGCGTAATAGTTTTGCATGGGTTTAAAAAAAGCCAACATCTAACGGCTGTAACCAGTAGTTAGTATGACCAGGTAGTTATAAAAGATGAATGGAACGCTGACGAGCAAAATCTAGAGCTACAAGATTTTTGCTGTGTGTGGAATGGCCATCTAGTAACAGAATTACTGGCTTATCTGGACTTGACTGAACCACATGATGAAAATGTTTCAGCCGCTTAAGGAAAATGTCGCTGTTTATGTATCCAGTGTCAGATATTTCAACGATATTTCCTGTTGGAGCTTCTCGCGCAAGTTCAGTGGCAAATCTATTTCGCTTAAAGATAATCATAGGCGGAATTTACATTCCGCTTTTCGTCTTTATAGACCTATGCATTGCAGCAACAAACTATTGTGGTGTTTAAACCTAGCAATTCCACTCACTTGGCGCTTACCTTTTTGAGTGACCACCTTTTGCATTTTTTTCTGGACTGTCGTGTAGCCAGATTCATTAACGTTAAATATTGCATTTGAAATAATATGGTATTTGTCAACAAGTTTCTATAAAATATCGAAAAATTGCATAACCTTTCCTTTTTCAAAGCCTCGTGCTCGCGTTAGTGATGTGGATTCTGGCTGACGTATTGATAAGTCTGCGCATAAATGTATAAAACCATTTCATGCCAGCAACTTTGTTCTCTTTGTTAAATGAATGCCGTAGTTGATGTTTTTCCGCTAACTTACATACAAGACGTCGTATATCTCTTATAGTGAAACCACCAAGCAAACTAGTGCGTTTTCAGTTTCATTCGAAAAAACACACGTAGTGCCCATTTTCTTGACATTTCCAGTGGCATGTTTATTGGTTTCTTTAATGTGTCTTAAAAGGGTAGATTTATTAATGTTGTACCACCGGGCGCATTCGTTCAATCCTACATCTTCCTCTTTATTTGTCCGAATGGACATGGCCATGTCAACTTCCGTCCAAAGGCCATATTTACCCCTCTTTGGCATTTTCAAGATTTGCCTGAAACAAGTAGCATAAATTCAACCGGTTCAATTTCCGAAACGTAAATGGGTTCAATTTGGGAACCACGGATCAATTCGTTTACAATTAATCTCATTTATTTAAAACTAATAATTCAATATTTAAAATGGGTGAGAAGGTTGCTAACCGTGTATCCCTAATACGTACAATATATAAACTACTTACCTGTACTAATATAAAAAAATCACTTTAGTAAAACTCGAGAAAAACTACAAGAAACCTTCGTAAAACACAAACACGCGCCTATGTTGAATGCCGACTGCCGATTCCTTTGAAATTCGGTAGAGGGAGATAATTCTCGATAGGTTTTGTACTCTCATTGCAAGATAGATCCAGGTTGCAAAATGTAGAACATACTTTGGTGGTTCAATTTAGGTGTGGGTTCAAAATAGGCAACTCTCGCCCATTATTCGTGTGGACAAAACGACTGAGATCTTATACTTTATGTCGAATATTAACTGAATATCAATTCTTCTATTGGAACCTTTGGTGTCAAACACTAAACTTGAAGAGATTTACCACTAAACACCAAATCACTTTTTTTGAACTGCTCGACGCACGACGCTTGTTAGCATTATCAGGGGATGATTTAATCTAATATTAAATCATCTCCTGATGATGCTAACATGGTTAGCAAAACGTGCGTCGAGAAGTTTAAAAAAAGTGATTTGGTGTTTAGTGGTAAATTTCTTCAAGTTTAGATTAACTGAATACTTTATGTCGAATATTATTTTATGATTAAAAATTTTGTCAAGAGATGCTGGAACTTGAGCGTCATTAATATAAGTGACAGTTAGGTATTGTCGACGCCGTTAGCAAATTTGATTTTTTATGTACTACGATTCAAAAGTAAACTGACTTGATTGAAAAATTCGCGCGCTTTACATATTAATACAACCATTTGTTTTTTAAGCTGATATGATTCATGTCAGTCAAGGGCAGTCAAGAGCAGTCATGATTATCATGACAGCCCTTGGCATCTGACAGATGTTTTATATCATTTCGCTTATTAATTTAGAAATGATTCCCTCTTTTGTAATTGTTAAACATTTTTGTCGGCAGTTTTTTTAAATTCATACATTTATCGAGGAAAGAATTTAATATAAAATTTTTTCTATAAAACGAGATTTCTTCTGCTGATACATAAAAAGTGTGCCACAGCGTGCAGTGGTACAAGGACTTCAGTAATTCAAGAGAAATAGTGGAAAATAAACCTCGTTCGGGCAGATCTTTCACCTCAACCAGTGAAGAAAACATTACCTAAAATTATTTAGTACAATATCCTTATTGTACTGAATAATCGCCAATTATGAATCAGAGATATTGTATATAATAATTGAATATCATTTCGACCAGTTTAATCAGTTGTGAAGAACATTTTCGGCCTGCCTTCTGTGTTTTGTCCAAAAATCTTGAATTTTGAACCTGCTGAAGAGGTGCTTTCTTTGAATGACAACATACGAAATGCATAATTACAGGTGATGAACTAGGCTTATAACACAGATACAGATGAACAATTAAGCGGTTATCATGCTAAAGATAAACGAAATCTGAAAAAGTCAAAGTAATCTCAACTGTTTTCTTCGATTACCATGGTATTATTCACAAATATTTCATATAATCACCAGATAGAGCACCGTATAACTTTTTCCTGTTTTCTCGCCGTCTTGAGTTTCTTGAAGCTATTAAGCCATTCAGTCAGTTCGCTGACCGCTTTGAAGGAAATGCCAGTATTCTGCACTTACTACAACGTAAGTACATTATAGTGATAAATGAATACTTTGAAGGAGACAAAATAAGTTTGGATGAATTAATAAATATTTTGTTTTATTTAAAAAATTACCTTACTTTTTGTTCATGGTAGATATAAGGAGTGTCTGAATTTTGAGGTTTTAAATAGAATGGGGAAAATTGAAAATCAAACCGTTATCACAAGCAACTGTTGTTCTTTCTGTAAAATATTCAATTTCATTCAGACAATGTCATTTAGCAATCACCATGGGTTATTGTGTCACAGTTTGATTTCACAGTTTGGGATAGAGTCGAAGATTTTGATGTTGTCAGACCGGTTCTTGATGTATACCAAAGAAAGACCAAAATAATATCGCACGTAAAAGGATACGTGGGATATTGGGATGGAATATCCCACGTATAGGATAGACCAAAAGAAAATCCCACGTAAAATTAAATTGTATACTGATATTGTTACCAATTACAAAATGTATGACTTATTCAAAGTCGTTAGGAGCTAGAAACGATTGCCATTTTCAAAAAGTTTGCCGTAGAGAAACATATTACACTAGACGAGTCTCCCTGCCAAATGAAATGTTTTTGAAACCGAATTTTAAGCTTTCATCGAGAGTAATGCGTTTAATGAAACTGAACTATGCTCCGAGTACATGAAAATGGACCCTCGCACGAAAATATAGTACATCGTTAATTACTACAATTAATTATTGATAATTATATTTATAATTGTAATTGCTATAAATTAATGACTGAAAATAATTATATCTAATGATGACTAGCTGTAGTACTATATTTATATATATATATATATATATATATATATATATATATATATATATATATATATATATATATATATATATATATATATATATATTTATATAAATAATATAATATAAATATATAAATATATTTTTTTGTTGAAATTTTTGGTCAATTATATTAATAAATTATTATTTTTTTAATATCTTATTAACGTCAAAGCCATCCTCAGAACAATTCAGCTATATCTTGTTGAATAAATAAATTTTGTTTTTTTTTACATAAAATATGAATTTTTGGTTTTAACAAATATATATACAGTGTGTCGCATTTAAGATGAAGACACCCCCACATTTTCGCTATTTGAAGGAATACAAATTTGAATTTTTGCACAGTCAGACAGATTGATGGGTGACGTTTTTTAAGATACTCAACTGAAACTGAACTTTAAACTAAGCCTACTACGAATTTACAAACAGGATCAATTCTCGATATTTTGCTTCGCGTTAGATATATCGAAAAAAGTTATTAGAAAAAGTTGTTCAGGATATTATTCCAACTCCATATACCAAGTTTCATGATAAAATTCGCATTTTTAATTTTGTCATTATTCTATACACAAAACTATTACAACAGAATCGTAAAAGAATCGAAAAATGTATTCGAATAGACGGAGGACTAGTTGTGAGAGATCACATTTGATAGTTAATTATTTGTATTATGAAAATTATTGTTATATACTATATACTTTTTCCTAAATTCGATCAATTACCAAAAATTGTTTTCCAATAATAATAAAATAATTATTCCTTTGTAAGTGCTATTTATTTTACTGAAATATTTGAATACATGACACTATTGACAATATGTCAAGTTTTTACTCACCATGGCACACTAATTATCAAATTAAACAAATAAACTTGTAATAATTTTGTGTATAGACCAAAATAATGAAAAAATTAAAAATGCGACTTTATCATGAAATGCGATTTTATCATGAAACTCGGTATATAGGGTTAAAATAATATTCCGAACAACTTTTTCTAATAATCTTTTCCGATATCTCTAACGCGAAGCAAAATATTCAGGATTGACCTTGTTAGTGAATTCGTAGTAGGCTGAGTTTAAAGTTCAGGTTTCAGTTGAGTATCTTGAAAAATGTGACCCATCCACCTGTATCACTATGCAAAAATTTAAATCTGTACTCCTTCAAATAGCGGAGATATGGGGGGTTTTCATCTTAAATGCGACACACTGTATATATATATATATATATATATATATATATATATATATATATATATAATAGTAAAAATAAATTATTAATATAATTGACTGAAATCAAGTGGCAGCTCGTGAGGGGGGCGTTGGGGCGCCGCCCCTCCAGCATTTATCACAGTAAATAATTTTTCAGAGCAAAACACCATATTTTATTTCCGTTCAGTTCCTTTTCTTTAACTCATTTTCCTGGTTCACCTCTTGTATAGGATTTCAATAGCACAAAAAGTAAAAAGGAGGAAGGGAAAAGCAAAAAAAATCTTCAGCAGCACTATTTTCTTCTACGCTCTCCCACATTAAAAACCCACGAACCAACCTGTGAAAGAGAAAGCGGCACGCGTTCTGAAGGAGCAGACAGAAGAAGACTTCCAGCACTGTTTTGAATAATGGAAGATTCGCATGGAGGATCGTAGGGATAGAGAAGGAGTGTATATTGAAGGTGATAATAAGTAAATATGTATGAAATGTCTTATGTCCGCCGCTACGTTGGACATTCTCGCTGTGGTCTTTCGAGAATGTAGTCTGTATCCTTCCTCTGTCAGTTTTGGAACGAAAATTTTCCTCATCATTTTATATTCTTCTTTTAGTATGTTTTCTATGTCGCTTTTTCTGTGGAGTGTAAGTGTCTTGCTTGCGTATAGTATCTCTGGTTTGATTACTGTATTGTAGTGTCTTATTTTTGCATGTGTGGATATGCATTTCTTCTTGTAGATATTGTGTCTTGCCGTATGTCCTCTTCATCGTCTGTAATCGAGCCTTCTGTGCTATCTTCTCTCCTCCTATGGGTTCGAGGATCTCGCCCAGGTATTTGAAGTGAGTGACCTTATTTATTTTGCCGTATTTGGTGTTCAAATTTTGGAGATCTAATTTTGAGCAGAAGAATTCGATTTTTTGAAATTAGATTTGTAGGCCGACTTTCTCTGCACATTCCTTGAGGACTTCGATCTGTTTGGTTGCCCTTTTTTTATTGTCTGCGAGTATGGCTAGGTCGTTTGCGAAGGCTAGGCATGATATTTCTATGTTGTTTTTGGGTCGTCCTAGTCGTATTGTTTTCCAGTGTCCTTGATTTTTCCGTTTTTTTTTCCTTATGACTTTTTCCAGGACCAGGTTGAAGAAGAGTGGGGATAACCCATCTCCTTGGCGTACTCCGGTTTTAATCGGGAAGGGTTCTGAAATTTCTCCAATAAATTTCACTTTTGAGGTTGTGCCGGTCAGTGTCTGCTTGATCAATCGTAGTGTTTTGGGATCGAGTCCTTGTTCTTCTAGGATGTTGAACTGAGATTTTCGGTCGATGCAGTGGTATGCTTTCTTGAAGTCCACGAACGTGCAGATGATTGGGACGTTTTTGATGGCTTTGTATTTCAGTATTGTTTTAAAGTTAAATATTTGTTCAGTGCATGAGCGGCAAAGGTGAGAGTCTGCCTTGTACTCGCCAATTTAGTGTTCTAATTGTTCTTGCGTTCTCTGGAGAAGATATGCCGAGAGGATTTGGTAAGTGACTTGTAGTAAGGAGATTCCTCTGTAGTTGTTTACATCTATTCTGTCTCCCTTCTTGTGCAGCGGGTGGATAAGAGCACATTTCCATTCATCTGATCATTTTTCTGTTTGCTAGATGTACGTGATAATTTGCGTAAGTTCCTGCAGTGAATTTGGCCCGAGGTTTTTCAATAATTTCGCGGTGATGCCATCTTCACCGGATGCCCTGTTATTCTTTAGTTTGCGTATATGCCTGTGGATTTCTTCCTGTGTTGGTGGTGGTGATTCTGAGTGGGTATGGATACAATTTTCCTTGGGGAATCGTGTGTCGCGTTTGGGGCAATTGAAGAGATCAGAGAAATAGTGTGCCAGCTCCTGACAATTCTTCTAATTGGTTAGCGCTAATCTGCCATTCCGCTTTCTCAAGCAAATATTTTGTGGTGTGTATCCAAGGATTTCTCTTGCGAAAGTCCCAAAAAAAATTTCTCGTGTTGTAATTGCGGAATTTCTCCTCCTTAGAGTCTAGTTATTCCTTCATGTTCTTCCTCTTAGTTTGCCTGATAACCTTTGCGGTCTATTTTCTAATCTCGTCAGAAAGCTGTTGACTTTTTGGGGATTTTTTTAGTGTTGTACTCCTAAAATGGTTGTTTGCGTCGCTGCAATGCATTTTCGCATTTCGAGTCATACCAAGGGTGTTTTGTGTTCTTTTTTAATCGGTTCAGTGATGGGGGGATTAGTTCCTGTGCTTTTTGTGTATTTTTTTGAGGAATTGTTCCCATTCCTTTGTTTCTTCATGTTCCTTTTCCCATTCCTCTGTTATGTTGGATTCCTTGATCTTTTTCCTGTCGAATGTCTGTAGATGTGTTTTCTTGCGATGAATTCTCCTTAGGGTGAACTTGACGTTGATTCGTGTTGGGTAGTAATCTGAGTCAATGTTCGCTCCCCTGCAGACTTGGACATCTTGGATCTATCTTTGTTGTGGGTATGACATCGCAACATGGTCTATCTGGAATTCTCCAATCTGTTGTATAGGCGATCTCCATGTCTTCTGTTTTCGTGGAGATTTTCTTAGGGATGTTGATATGATCTTCAGGTTATTCTATAGGCATAGTTCGAAGAGTCTTGTGCCGTTCTTGTTGGTAAATTTGTGACCGGGGAATTTGCCTATGGTTTTCTGATGGATTTTTTCTCTACCGATTTGTGCGTTAAAGTCGCCGTGTAAAATTTTGACGCCGCCTTTGGGACCTTTGCCATTACCTTCTCTAGTGTTGCTCAGAATTTCTCTGTAGACTTGGGGTTTTTTTTGTTGTCCCCGTTTGTGGGGGCATGTACGTAGGTCATGGTGTATTTTTTATTGGCGCACTGTATGCGCATTGTCATTAGTCTAATGTTTATGGGGGTGATTTCTTCAATAGAGTTAACTATTCTTTTGTGTACCACAAAGACCATGCCCAGAAGCGGAATCCTTAGCGACTCCTTTGTCTGTCCTGCTTTTGAACATGCGATAGTTCCCGTAGTCCACCGTGTCCTTATCCGTGATGCGTGTTTCTTGTAGGGCAAGCACAAGTATCTTTTACCTGTCAAGTTCTGAAGTTAGGTTGTGAAGTTTTCCTGGCTGGATCAGCGTGTTGATGTTGAAGGTGCCAATATATGTAAGTATTTTGTGAGGAAATTTACCGGAAAGCTCCAAGTTTTTTTGAGATCGTGAAAATCCAGATTCCCCAGAATCCGAGTACCCGGTTGTCGTCTGTCGACGGGTGGATTGGTTACCACATGGGGTATCATTTTTATTACTTGGACGAGTTATGGTTGCTTATAAGCTTATAGGTCCAGTGTTCCCACTGAGTGTTTAGAACCAGGGATTGTTAGTTCCTGGAGCGTGGTTTACAGCCGTACCCTCCGCGTTAACCAGGTTGCCGGTGGTTGCCACTGCAGACGCGACCTGTGTTTCTTTGCCAGGGCCCTGTTAGCCGTCTGTTCCCGCAATAAACCTTCGGGGTCAGTCGTTGCCCATTTCCTGCAACGTGGACGAAGGGTTGGAGCTTTAGGAAGCTCCATAATATATATATATATATATATATATATATATATATATATATATATATATATATATATATATAAAATGTGTAAACTTTAACCCTCAAGAGAAGCATTGGGTATGGGTGAATTAAAAGTGTTTTTCCTTTATAAGTGGTTACGTTGAGGGGATGACTTTGAGTGGGGGAATTTTTTTTACTATCCCCACTACAGATCCCCCCACCATAGCCATCTTAAGATGTGAATACTAACAAAAATATAAGCGACGCTATATTTATATATATAGTGCTGTTATTGTATCAGTGTTTTGTTAATTTATTTAATTAACCTTTTTGCACAAATTGTGTGTTTTTTTCTCTCTTGACACTTGACACTCTTGACACTTGACTCTCTTGACACTCTCTTGGTAAGTAAAAAATTATAAATATATTAAATCATAAATATTATACTTTTTATAGTATTTTTATTGAAAACTTTAATTCTTAATTTTTTTAATATTAATTTATCGGTTTCTTTTATGTTCTATTTAGCTCAAAATGAACATGCGTTCTTGTACTCGCTGTGCGTTTGAAATAGAAGCGTTATATGAGGCAGTTGATATGCGACAAAGAGAGTGAAAGCGAGACCGAATCGGTTTTTGAAGGGCATCATAATGAGACTGATCAAGACGAAAGCGAAGAGGAGCAGGTAGAAGGTATTGAAAGTGATTCATCAAGCAACGAGTCCGAACAAATAGCAAGTACATCAAGCAATAGGAAACGTAGTCGACCAAGCTACCTGCGTCGGAAAAATAACTATAAATGGTCTCTTAACATACCTGAGAGCCGTGGTAAAAGGGCTGGGTTGACATATCCTACAACTCCGATAGGGCAGGCAAGTACTATTATCTATTACGAGTCCATTAGAAGCGTGAAGCGTGTTTTTCGATAAAGAAATTTTGAAAATTATTTTAAAATAAAGAAATAAATTGACGGATCGCAGACTTCGATAAATAAAATATTCAAGTAAAATCACATCATAATAAATTAGTAGATATGGATGAATTAAAAGCCACTATAGGATTATTATATTTTTCCGGTTTGCAAAAAACAAATCATAGTGTTGAATCGTTATGGTCACCTTATTGAATGTCTCTCTTCAGAATTACAATGCCTGTAAACAGATATAAATTTTTGATTTTATGTATGCGGTTCGATGATAAGAATATACGAAGTCTAAGAAAAGCAAATGACTTGTTTGCAAATGTTAGAGAAATTTGGGAAAAATTCATAAACAATTGTAAAAACTATTACGTCTGATTCGAAATGCACTATAGATGAACAATTGCTCTCTTTTCGTGGTAGATGTCATTTTAGAATGTACTTACCAGCTAAACCAGATAAGTACGGCCTCAAAGTTGTAACCTTGCATGTTTGACAACACACTATTTATTCAACGCTATCCCTTATTGTGGGACAGTAGCTGATAAAGATCCTAATGAATCAGTGCCATTTTATTATGTCAGAAAATTATCACAACCAATTTACAATAATGTAGAAACATGTGATGGGTGGTTTACATCTATTCATATATTATTATTAAATGAATATAATTTAACAATGGTTGGAAATGGAACGGGAAGTTCCAGCTTTGTTTAAAATTATCAAATCCAAAAAATTCTTGTTTCGTTTAATCCTAAGGGCAAAAAGATTGTTTTATTATTGTCCACTTATTATCATAGTGCTAAAATCAATTCAGAAACTAGAAAACCAGAAATTGTAATGTTTTATAATGCTACAAAAGGAGGTACTGACAGTTTTGATAAAAAATGTCATGACTTTACAACTGCTCCCAAATTCCTGAGATGACCAATGCATTATTTTTATGTAATGCTAGATCAAGCTATGTAAATCAAGCTAATGTAAATTCATTTATCATTTATAATTTAATAAGCAGTAATAAAACAATAACTCGTAATAATTATATTTTAGATTTATCTTTATCGCTTATTAAGCCATTTTTGATAATAAAGCTTAAACTGCCTACTTTACAAACGCCATTACGCTTACAAATAGAAGGTTTCTTAAATGCTAAAGATTTACCTGAAACCCAAGATTCTAGACATTTATTTACTCAAAATAAACTAGAAAAATATAAACGTTGTGGATATTGCCCGATTTGATTAGACCGAAAAACATGTTATAAGTATTTAATATGTGATAACCCTATGTGTAAAGAACAGCTAAAATTTATATAAAATGTAGCATTCAATTATATTCTTAATATTTTGTAGCATTATAGTGAAAGTTTTGTAATGTAATTTAAGTGTTTGTATTAATAAAAAATTAATGAATTCATATGGTTAACTAAGCATTATTATTTTAAAACCAGTAAACTTTACCTAACTAAATAAATATATTTTATAAAATAAAGCTAAATTATGTAATAAGTATCTGAAAGTACATTATCAGGATTACTATTATTTTTTGAAACATATAGATATAGTCTTTTTCTGTACTGATTGAGGTTAAAATTAAACACTCCAAAATTCCGATTGAGGGGGCCTATTTATGGGCAACAATAGCAAGATTGACCGCTTTCAGTTCGGTAAACATTTGTCTAAGTTTATCAAAGACTTTTGGTAACGGGTAATGTGGTTTCAGAATCCCAATGACGTGGGCACCAGCGAGAAATCAGTCCAGAAATCGAAGATCAAATTTTACATCTTGTTGAAGAGGATTCTACTAGAAATGCTCGAAGTGTTGCACGACAAGAGTTTCCCATTAGATTGTTCATAGAATATTAAAAAAAGCTAAAATTCAAGCTGAAAGTTATGAATATAATAAGGACGTGGTAGTAGCATTCTTTGACTATAAACAAGCTTACGATAGAGTAAGCAGACTTAAATTATTTAACGCACTAAAGGAGTTAAATATCAACGAAAAAATAAGTAATATGATAAAACTTACCCTGAAGAGAACGGAAAATAGTGTTTGAATAGAACGAGAAACTCTGGGATGCCTTCAGCTGTTAGCCATATTGTTGAATTTTGTATTAGAGAAAGTTATAAAAGAAACGAACATCACTATAGACAATGTCTGAATGATTGTGGCGTGTTCATATATTTTTTTCCTTTATTTGGGTTTTTCGGTACTATCTAAAACTCAAAAAATATCAAAAATACCTCTTCTTATTTAAAGAAAGAATCATTGGGTAAAAACAAAAAACCAAACGGAGACAAATTTCTCAGTTTACAAAAAAGAATCACTGAGAAATTTGTCTCGATGAATGGGCTCAAAATCAATTGCTATTTGATTCAGAATGTAGTCGCTAAATTTTGATCAGCGTCAAAGCTCATTTTTGGCTAAATGGTTACGTTACTAAATAAAATTGCCGCATTTGGGGTGAAAATAATCCGCAAATGATCCAACGACTACCGTTGTATCCAGAAAAATGCAACGAAATGCAAAATTAAGAATCGTTACAGATGATCAATGATAAAAAATTCTTTAATTTCGAATACAAATGGTACTGATCTGGAGGAGATGTGCTTCAAATAGGGCGGCTACACATGTCATACAATCATCGCAATAATCGATTTATTAAGGGAACAAACCAGTTCATTGACCACCAAGGCCATGTGATTTAACGCTTTCAGATTATTTTCGTTGAGGTTATGTTAAATATTTGATTGATACTGATAAACCAGCAACTATTAACGTCCCGACAATTGCGGACATAGGACTCCAACTGCTTGAAAAAGTGGTCGGAAATTGAATTGTCAGAATGAGCTTTATCAGAAGTAGTCACGGTGGACATTTGTTCGTAATGTTTTCAAACATTAATGCCATTGAATGTTATTTTACATAAAATAAATAGTTTCAAGGTATCTTATTTGGTGGTTGTTCTATTTGAATTTAAAGCTCAGGTGTACTAAAAAAAACATCCCATATATATCCCGCCATCAAAATGGCCTGGCTCTAATCGCCTCTCCTAACTGCTTTCCTTGCGTTCATCTGGAGCTCGGCGATGATGGCTGAAAGACTAGAAACCGGTCCCGAGAGATACGTAATAGCGCAGGGTGACAGTTGATCACAGACGAGCGGTGGCACCACGTGGAGAAAGGGTGAAAGATTTCTGTAGTATTTGCCTCCACGGTCCCGTTACACTATCTTGTGGGTATACCGTACGATCGTTCGATCGTACGGTATACCCGGCACGAGAGTACCACGGAACGATAGTACCAGACTATACCCGAGGTTGCAGGCAGAATGTTTCGGACAGTCCTGACTGCCACGAGCATTCGCCATATGATGGCGCAAGTTGTATGCTATTACGACCCGCCATCACATGGCCTGGCCCCGATAGTCCCTCCCAACTGATTTCCTTGCATTTATCTGAAGTTTGGCTGATGACGGCTGAAAGGCTAGAAACCGGTCCCGAGAGATACGTGATGTCGCAAGGTGGCAATTCGACACAGGGTATATATATATATATATATATATATATATATATATATATATATATATATATATATATATATATATATATATATATATGAAATGTTAGATTTCTTTTATTAGATGTTTGACTGGGCATCCCTCCTATTGGAGAACATATGTTTCGCCTCTTGATGTTCAGGCTCATCAGGGTACCGACACATGCTCTCCCGTCAAGAATAGAGAGACTCTATCCACAGTTAACAACCTATACTTTCGCCGACTTCGCGTCAGATGGCGCATATATGAAATGTTAGATTTCTTTAGACAGCGTCCAATAATACAACAGTAGCTGAATGTTACCTACACCCAACCGCTGGGTTCCACAATCTAATGTGGAACACACTGCAACCTGAGTCTTCGCCTAAATGAATATTTTATTAGGTGTTAGGACTGGAGACGACTCCCACTCATCTCTTCAATTAGAGAACATGTTTCGCCTCTTGATCTTCAGGGTCGTCAGGGTACCGTACAGGGTACAATTGAAGGGACGGGTGAGAATCGTCCCCAGTCAAAGACCTAATAAAATATTTATATATATATATATATATATATATATATATATATATATATATATATATATATATATATATATATATATATACAATTTTTCAATCATACGTGGTACTTACCCGAGGTTAGACGGGTCACGAACGATTTTGCACAGTCTTACTGCTGCGACCATTTAACGGAGGATGGCGTGACTGACCAATTTAAAAGGTCATGGCTTTAGTGGTTTCTCCATGCGCTCTTCAGATGTTTCGCTCGAGCCCAACTGATAACGGCTTAAGGCCAGAAACCGGTCTTGGAAGACACTTGCTAGCGCTTTGGATGGCGGGTGACAGAATAGCAAATCACGTGGAGCACTGGTGAACTTCCTTAGTTTATATATCTATATCTATATATATATATATATATATATATATATATATATATATATATATATATATATATATATATATATATATATATATATACGACGTCTTTGTGGTTTTGGTGTGGTAAAATAATTTGGTAAAATTCGGTTGATAGTAGTTGTTTTGGCATTCAATTAGAAATCTTAGGTCGCAAAGTAATGTTTCTATTGCTTGCATTCTGGCGCACGGAAACTATTAAGTGCACCAAAACCGAAAAACATAGACACAAACTCCAGCGCCTGAATAAGACATCAAATATCAGCCCACAGCCGCCAGCTTTAGACACTAACAGAACGGTCCACAATCTATCCAGTTACCCTGTATCTGAAACCGAAAAGTCCGTCCTCAATAAAGGTTTCAATTTCGCAATTACACCAAAGAACATTCCATCAGAAGAAATAATCGCCAACGTGGAAACCATCATACACAACATCGGCGAACAAGAAGCAGAACATATCAGACAAGATATCGCCCGGACACTCAGAACGACAAAACCGCCCAAACCGAACATCAGCACAGCCGAACTTCAGGCGCTAAGAAACTTAATCAAAAATAAAAATATCACCGTACTGCCAGCAGGCAAAGGCAATGCTACCGTTGTTTTGAACACCGAAGACTATATAAAGAAAATGAGAGACCTACTGAGTGACGCTTCTTACAAACAAATATGTTTGGAAAAAACAACGAAAACCAAAATCAAGAATTCACCCATAGACCCAAAAACCCAGAAAAAACTCATCTCAAAAGAAAAGTCTAGCAGATGCCCCAAACTGTATGGTCTACCAAAAATACATAAGGAAGACGCACCTCTACGACGTATCGTCAGTAAAGCTATCGTTTACGACCTATCGACCCTGCTTCAAAAACTGGAAAAATATCTCGCCAACAACAACCTGCTATAGAAAGAGCTGATTCCTACGTCAAAAACTTAGAAGAGTTCACGCATATCCTTAACAGTACATCAGTACATCAGTACAACATATCATCGTAAATTTTGACGTAAAATCGCTGTACTCCAGTGTCCCAATAGACGAGGCCTTAGAATTAATTACAGAGAACGAGAACTTTGAAGACCACGTTCTGGATCTCGCAAGACATTGTCTAAATAACTCGTATTTCCTCTTCGATAACAAATTCTACCGACAGACAGAAGGCGCAGCAATGGGGTCTGTCTCCTTCTGAGGTAAACCTATTCATGGTCTATTTTGCAAGGCAAGCCATTGAAAAGACCCGTCTCAAACCAAAGCTCTGGTTAAGATACGTCGATGACATATTCGTCATATGGCCTTTAGGAAAAACGGAGCTCTAGAATTTCCTAGAACATCTGAACTCCCAATACCCAAAAATACAGTTCACACTCGAAAATGAAGAACAAAACAGGTTACAGTTCCTGGACGTTACAGTCACAAAAACAACAGAAGGGCACTTACGACACACGGTATACAGAAAACCAACACACACAAACAGGTATCTCAACGCACAGTCACACCACCACCTCACTCAAATTCAGGCAGTAGTAAACACCCTAATCTCAAAATCCATCCGCCTGACGGACAACGATGCACAGCCGGCAGAACTGAACAACACAACGAACACTCTAAAACAAAACGGCTACTCAAAAAAGACAATCAACCGTGCAATACAACAACACCAAACACAAAAAAAACGACAGAACAAGCCGAAGAGACATTCAACGTAATACTGCCATACATCAAAGGAACAACACATCAGAAGACTTTTAAGAAAACACAAAATAAGGACAGCATACAAATCTCACCAAACAATAGGCGCATCCTTGAGAAACCCGAAAGTCAAGGTCAGACTAGAAAATTAAGGAGTTTACCGCATCCCATTCTCAAGCTGTAACAAAACATACATCGGACAAAAAAATATCTGCCAAAATCGAGGAACACAAAACAAGCATACGGAATAAGCAAACAACATCGGCATTATTCCAACACCAACTAAAAACAGGCCACAAAATTAACTTTGATGATTGCAACGAGATAGCCAACATAAACCATTTTAGGACACGCCTGATCAGAGAAGCTATAGAGATCGGAAAGCAAGGAATTCTAATCAAGAGGGACGACGCTCTACACTTGCCGCCAACGTGGAAAAGCGTTCTTAGACCAGCAGATCCAGACAGCACGACATCCAGAGTACGACTGGAAACAAAAACGTCGCAAGCGCTTCAGGGGGCCAGCTAGCGCTAGTGCCAGCCAATCGCTACCGACTCAGACCGAGGCCAAAAGACATAAATATATCACACGGTAAACTGATGCCTCTCAGTCCAACTAGAGCACTCGTACAGTACAGAAGGTGTTTTCAAGAGCTCCCATTGGTTAGCTACACTGAACTACACCAGGCTGTTTGGTGGCGTGATTGTGACATCACCAACGGTTTTTCACAGTTATATTGATCGTTTTTATTAAAACAATTAATATTACACGGTTTTTAATATTTTTTTCAGGAATAATCTCGGGGCACAACAAGGTATACTTTTCGGACCTTTGGGTCGCCATTTAGGCACTTTCAGGTGTCTATTTAGAAATTCAAGGTGTTCGGAAGAGTGCAGGTGATATTGGCACACCATCATGGCTTCACGGTTATCGGCACCGGACTCCGGGTCCGACGAAATAATTGCAAGGCTCCAGGCGGAGCTCGAACAGTCGCGCCGCGATGATCACGGTCTCAATGAGACGATATTTGAGCTCAAGGAGCTAATCAAAGACCTGAAAAGGCAAATAGCCGATTTAGCGACTAAAATCGACAGGCACGAACAGGAGACCGCCCGCACCAACGCGAAATAAATATCGATTTAGACACGGGTATGTTGATCGACAGCGACTTCCCGCCTCTCAAACCCCCAAAAGGAACTCCTTCCCCGGTTAAAACGGATACTGTTACCCCCAAACTGAACCACGATGTCAGCGAAGGCGAAATTCTCTCCATTGGTGGAGAATCATCTGATTCAGACTTCGAGAAGTGCGTGGCCAAGAAAAGGCGTCGCACAAAACGATCCAGACGCTCCTCTGAAGAGGAAAAGAACCCAGAGCAGACGCCAAGGAAAAAGATTGCCGGAGAGGCAGGTCCTAGCGATGCCCCAACAGCGGTGCCAGCGACCAAGTTGGCTACGGAACCAAAAGAGACGGTCGCAAAGACGGAAAAAGTACCTCGGGTGGTACTTTGGTCTAAGAATTATTATATGAAGATAATGACCTTCATAGCCAATGAGAAAATAGGCACGGACAAGGCGCTGAATCGCCCAGAAGGGGTGAAGATTCAGCCAAAGACAGCTGGTGACTACCGCAAGCTGACGGCGTTGTGATGGCACACACACACACACATATGACACAGGAGGTCTCATTCTTCTCTTTCGCCTGTCAGTCGTAGATCGACTTATCGAAAATCAGTCTCTATTAATCATACCTTTTATACGTTGACATTAATTTCATTTGTACACTTTCGACATCCAGTGGTATAACTCTTCTGTGATTTTAAATATTATCAAACCACGCTTGACAATATTTCATTATAGTAGTATGATTTCTGTAATTGCGGTTAGCGATTGATCGCATTGAAAAATCGCTTATCGTAGAACTGAACAATAAACATATTAGAAACTGAAAATAATTCCTAAAAAACATCTAAAACCATTTTTTTAGATCGAACAGGAAATATTTTTTGCACGACAATGATCACAATATTTCTTACCAAATGACTTATCTATTTTCTTACTAAATTATTAATCGTTTCTTTTCTTATAATACCTATGTTTCAAAAGATTACTAAAAAGAACAAGGGTTGTGACCGCCTGACGACCCAAGAGTTGCTTGACATAACCCATGGTGCGTCTGGCAATGTGTTTCTCTGGCTGGTGTTTCAACATATTGTCCGGTGTTAAAACTTTGTTTAAATGTTTCTGATAGGAGCAACGAATTGAGCGGTCTTCTACGTTGACCACTTGTCAGTAAACTTGAAGAGATTTATCACTAAACACCAAAACGCTTTTTTAAACTACTCGATGCACGTTTCGCTAACCATGTTAGCATCATCAGGAGAAGATTAAATCATTTCCTGATGATTTAATTACGATTAACGAAACGTGCGTCGAGCAGTTTAAAAAGCGTTTTGGTGTTTAGTGGTAAATCTCTTCAAGTGTAGTGTTTCACACCAAAGGTTCCAATAGAAGAATTGATCACTTGTCAGTTGATAACAAACCAAGGGTTGATAACCCGGAGGGTGTTGACCGGCATTAATCCGTAGCAGAGGATCGTAGTTCAGAGCCTACCTTAACGTGTAGGTTGAGTCATTAAGTAGCCTAAGATATTGTTGCGCCTATAACTACGAACCTTTACTTTTATTAAAATAACTCTTTTTCCATCTTGCAATTTCTATATGAAACAACTTCTCTTTATTCTATTAATGCTGGAGTCTCCCAGAGCAGCATGTTAGGGCTTGTTTGTTATACTATATATACAGCATATATCTATTATTATAGATACATTATTAAAGACATATCACCACACCTAAGCCCAAAGAGTGAATCTTAACGGCTACAGATGGAATTCGGAGTAAACAAATTTATTTCGTCAAGAGACACATGCATGGATCAATGAAGCTGATTCTGTACAAATAGCATTCACAAACTGTAAATAGAGTTACATACCAATTACCGTGAATGAACACCAGTTACACCCACAAGCTAACGTCAAATGTTTAGGCGTTCATTTTGATTCCAGAACATTTTAAAAAAGTCCATATTTACTAAACGAAAACAGGGCTTAAACTAAGTCAGTGTTAGTGACTAATTGGGTGTAGGTCAAAACACCCGCTAAACAGCAAAGTTCTAGTTTATAAGTCTATCCTGAAAAGTATCTGGAGCTGTTGTATCTAGCAATGGGAATTCGCAGCGAGAATAAGCGAAATACTGATGTTTTGAAATAAGGTGTTTTGCAAGCAGTACTTTGAATAATAACTGACGCATCTTAGCCAACGAAATGTCAACTGTGAAATTATAGGAAAATGTTAATTGGCATTTTTTTTAACTTTTATTACAATTTTTTGTTACAAGTTATTGTAATTTTTTTTATTAAAACTAAAATAAAAATAAAGTTTTGGTAGAAGATATTGAGCATATATTGATTCATTTTTTGGTTATTTAAAGAAGAAGCTAATAGATTTATATTACATTTTATGGAACTAAAAGCATTTATATTATTAGAATAGTCAGATTAATATATCTAGAGACATTCATCTTAATAAGGAGAAAAAAATTACATTAATAAGTTTTCCAAAGAAGAATGTTTTAAAATAAAATAAAGTTTGTATACGTGTTTCTGAACTGGACATAAATTATGAATGCAATATAATCTCCGCAGTATTGCCAATATTTAATTCTTATCATGTTTAAATTTATTCCTCATCAGGTTCCTCGGTAGTCGTGGTTGTAGTGGATACTAAAATTAGTGAAAATTTATAAGCTTTTAATATTTGTAAGGCACATTTTCTCTCACTTGGCCTTCGTCTTCGACCGTGACAATTTGTGGTTAATATTACATGTTTTATTTTATCCTTCATAATACTTCCAATATGTGAACTGCTCTTGATAAGAGTCAAACTCTTTGAAGGTTTAGCGTCTACATTGAATACCTAAGTTAAAAAAAATATATAAAAAATAAAAAATTAATAATTTAATAATTCATCTTACCAGCAAAAAAGTTAAAATAAATAGTGCATACAGATATACCTTCATAATAACGAATAAAAAAATGTTCCATGAAATTTCTTTTATAATTCAAATTATATTTATTATTGGAAATATAGTAATTTTCATATTACACCATTATTTTTGAAAATTATTGTTTTTCATAACCCTTCAATGAATGTTAAATAATGTAATAACATATTAGTTACGACAATACATTGTAGAGCTAGTTTTTCAAAAAAGTATCAATTATTTTCAGAAATCAACCATTCAAGCATGTTTCCTATGTTAATAATTACCTTAGTTCATTGTTAACAGTATTGCCTCGTTATGGAGTGGTGGAATTTTGACATTTGATTTAAAACGATTTGACTGTAATCGAAGGTGTAAAAGTAGCATTAGAGAGGATATCTAGTAACTGAAGAAATACAAATAAACGTAACAGAAAGTTGAGGAGTTAACAGAGATATATATATATATATATATATATATATATATATATATATATATATATATATATATATATATATATATATATATATATATATATATATATATATATATATTGGATATCTATAAAAACAATTTGTACTTATGCTGAACGTCATTAGAGTGCTCTGACGGCACCAAAAACTATTTATTGGTATTTTTTTGGTTTTGTGGGTTAGTCCACTTTTGCACTGATATCCTCATATATATATTACCTCTTAAACTTGCACAATAGCAAAGACACACAGATCAATAAAAATGCAAGAATTAATTTATACGAAAAATAAGAAAAGTGAAAAACCTTCTTAGCACAGATAGCCAAAACTTTCAAAACGTAAATGGAAATTTGTCGGCCACATTGTAAGACAAAAGGACGAAAGAAAGAATAAAACGACCGTATATTGCAGTTCATGGAAGCACAATAGAAAGATCAGAGATCTCAAATGAGATGGATGGACAATCTTAGGAAATAAGCCGAAAAAAGTTGGATACAAATTGTCCAGGACAGTGAAAGTTGAAAAAAGAAAATTTAGGCCTATATCGAAATATGGATATTTAAGGCTGATTTAATAGACAGATTACACAGATCAACACATTTAAACTTTTTGATATACAATATTGATGAAAAGAGGTGTATATGAAGTATTTTGTAATCCTTAATCCGAAAATGATAAGCTAATTATTGAAACACTTACAGTTTTTTTTGTTACAATGGGTTGGTGGTCAGAAAAAAAAGAGACGACATATTTTTACAATCTAATATTTATTTAATATCAACATGTAAACGTATTAAATTTATGCAAAGAGATTATTGAGGATTACGTGAATAAAAATATATTACATGAGATGTCATACAGCGACAAAAACATTAACTTTTTCTTTTGTATTTTGTAACATTATCTCTTTTTAAAAACCAGCAGTAGTCGCCCAACATAGATGTGTTCCAGGGTCTCTAGTAATTTGCTTCCATCATCCTAATGTCCTAGTGAGACCTCCCTCCTTGTTTATCGCTTACTGCATCTAAATTTTCCAGAAAAAAACCTAATTGCATTTTTAAGGCCATGTTACACCCTATGTTCATCTATGAGGTTTTATAGTTATCATCTTTCTTGTTGTCCAGAAATCCTTTCACTACACTTACAAAACACTTCTAAGCTGCCAATTCAGAAGTCACTTTCAAAAATATGCCTTCTTGTAGTTTTGCATCACTTAATTGAAGAAATATTTCTTTTAGGTTTTAGGTTAGGAAACCATTACTTTCTTTGTCCATGGCTTTGACAATGTTTTTCATTAGTCCAAGCTGAATATGGAGATTTTAACCTTATGGGTTAACAATATGTTCAAACATATTTTATGTTTGAATTACCAGGTTCAAAATAAGTTTTATGAGCCCAATCTTTCTTACTGTAATGTTTTTTTGGTGGCCTACTGTCCCATAGATACAAAAAACAGCAATACTTTGTAAAACCCTCTTGAACTCCTAGGAATATATCTATCACTTTTAAATCCGCACAAATATTCTACCGATACTGTTCATATTTAATGCGATTTAGTATGGTTGATAAGTTGGCATAGGTTTCTTTCATTGTCACTGAATATTCTAAAGGAATAGATGGGTTTTTGTTTCCATTATGAAGCATTGAAGTTTTCATTTGAAGTTTTTAGGCATTATTTCGACAAATCTAAGAAAATATACCACTCGAAAAGTGCCATATTAAGTTCATTCATTAAACCATTAATATACAACAGACACTAGCGATCCTTCCATTTTATAAAAATTTGAAAATGTTATATTCCGTTTTCGTTAAAATGAAACACTCGTATTTTTATCTAACATGTTCTACTGTTGAAGTATGGAACTAAAAGTTCCGATTTTTGTTTTGACAATCCCGGTTCACGTACCAAATCATTTAATTCATTCGCAGTTTTAAGTAAGGTTCACTGGTAGTTATTAAAAATGTTGGGTCGCAACAGGTATATTCAGGAAGCTGTGAATCAGATCCTGATGATGAATTAGAACCGAAAAACATAGAATTACAAACAAGGACATAGAATTTTTCTTGCGATGCATCCAATGTACCAAATTTACGCGACAACTCACACATGAGGAGCCCAACGTTTATCTTGATCTCCAATTTAGCACTTAAAATATTAAAGATAGGCTTTTTTGACTTCCTCGGATTTAGATCTAGCTTGTAACTTTAAAATAAATCGTCCGCATATATATAACAAAACTTATCCGTTGGATTTTTGCAAAATCGACGACTAAAACTTGCCATTTTATATAAAATCGACTTAAACATTTGACTGTACTTGCAAACGAAACACAAACAAACTAAACTATAGAAAACTTGCTCTTAAAGGTTCGTAGAATACTGTGGAATTATCCAATCTACAGTCTTGTGGTAATTCCTACATTGTCCAGTCCAAAGTCAATCAAATAATTTCAATTATCCAATGATATAAAGGAGAAGCAGGTACTTGAAAATGGACGTGCTAGGCCATTTCCTTGAAAAGGTGTTTTAATAACTACGTAGAGCATTCTTATCAATGTTACAAAAATCATGTCGACCTGAGTTATTTTATGTCTTTTTTACGAATTATAGTATTCCGATATGACATAGGTTGTAGTATATTCGGAACACTATATACATAGTATGCATTAAATAATATTTAAAAAATTACTTTATATCTGCTTTAATTTCCAAAGTTATATCGAATAGGTACATAAAGAAGAAGCATTATTATTAATATGGATTGCATCTGAAATGCCATAACCATTACTATCGATTTCAAAATTACTTTTGGTATTTGTCCTAAAACATAATAAAATGTAATAAAAATACATTCTACTAAATAAAATATGCAATACTTACCTGGTTCCATTAAACTTTCTTGTCTAAGGTGAATAATAATTTTAGTATATTCAGATCCCACTGGAGTGTCTATGGGCATGTTAAATTGTGCTCTTGAATAGCATTCTTATGTAATCTAAAATAATAATATTGATTAAAAATAATAATTATAGAATATTATTTTAATATTTTTTTATTTCTTGGGAGATTAAGACCGGGAACAGTAACTTATGATAACTATTGATGCCTTAACGTTGCGTAGGTCAATTGGACAATCCTCTTAGTTTTAATTTTGAGAAAAAACGTAATTTTCTCGTGAAAAATTTCGTGCCAATTTTTTTTAGGGCTTTAAATAATAACAATAATACATCGAACATCTTTATTCAACTTGTGAGATAAAACATCATCCAATAGACATGCTTATAGTTACTTTATAGAATTCAGCTTGAACACACAAGTATAAACGACGAATTACGACGTCATCCATAGCTGTAATAATCGACATAATAAAAGTAATGTTAGAGATCAACCATCATGTCACATGAGATCGCCTAAGCATGACCATGAAACAAATACAAACGATATTGCATAACCATTTTGTTGTAAAAAAAACTGGAAAGGATCCTGGACATTCTGGATATCATCATAGATGCGAAAAAAAATCGGTTGCATCTCCCTTTGACTTTTCTGATTATGTAGCCGCCATGGCTTTAAGTAATAGAATTGGCAGTTCAATGTTGATTGGTTTACAACAGTTTGTTTGTTGGAAGTTAACAGTGAATTTCATATGATTTTTATTATGAGAACACCAACTTTCACAGATCCATTTAAACAACCAATGTTTTGAAGGAGAAAATCTTTGGAGATTTGGAGTTGGAAATCTAGACTAAAATTGAAATCGGTATAATAAAACGAATTTCACTTGAACTTGATAGATCAGATTTTTTTGTGACAATTTGTTTATTCCGCATAGTAGCTGATTCAGTAGTTTAAAAATATGACTGACTTTTCCGGAAAACTACCATGAGTTGAGTTTTATGAGTTTGATAGTTAGATAATGATGAGTTTCGGAGGCCTGTCTTTTTGTCTTGAAATTTGAAAAATCGAAAGGAAGAATCACTATATTCCAAGTTTCCTCTCTATATGATATCTGGTTTATTTGACAGTCATTGTCCATCAAGGAAGTCACCGTCAGTGTTATGTGTTTATCCTACGGATCGAAGATAGATCTGGTTCTTCCCACGATACAATTTTTCACTTACAGCGACATCGAATTGCTTCGGAATCTACTCCTGTAGTGTAAAATAGTTGTTCGTCAGCTTGAACGGAGTGTTTAGTCAATTATCCTCTAATTTTTAAAAGACCAGAGGGATGATTTGAGCAGATATCATAAAAAACCAACGCAAAATTTAGTCTGTTTGAATTTTTCGTAATAAAAAGTCGATAACTTTGCCCGAATGATGACAGTTGTTATCTGTGTAGTGGGTTAGTTCCTCGGGAAATACGACGTTAAACTCGAGTGAGTCACAGAACTACTAAAGATCTTAAACTCTCCAGACTTATTAATGTACATTGAAGTCGATGTTGTAGTGACGTTTCCATTAGTGGAAAGGGAAGAGGAACTGTTTATAATTTAGCTTGGTCACTGAAGAATTGTCTGAACAAAAAAACTTTACTGGTGAAAAAAATATTAACCGATACGTTCTAGGTGGTTTACGAATGACAGTTGAGATGTTTTATATCATCCTTCATATTCACCCTTCGATTATCACTTATATATTATATAGGGTGATTTATTTAGTGCGCCCGAAGTTTAAATTCAAATTAAATAATAACCAAATTAGATGCCTTGAAACTATGTATTTTGTGTGAAATTCAGTTGCATTAATGTTTGAAAACAATTTCGGATAAATGTCCGCCGCGGTTAGATTTGACAAAGCGCATTCTGTCAATCCAATTTTCTACCACTTTTTCAAGCAATTGGGGTCTTATGTCCGCCATTATCTGAACCCGAAAAAAAAAAAATAATAACCCCAAATGAAATAATCTAAATGCGTTAAACCACATAATCTTAGTGGCGAATTAAAAGGTCCGTCCCTTGAATTAATTTTTTCACTGAATTGTTCCCTTACTAAATCGATTGTTGCGTTGGCTGTATGACATGTTCTTTTGGAACCATATCTCCTCCAGATGAAATATGTATGTATATGGGTGATTTCAATGCCCAACTAGAGAAAGAAAGAAGGTACAAAAAAACAGTCGGCAGTTTTCCCGCTCATAAATGGACCAACCATAATGGCCGAAGATTGGTTGAACTATGTTCGCAGTTTAATCCAAAAATAATGTCAACCCATTTTAAGAAGAAAATAACAAAACAAAAGACCTGGAGATGCCTAAACTGGCATCTCCAGGTGAATGTAAAATGTGAAGGTTAAATGTCCATGGGTGAATTTCAAATTGACCATGTTGCCATTTCGTACCCCAATTATAAAGAGATTTAGAAGGTTCAAGTTAGGAAAGCAGCTATCATAGGCACGGATCACTACTTGACTAGAATCAAACTTACCTTAAAACCTCGAATTTCTTTTCAAAAGATATAAATTCAAAATATATAAAGATAATCCCAAAGTTCGACCCTACGAAAATAAAACTAACCCCAGCAGAAGAACTTGATAAACAACCAGCACAAATCTGGCAAGAACTGAAACAACAAATTATTTAAGCAGCTCTAAAGTTTGGACCATTTACAAAAACGTAGTAACATCCATGGTGGGATGAATTTTGCGAGCAAGTAGTATTAACCCAAAATAAAGCATTCGAAGAGTGGAATAGCCAAAAAACAGAAATAAACTATAACATCTTTTTGAAAGTAATAAAAGAAACATCGAAGGCAAATTAAAAGAAAATATGAAAACATTTAACTTAATGAAATAGAAAAAGATTTTTAAAAAAAATAGCACTCGAAATTTCTACAAAACATTTAAAACTAAATTAACAGGCTATCAACCCCAAAGTTTTTGCTTCCGGAAGGAAAACGGACAATTAGCTCTAGATAACCCAGACAATTGCAAAGAACTTGCCAAATAATTTGATCAATTACTAAACTGTCCTGAGCCTTTCAACAGATCACCAACACTAAACCCTAAATAAACAAACCCAGATTCATTACCATCGAATAAAGATGAAATAATTAGGCAAATCAAACGACTTAAAAATAACAAAGCTTCCGGTGAAGATAGAATCACTGCTGAACTTTTAAAATCCGCTGGTGCAGGTACAATCAAGAAGATAACCAAAGTTCCACAAGAAGTTTGGCGAACCGAGCGGATTTCAGGACAATTAAAAAGGTGCTCTAATCCATCCACTACATAAGAAAGGAGATAGAACGGATGTAAACAACTATAAAGGAATATCTCTTTTCCCAGTTTGTTACAAAATTCTATCTCAATGTCCACTAGACAGAGCACAGGGACAGTTATAACCTAAATTTGGTGAATATCAAGCAGGTTTTCGACCGGGCAGATCCTGCCCGGAACAGATAGTGAACCGAGATCCTAAGACATCAAAAGCTATACAATAAAAATCTCGTTTGTATATTTGCGGATTTGAAAAAAGCAAGCAAAACACTAACACAAGGTCAAAAGTAAAATTTATAGGTTCATCTCAGAGTCTTTTCAAATTAAAACTGGAATAAGAATAGAAAAAGTAATCAAAAAAAAAATCGGCCTTGAATATTGACTAGCCCATTAAACTGGAGAAAACTAACCTCAAATAGATTGTCTGGCGTTTGCTGATGATCTAGCAATTTTAGCTCAAGATATATTAACGGCACAAAAACAAATTCAAATCCTAAAAGAAACAGAAGAAAAGATGGGACTCTAAATTTTCTTTGAAAAAACACAATACATGACCTGTAACAGACTAAGCACACCATTTCTAAAAACAAATTATAGTAACATCAGACTTGTCTCGTAATTTAAATATTTGGGTGAAATAATCATGGAAAACGGGTTGGAAAAAGCGGCCAATAAGGGTAGATGTCAAAAAATGAAAACTGCATTGAGACTTACACAAAATATGTACAACAAAAAATGTATATCTAAAAGCACAAAACTGAGACATTACACCACAATCATTAAGCCAGAATATCTATATGGCACAGAAACGCTCAGTTTGAATATAAAGAAAGACATGGAGGAGATTGAAAAGAAAGAAAGAAAAATCATAAAAAATTTTTAGACACCAGACAAATAAATAACACAACATACCGACTTCGAGAAAACTAAGAAATCAAACAATACACAGATATGCATAGCGATATGAGAAAAAGAAGAGTTAAGTTTTTCGAACACATAAAACGTATGAGTTCGAGTAGGCTAACTAGACAAATAGTTGAATTTTATGAAAATAGGAGTAGAGCTAAAATAGAAACAATTAAATGGATTGCTGCAATTAAAGAGGACCTAAGACCAGCAAATATTACACAAAGTGAAATTCAGGATAGAAACTGTTTCAGACACAAGGTTAACATTTGGGAGGTTGGCCAGAGAGAAAAATGTAGGAAGACTAGAACAATTTGGTCTGACGAAAGAAAAAAATCTCATAGCGAAAGAATGAATCAGTATGAGCGCAAAGGAAGGTTAACAACAACAAACGCCTTTAACTGTACTTCGCGTGGTCCACCAGGGCCCATACCTATAAATATATACATATATATATATATATATATATATATATATATATATATATATATATATATATATATATATATATATATATATATATACATAAAGTAAAGTGTTTGGGTTAGAGGCGCATCAGCAACTAGGCTATTTAGCGACTGGACCTACAGCTTAACGTGGGTTCCGAACCACGGTCATCAGCTTCCGACAAACCCAGGCCAGCACCCCCCTCGGGCTATAAACCCTTGGTTATGTGCCTACCCATAAGTCTATCAGGAAACCTACCGACTGGCGAGTGACCAACGTAGAACACTTCTCAGAAGGCATCCGGCCTTACCCAGCCTTTAACTGGCGTGACTGAGGGGTAATTCGTAGTCCGATTTTACACTCTTGCCTAGAGAAACAATCACAAACATTTAGGAAAGATAAACGGACAGAAGAAAGAAAAATAACCATCCGAGCGCTGGAATCGAACCAGCTATCGCTCCAGCGCGGATTCGGCAAAGCAGGCGCTCTTACCGCCGCACCAACGCGACCGCCTATATATATATATATATATATATATATATATATATATATATATATATATATATATATATATATATATATATATATATAGGGGTGTCCCTATCGCTATCGGTTGAGATCTTGATTTTAATTTTATTTAATATGGTGTCTCACAAAACCTTTGTGGGTTATAGTTTTTTTTGTCGAACACCCTATATGTTCATTTTTTTTTGCATTCTGCTATTAATTCTAAACATATTTGAAACATATCCTATACCTACACCCAATGCTTTTACCGATATCCACCATTTTATAAAAAATATCGGAGTTGAGAACTCTATTTTACAGTGTCATATATCATTTATTTTTTAATCTAGGATTATCATTTTTGTTAGAAATATTAGTGAAACAATGACTCAACTTTTAGTGCAAACAAAATTTGTATACGTTATACAGGGTGTGTAAAAATAAATGAAAAAAATTGAAAATATCATCACAGTTTTTTTTAAAGAGAATGTCTAATATCTTTAAATTTTACAATATTCCTAAGACATAATTTCTGAGATTTTTACATTTTTGTTTTTAATATTTCCTTTTGAATGGAATCCACCTTGGACTTTTTATTAATAACGTCATAAAATTCAATTCAAATGGGGAACATTGTTCTACTATATCTTTTAAAGAGTTTTTATATGATGCATAAGAAAGAGTAGTACTTCTTTCATAATTTAATAGAAAAAAAACATTTTTCTGATGTGTTATTTTGACTATTGAAAATAAATGTGAATATCCAATTACAACTTAAAGCACGCATATAGCGTAGAAATAAATGAACCAAACCGTCAATTATTTGGATTTTGTGAACTGTCAAATTGTGTATTACGGTGTTTATTAGAATAGAAAGTTAAACGAAAATGAATTTCTCTAGAGAGGAGTTGATAAGCATGATCTACGTTTTGGGCGCAAGTGATCAAAACACTTTTTTAGCAAGTAGAATGTATGCGCAACGATTTCCTAATGCCGAACGCCATCCTAATGCATTAGCGTTTATACTATTAAAAGAGCGATTTGAAAGAACTGGATGTGTCGATTATGAAACAAACTTGGACAGGCAGAAAAGAGTTATGAGTGAAGAAAACGAATACTTAGTTCTTCAAGATGTAATTAAAAATCCGCATATTTCATGTAAGCAGATAGATAACGAGGTAGACGTTAAAAAATCCACAGCAAACAGAATAACTAGGAAATATAAATTTCAATCGTATCATAAACAATTGGTTCAAGAACTAAATCAAAATGATTTCGATCGGAGGCTCGAATTTTGTAACTGGGCAATATAAAAAAAAATAGAGAAGAATCTAACTTTTTCACATATATTTTATTCACGGATGACCCAACTTTCCACAAAAATGGGTACGTTAACCGACATAATATCCTCTATTACAGCAGTGAAAATGCAAGATTCATTATCCCTTTAGATCATCAGCATAGATGGTCTCTTAATGGGTTCACTGGTATTATCGGATAATATATATTGTAATTAGGGCTACATTTTTTTTGAAAACAGAGTTAATGGTGATAGTTTTCTTTGCAAAACAATTTTGTGAAATAATAGAGTGGCTTGAAGAATTGCCTTTGTAACTGTAGCGAGACGAATGTGGTTACAGCTAGATGGCGCTCCTTCACATTTGAGCAGGCAAGTGAGACAATATTTGGACTCAAATTATGAAAATAAATGGATTGGTAGGGGAGGTCTTGCACTGCGGCCAACTTTATCAAATGCCACTCACCACAATAGAGGACGTGCAAATTAGAATAAGAAATATGTTTATGTCGATATGTGTTTATATTAATGAGGCAATGCTCATTACACTCAATAGTTCTTTTGAACATAGGCTTAAAGTTTATATTGCATAAAATGGTGGATATTTTGAGCATTTAACTAAATGATTGTAGTGACTCTTTCTTTATACATGTTTGTACTTAAACTGTCAATTAAAAACTAAATATTTATTACGTTTTGTTTACAATAACTTTACATAATACTTACAATACGTTTTGTTACTTTATAATAATTACTTTCTAATAAAACGTTAAAACATGTGATGACCTAAATTCTTAACATATGACTTATTATGAATTTATTCACTAGCTAAATAATAACATAAAGCCTAAGGTGAATTCCAGTAAAAACGAAATACTAAAAACAAAAAAAATAAAAATCTTGGAAATTAAGATAATAAAGAAATGCTTAAGCAAAATAGAAGTATTTTGGCTGAGGAATATTGTAAAATGAAAAAATATTGGACATTCTGTTTAAAAAAATGAGATACAATGTTTTTATTTTTTTTTCATTTATCTTAGTTCTCAGGTGTCTCAGACACCCTGTATAAAGTAGATATTCTTTTTCACTAACTTCGACTTCGACTTATTTGGTCAGGTTTTTGGGTTAGCCCGCAGGCTCCTACCCGTTTCTAGTCGGCTTTGACCCTATATGGGCACTAATTTTAGGAAGGGTCTCTATTTGACCCAGGTTGCCTAGCAAGTTGGCATAGATAGTAAGAGAAGAAAGAATAGTGTTTTTAGATGTAGTGTTTTAGAAGTCTTGGCGAACTTCAGAGGTTAATACGAAAGAAAAAAGAAAATGAAAGATTTTGCTTTTTCCCCGTCAGAGAATGACAGGTATTCCGTCTGAACAGCCGATCGATCGAGAGTGATCTTTCGACTGCCAAACCACGGACGGGATTATAAGTCGTCGAAGCGGTCTTATGCAAACCGGGTATCGAATATTCGATGCCGTTATGCTTGCGGCCCGTATGGGATTTTGGGACATTGCGCTAGATTACCCGGGAAATCCGGGTAAATTGTCCGGTATAGACTGGACTAGCGGATTTTCGCTAAATTTCGCCGCTTGGACGAATTTAGTGCCGAACATACCAAGGTGCGTTTAGTGCCATACGCAAGGTTTTGTTCTGGAATCTTTGAAGTTTTTTAGCCGCCGTAGGCGCCAAAAAACGATAATAGGTAATAAGACCGTATAAATATACGGATCTTATCATAACTTTATAGAAAAGAATTTTAACTTTCAGGGAAAGTTTACTAGAACGACAGATCAAGGGGCACAGGAGTTAGAGGATTCCGTGCCCCTTGCTAATTGTAAGCTGGATTTGACTAGACCATTTGAGAGAGCGGTCGAAATGGAGACCTAGATACGTGGTTTTTTGCAGCTACGGAATTGGCACTTTGTCAACCAGCAATCTGGCTTCGCTTGGAAAGCGATTTCTGGAGAAAATGATCGCCTGGGTCTTTTTAGGATTGACCTGCAGGCGCCAGAATTTAAGCCAGGCAACGGCAGCGTTAAGCTGCCGCTGCAGTCGGTTATGAATAACCGAGGTGGAACGTGACGTAGAAAAGAAAGCAGTGTCATCCGCAAAGAATGAAACACTGACGTCACGTAAATGAGGGAATTTGGCCAAGTAGATGTTAAACAAGGCCGGTGACAAGGGAGAACCTTGCGGGACTCCCGACTCAATAGGTTTGCTCGTGGAGATGATTGATTTAATTTTAACTTGAAAGGATCTACCTTTCAGGAAAGAATTTATTAGCATGGTTAGGTCCCCCGGGAAACCTAATTCGAGTAACTTAAAAATAAGTCCCTCGTGCCATACTTTATCGAAGGCTTTGGAAAGGTCTAAAAAGACAGCGCCGAGACGCTTACCCGACCTGAAAACCTGATTGATTTCGCCAGCTAATCTGGCTCTCTGTTGCAAGGACGAATGTCCTCGTCTGAACCCAAACTGCTCGTTTGGTATGATACCATTGCTGTCGGTAAAGTCATTCACTGCAGAGAGAATGACTTTTTCGCCTATTTTTGAGAGGGTATTTATGAGACTGATGGGTCTATAATCCGAAGCCGAACCGGAGTTCGGCTTCTTGGGAATCACCGCTATAAAAGCGTGTTTCCATGATTTGGGGAAGTATTGCAATCGCAGAATGGAGTTCACGATATTTGTGATTTCTGCGATTTGCTTACTTTGCAATTTTCGGAGCAGGCATACTGTGATGCCATCGCTTCCGGGGGCTTTACGGGGTGAAAAACTTCGAATAATAGCCGTGACTGACTTTGGAGATACGGGGTAGTCCCGCAGGAAGTCGAAACGTGGGCTTTCGGTCATCCGTGTTTGAACAACATGGGAGACCGCCCAATCTCGATCTTCCTGAGCCTCGGGCAGCCTCGGACTCGTCATTTGGAGTCTAAAAGACTCCGCCAGCAACTCGGCCTTCTCCGAATCGGAAACGGCATGATTGCCATCACCCGACCTTAACGGCGGAATGTCCCTGCGGGACTTCCCCATCAACGATCTTGTCAGACGCCAGATCTGCGTCAGATTCGATGTGTCAACAGAGAGAAGCAGGTTATCCCACTTCTCGTTTCTGTATGACTTCATCTTCTCTTTGGCTTCTCTGATCGCCCGATTTGCCCGACTTCTATCCTCTCGAGAGGGGGTAGCCCTGGCCTTCTTCACCAGGCGATTTTTCGCCCGGAGAAGATTTTTCAGGTCAGTGGGGAGATCGGAAGTTAGCCGCTGCTGATCAGACGGTCGAGGCTTCGTGGCTAGGCTGAAAGCCTTCAGGATATCCTCTGTCAGTTTACCGACAGCAAGATCGAGCTGCTCCGGGTCAGCAACCCGGGGTATTGGATTTGTAGAATGAAGTGTGGATTGGAAAACCCTCCAATCCGTCACGAAATGTGATGGCTTGAACGGCGCACCTAAGAGTCGGGCGTCTCCCAGTTCGAAAAGAACGGGAAGGTGGTCTGAGTCGAGCTCGTGCAGAACCGACGTGGCATTCGCTCTTGGGACACCCTTCGTGATGAAGAGGTCTATGACTGATCCGGCGTGACCCGGATAGTCATAATGGGTGGGTTCGTCAGGATAATTGACGATACACCCGAGCGAGAAACATAACCGTCCGAGGGTCGCGCCACGAGAATTCGTGTTGCGACAACCGCAGAGCGTGTTATGGGCATTGAAGTCGCCGCCATCAATAATGGCGGCGTCACTTCGAAACAGGGCAGTGTAATCAGCCCGCAACGGAGGTACGTTGCCTAGCTGATACACGGAATGAAGGATTAAAGGTCGGTCTGCTAGCTCGACAGAAATGGAAGTTATTTCCAGATTGGCAAGATCTGGTTTAAGAAGTTTTGTATGCCGGAGATTATTTTTGATAAGAATCAACGTGCCGCCACCACGGCCGTTGATTCTATCGTCCCGAATTACGTGGTAATTCGGAACGCTGAATCGGATGGAGGGTTTTAAGAAAGTCTCCTGTATAAGGGCGACGTCGATGTTGTGCTCTGTCAGTACGTGAACAAGTTCCTCCTTCTTGTCACGCACTGAGTTAGCATTCCAGGAGATTATTTTAAGGGAAGCTGGTTTAACAGCCATTGAAATTTTGGAAATATTGTGAGAATTGGGCTTGGAATAGACCCATGAAATTCGAGACCATTTGACCCATCAGCTGTGAACAGACAGCTTTTGGGTCAAATTGGGCCGGGTCGATTTGTGCCGGAGCACTTGCGCTGAGATTGCGCTGAGACCCCCACACGAAGGTGGATGTGGGGGTTGGGGTGGTTTTCGCGGATTTGGAATTTTTTGGCTGAGGATTAGCCTCTTGTGGGTGTTGTGAGGAAGAAACCTTCACAACACCTCTAATGGGGCGTTTTGGGCATTTTTTGTAATTGGCAGTGTGATCACCGCCACAATTACAGCAAAGCCCGGGGTAGTGCGGGGTTTTTTGCAGTTTTTAGCTGCATGAGCCTCGCCGCACTTCATGCATCTGGGAGGTGCTCTGCACTTTCGTGCAGTGTGGCCATAAAGTTGGCAGTTGAAGCACTGCCCAACTTCGCCACTAGATTTTTGGGATTTCACCTTTATATTTTGGTGAAGGAAATATTTAAGGTTGAAAATATTAGTTTCGGAATTGGGGATTGTAATTGAAACCATGGCCATAGGACTTTTGTCCTTTCTTTTAAATCGATCAACTCGGGTGGGATGATAGCCCAACTCGGTCAATTCTGATTTAATTTCATTATCGGGTATTGATTCGGCGAGACCACAAATCAATACCCTGATATTTCTTTCACTGGGACTTAAGAAAGTATGAAAGGGGTACTTGCGTTCATCGAGCAATTTTGTAATCGCTCGAAACGCATCAGGAGATTTGGGATGAAACATTATCCCTTTCTTTTTCACTAAAAGTTAAGTTATAGTTTCTCTAAGATCCCCTACCAATGATAATCCGACATCAAAAAATAAATGATATATGACACTACAGAATAGTCAGCAACTTGACCAATGGCTGATATCGGTAAAACCATTGGGTTTAGGTATACAACATGATTCATAGAATATGTTTAGAATCAATAGCACAATGCAAAAATGGATTAACATATAGGGTATTCGATAAGAAAAAACAAAACTACCCTGCCACGGTTTTGAGACACCCTGTATTAATAAAATTAATTTTATATTATGCAGTCTATTTAGTCGTTCAACTCTTATACTAAAAGGTTTTCTCTATCTCCAGCCATTATATATATATATATATATATATATATATATATATATATATATATATATATATATATATATATATATATATATATATATATATAGAAACGAAATTATTTTCTTCTTCTTCAAAAAAATAAACTGCACACATTATGCACCAAAATGGTCAGCTAATTTTATGCAACATGTTTCTTCCAAAATATTTTATTTTAACAATATTTTAGTTACAACGACGGCAGCCGCTTGTCGGAAGCATTTGGGCATAGGTCACGGATGGGTTGATCAGGCACGTTAATAGGGCACCACCCAGTTCTTCAAAATTACTCAAGATATAAATAAACTAGGAAAAGGTTTATTTTTGTTAAAGACTCAATAATTGCACTAGACATTAGTCTAGTACTATTATTTACAACAGAACAACACATAGAACAAAAATATAGAAATAGAAAGAAAACAGTTATAACAAAAAAATTAAAAGAGTCTAGTGGTGGTATCCACAACTACCCTACTAAGACATGTAAAGAAGAAGGTTTGATCTTAACAGACTTTCTTATCCTATAAGAGCTCTTGTCTAATTTACAAAAGATTCCAAATCAGAATATAATGAAATAATATGTTAAACCGACTTATATTAAACTAAACTAATTAAGGTAAATTAAACCAAGTTGAATCAAAATATCTCAAATTGTGTAACGTTATTACATGGTGGTAGTGAGATAGTGAATAACCAAATAATGTTAAAGATTCATGGAAATACTAATAAAATAATTAAAAAAATAATATGTTATTTTGCCTTATCTTTTTTGTCACGCTGCTTGATTATCCAGCCTCTGGACTCTCTTGTTGCTACGATGTTCGTTTACTGAGCAGTTCTGTATCCAACTCTATATTGACCGGGTTCTGCAATAAGTGGGCTCCAAAATTACCGCGTTCTATAATGACCGGGCTCCAATATGATCGAGTTCCATAATGACCGAGTCCTAAAACCCCCTCTAATGGAAGGGCACGGCGTGAAAACGTCTGTTCAGCTCGAGGTGTGATGTTCGATTCCCTCGGCCTTCGTTCCGGAGCGCTCTCGCTCGCGTCAGAATTTTATTTTCGGGAAAAAGAAGAAGTCTGGTGAATAAAGGGGCTGTGGAGCCACACTGATGTTTTAATTAGCCAAAATCTCAACAATTGAAGTCTTTGTGCGGCAAGGCGCATTATTGTGATGCAGCAGAGGTTCTTGATGTTCGGTTTCACACGAATGTTTTTTTTTTTTCGAAATATTTCAAGAACCTCTCGGCAGGAAAAAATCTGGTTTATCGTTTGGCATTGAGGCATAAATACCTTATTGGCGATCCCCGGGCTAACAAAAAACAAATCAGCATTCTTTTGATCTTTAATTTACTCAT
The DNA here is from genome assembly GCA_031761425.1 of Cosmopolites sordidus. Classification (NCBI taxonomy): domain Eukaryota; kingdom Metazoa; phylum Arthropoda; class Insecta; order Coleoptera; family Curculionidae; genus Cosmopolites; species Cosmopolites sordidus. The sequence goes on from JARFXV010000183.1 coordinate 655,696, forward strand.
TCTAGCTTTATTGGCAGCGGTGAGGTTGAAGTGTGCCATTCCTGGTTCTACAGCTTCGTATTCGAATCGAAATTTGAAAACCCAAGGCTCGCCATCAATAAGTAACGATATGTTCTAGAAAATTAGGGCCATTTTCAACCCGCCCCAAAAAATCAAGACATGATTCCCTACTGTTGTTCTTTTGATGTTGCAAAAAGTTTTTCAGAATCAATTTTATGCAGATTTTCTCCCCAATTCATTAATTAAAATTAGATAAACGGAATAAGTCAAATTGAACTATTTCCCGTCCATTCTGATTGTATAAATATTTCCATTCTGAAATGACTTTTGGCTGATGCCCAGGGTGGGTTTACTGTTCACTAACAGTGCGATAGTTTGGATAAACTTCAAATTCGTGCTTGCGAACTTGGCTTTATCTATTACAGTTTTCATTTCCAAATTGTTGTATAGTGTGGTATTTGTTACAAACAGGAACATTAGTAATAATTCTTAGGAATTTAAAGTCAGATGGAATTTTATTTCGTTGAACTTTATTCATCAATTTTCGATTCATTTCTGAATGTCGGGGATAGTTTCTTAAAGTTTTTGGGATATATTCTTGATACTGCGTTTGCAGCCATAATTGCAATGTTATCTGCAAATACAGCAGTAAAAGTCTTTGGAATGGCAGATAACTCTGCAGTAAAGAACTGATACTCTGTTGTGTATTGCTCTGCTGTGTACTACTCTGTGTATTTGTTCAGTAGTCGCATGTCTCTCATGAAATTCGATCTGATGCTCTGGAATAATATTGCTTTAATCTAGCAGTGGTTTCATCCTTTATAGAAGCAACTTTCGGAATAATTTTGTTAAATTGGATAGTAAGGTGATAGAAATGTATGAAGATACTTCTTCAGTTTCCTTGGCTTAGGATCAAGATGATTAATCCTGTTTTCCAATGCAATGCAGGTAATGCCTTATTCTGATTATTTAATACATATATGAGTTAGAACTATCAACATTTTTTGAGTGATTGCTTTATAGCTTGTTCAGTCATATTGTTTACTCATGGGATTTTCGTATGATCAATATTTTCCTAAATCATATTTTTATTCTCGGATCTTTGGTTGAGAATGGCATTTGGAATGGTGTATTGAGGCGTTTCTTCTTTTATTTGTGATATTTGTGGTGGGAAAGATTGAAACAGCATTTTAGTGTTTTATTTCTAGCTCCCATCCACGTTTTTCTTAATTATGCTTTTGGCACATTATTTTTTGGTGAACCTCAAGCAATTATGTTGTTCAATTTTGAAGATTATTAGTGGTGTTGCATATCAAGCAGCTTGTTGTATTTTAGTTGTCAGACTCTATATCTCCTGTTTTTATGGAATATCACTATTTAATCACCTTTAATTTAGCGAGTGTTGTTAGCCATTGTATATTTGCGGTACTGCAACTTATAATTAGTATAATAAGAGGACGGTCGGAAGATAAATCTAAATTTAGTTTTGCTAAGCAATAACTTATGAGGAGGCCTGTAGTAATACAGAAGTCAACAGTTTCTGGTAATTTATTTTTATCACTAGAACAATAACTGAAGTAGAATAAAGTAGAATAAGTAACTAGAATTGGGTCCACACCAATAAAATTTTGTGTGTTGAATTTACTGGAATAATTTTTTGAATTATCTTGTGGACAACAGATGGTTCATGTGCATGCTGTGTGGCGACCATATTTGTATGTGACTTTGTGTATCAAAGCGTCTTCAATGCCGCGCAGGCAAACATAAACAGCCCGTACAACATCATATACTACGTGCAACATATACAGCCCGCACAACGCAAATTTGAATTGATCTGGACCCAGCTTTAGATGTCGTTCTTGAATGTGGTTTGAGTGCCTTCGACATTGGGTTTACTGTTTAAGCCTTCATTATAATTATCTAATTTCTGGGAGTACAGATAGCAATTTCTTCAAATTAAGAACCTGCTCTCGTAAGCCATTAAATGGACCTCTTTCAAATTCATATAGATAGCGGTGCATTCCGCGTATACGTGCAGGTATTTTAACACATGCCAATCAGTAAACATTTTAAAATCTGAAAAAGCTGCAAAAAAACATATAAAATAATTCCAATAAATCGTGTAAAAGGGGCTGTTTTATGACAACTGCTTCTTTAACAAATTTCAATCTTCCTTGTACTATAGTATCTATATTTGGTTAAAATATTATGATAAAATATCCTTTTCTGGTTGTAATAATTTTTATGTCAATTAGTACATAATAAACCTGTTTACTATTCGTCATTAATAGATACAATTACATACTAATTAAAAACCATTAAAACCGATGACCACCTTTTAATTTTAATTTTCAAATATAGGATCTTAATAGGAATATAATGGCATTTCTTTTGTATTGATTTATTTTATATTTGGAAAATTTTTCTTCTATATTTTCATAACTATCATCAAAATGATTGATTTTAAAAATAGTCGCACTGATTTTTTATTTCCAGAGAAATTTACAAATATCAAAGCTGATCGTAATGTAATACTGCAATCAAAATTTGAAAGTATACTACAATTGAAAAGTACGGTGATTTATTTTATAAATTCGTGCGATAATCAATATAACCATTCGTATTTTTCACTTGGTATGACTATCCTTGACATCTGACAGAAGTTTCAAATTATTTCGCTTGTTTTAGAAATGATTGCGTCACTTGTTAATTGCCATTTTTTAACGATTTTTAAAAGGGGTATATTTATCGAGTAAAGAATATACTGTGCAATCTTGTGCTGATGAATGAAAAATATTATGAAAGTGTTACTGCGATTTGGCTATTTTCAAAAATATGTTTTCAAGGGGAACTTTAGTGATGATAGAGAAGCAATTGAAACTGAACCTCGTTCAGGGAGGAGACCTTACACGTCAACTAATGGAGAAAACGTTATCAAAATTAAGAATTTTGTACTGAGGTATCGTCGATTAAGTATTAGAATTTATACACTGAATTTTTTTGATAAACATGGTCGTGCTTTCTTTGGATAATAATATTCTGAAATGATTCTGAATTAGTGATGTTGACATATGGAGCTATGCTTATAACTCTAGACTACTCAACAATCAAGCGTTTATATTGCTAAAAATAAACCAAAGCTGAAAAACCACATCAAAGCTAGTCAAAAATCAGTCATGTTAACTGTTTTTGTTTCGATCACCATGGTATTGTTCACAAAAAAACGTTCCTTTCAATTAGTCAGGTAGTTCTAAGCAAACCCTTCATTTAATAAGTAAGAACATACTATCTGGATACTATCTGAAATTTATTATTGGATTTATATACTAATTTTAAATTAATTTCTTTAAATTTACCTAATATAATTATAAATTGAGGTTCATATATGATTGATGTAAATTTTTGTTTTGTTTTCTCCTGTATAAGAATTCTTGGTAGAGAATTCTTAAATAACTTTTCTAAACGTTTATTTTTTAATAACCCTATGTATTTTAAGAAAAACCATTGATGTTACTTGCATTCCTTATATAAGCCTTTTCAGGCCCAAACCCCTTTTTTATAAGAAGAAAACTAAGTAAACGGTAAATTAAAAAGTTAAAAATTTTCCTTTTTAAGCGGTTTATAATAGCAAATATGTCATCCACATACCACCTTGCTGAACAAAGTCATATCACCTTGCTGAACAAAGTCATTCTCGAACCTCACACATCTTGTAACCTATTCATTTTCTTATTTTCTTTTTTCTCCTCCTCAATCCACTGCTTCTTTAGCGTTCCTCTCCTTTTGCGGCATCCTATCATTTCTTTCAATATATTTATTGATACTCTTTTTCCTAGTACTCATGCCATATGTCCTAAATATCTTATTCTATGTGACCTTACTACGAATATTATTATTTAATAATCATACATATCTCTCAATTTTTAATTTACTTTTTTACGTATGTTGTATTTTTTTTTAATAAATTCATCTGAATATTTTTCTTCCTCATTTTTTGTGCTATTGCTTTTCTTTTACGTGCATTATCTACAAACCTGCATTTATGACTGTTATGACTTTTTTGTCAACATATTAATTCAATCCGTAAAAATGTCAAATTTACAGTTGCTGTCATTTACAAAAATGCTGTCTCTAAAACATCTCTACAAATAAAAAACAAAAAAGACCATTCATTTACAAGAATAACATATGTTGGTAAACCGTCTGAAAATTGAAAAATACTTATATAAAAACAATGTCAAAGTAGCTTTTAAAACAGTGTAGAAAAATTAATCAAAGATTACAGTTATTGTCGATTAATGTCAAAGTTGAAATTACTAGTACTAATTTTTCACACTATAACACATATTGCTTTATTAAATTAACTATTCAAAGTGTCCACCATCTCATTCCTGATGACCGAAGCTTCTTCTCTTGATTAAATATTGAACAAAAAAATTGGATTCCTTTGGTTTTGGTCAATAAATCATTCACAATATTTTTATCTGTGTAAATAATCAGAGTGTAAGAGTTAGAGTAGTAAAATCAGAAGTTGTACCCTTTGTACATGATAATGGCATAGTAATTACTCTTTTAGTGTTCAATGTACAGTCTAATGGGAAACTCCAACTTCTCGCGCAATAATTCGGGTACTTTTGGTAAAATCCTCTTCAACAGGATGTAAAATTTATACTTTGACTTCCGAACCGATTTCTTGCTGCTGCCCACATTCGTAAAATTTTGGAACCACACTAACAGTATCCAAGTCTCTGAGAAACTATGACAAATATTTGCCGAAAGCGATCTTTTTTTGACACATAATTAGGTTTTTGACTAAAAAATAATTATCGATTTTTTTATTTTATTTTAAAACTTTATCATAAATATTATATAAAATCATGTGGACTGCGAAACCGCCATGATTGGATGCCATGTTTGTGACGTTATTATGTTAAAGTGTTTTCACGTAAATACTGTCAAAGGCTTTTACCAGTGTATATATGGTCAAAATTATTGAAGTTGTATGACAGTAATGTATGACAAATGGTTCATAAAGTTCAATTCTAATAATATACCTAGTGTGGATATTTTTATGGTCACAGATTTTCGCAAAAATGATATTCGCTTCAATTCAGCTGCAGTTCGAGGTGCTAAAGCATCAATTTGAGTTTTTTAAAATATAATAATGTAAATGTAAATAAGAAACAACATATTTCTATTAAATATAATTAAATTATTTGTAGGGTGTCACGCGAAAGTTACGGTGACAAGGCTATAGGTTATATTCAATTTTACTGCAAAAAAATGTATTTGCACGGTGAAAAGACGTGGATGTCGAGAACATAACGTTCTGAGTAAAGCGCATGCAATTATCTTAATTATTAATGAAAAACTAAGAAAAGTTTAAAATACTCAATGTCACGATTGTAAAGCTTCAGCAGGTAATAAATAGTAAAACATACTAAGTTGATATAAAGTTATAAATAATAATCTCTTGTATATATTTGATGACAGGTGGTTGTAAAAAGTTGATGTTGTATTAGGATTAATAAGTACGTCGTACTGCTTGGAACCATTGATTTCGACGTTTAACATCTTGTGGCACATTTAAAAACATTTCTTCGGGAGTTGATTTTGTAGTATTTATACAAAATTGTACAAAACAGGCATGATAACTAATTAGATTTAACATTTTCTATAAATTTATCAATACAGTGATGATAATAACAAGAATAAATTGATTAAATACTAAAACACTCGTATTAGCTGTCTGTAATGTTGAGGGGATATAAACATTGTGTCGAACTGTCGACGCGTCATATGTACTAGGTTTAAGAATATATTTTCAATTTAAATATGACTTTTTAATTATAAAGAAAATAATTTAAATAAAGATAGTTTTGTCATAAAAGTTATATATGATCTTTCCATTTATGACATTTTTTTTTCAAAACTCCAATTGTTTAAAATGTTAATTCTTATCAAAGTTTTTCAATTGGTGATTTAGTAACCTTAGCTTTGACAGTTATAACGAACTCATTTTTTTCAAATGACGCAAAGAATCTTTTGTTAAATTTACGAAAGTTCTTTTCCTTACACCCTGTATTACAGAAATACTGCTCTTACTTACAAATTGTATATCTGTTTATCGATTATCAATATCAGCAACATGAAATTTTGGATACTATTAAGGACTCAGCTGGTCGAACCTAACCAGTCGAAAACATAATTAAATTGGCCTTGTTAAACGAACAGTACTGGTACCTTCGATTTGAGTAAAGTTCCGTTAATAACCGTTTTCATTTTTTTTTAAATTAATTAGTTAATTGTAATGAATAAATAATTGATATTTGCATTTATTGTGCAGCACGAACACATTTACCTAATAATATAAGAATGCAAAGTACAACTATCAATTTTTCCAACAATCATCTAATTGGGTGAAAAAATACATACATACATGTCAACCTCAAGGTATATACATTAGAGGATATCGAAAATATAAGGTAATCACAGAAAATTGCATACACTATGGTAATAATTATTTCCGGTGAAAAACATCGATCGAAAAAAATAGTTGCAGTTCTCGAATTGGATTTGCTGTGTATTTTCGTCTTATCAGGTTTGTTTTTTTTAATGTGCTATTGTATTTTCACTATAATTTAAATTACATTATGGCTGCACTGGTACTTCTTAAACAGAATGCTTACGTAGTTTTTGTTAAATAGTATAAAATTGATTGTGGTTTGTTGACGTGGTTCAAAAATTTTAGACCAATTATCAACTGTTTTAGGTGTCAAATTGTATACATTTGTATAAGAAGCTATTCTAAAAATATTAAATGGTAAGTTATTAAACTTTAAGCTATGTTATTTGACTTTGAAAAAGACAATTTTATTTAATAGTAATTGTTAATTTTAAGAGTCAATATTGATATTTATTTGTGAAAATATTTGTAAGATAAAGCTATTAGACAATCAAAAATGTTAAATATCATTAAAGTCAGAATATATTATATTTTCTATTTGTTCCAAAATTTAAAAAAATGTTTCTTTAATTACAACTTCTAACGTAAATTTTTCAATTACTAAAAACAACTTTTTATTAACAAGTGGTTCGATCACTTGTGGTGTGATGATAGTTGTTAGTCCTTGTTTTTAAAAGCAGAACACTTTGTTTGCAGAACAGTTTGTTCCGGATATTGAAGCTAAGAGGTGTATAAATCTAGCTGGCAAGACAGTTGGCTTCTCCTTTGAAGCGGGCGCATGCCAATATCTATCAGTATGCGTTTTTAGTAGGAGTTTGAACGCCCTAGAGTGTTGAGCTACTTTAATAATATACAAATAGAGAGAACAATCTAAACTTGTTTAATGCAAACATATTTTCGACGTACAAGATTTATTTTACTTTAACTATAGTATACATTACTTATGATGTACATACATACATCACAATTTTGACGCTACGGCATGTCATATATTTTCAAAAATTCAAGTCGCATGACCCATGTAAATAATAAAACAGTCACGTCTTAATTCAAAATTTATATAAAAGCAAATGTAGATCAAAATAACATTTTAATGCGAAAGCTTAGACTCCTTAACATTTTTTTTTTAAATTTTGGCGGTATAGTACGTTACAGCCATTTGAATACAATTATCCAAATGTTCATCTGTAAGTCGGTTGCTCTATTTGCTCTTAATCACTTTCATAATGGAGAAAAAAGTTTCACACAAATAGCTCGAACTGAATAACGTTTTCACTTTTAAGGCAAAGCTACTGAAGGCCAGATACATTTTGTATTTAACTTCAAGGATTTTAAGTTCAAATCATTTTAAAGCATAATAACTTAACAAAAAGCGGCATAACACAATTGACAAATTGCTCAATATTAATTTCCCCGAAGGCTAAAGCAACACCACCAGTGAGATGACGTTGAAATCTTTAAAGCGAGATTTAAAGGCATCCTTCAAGTTCGATATTATTTGCCCATGATTTTTACTGTCGTAAGATTGCAACTGAGGTTGAGATATATTTTCTGAAAGAACAGGGAAGTACTTGGTGTCGCGGTTGATTAGGATTTTTTCCCAAGACTCAACAACTTTTTGGTGAACGCTTTTATATCAGAAATAATTTCCGTTAATTCTTTGTCTCTCTCTAGAAGCCTAAGAAAAGTTAAGTTTTTTCCTTATATCTGTAATGTCCACAAAAAATCCAAAATCTTCAAGCAAGATTGAGTTTTCCAGTTCAGGAATGGGTTTATATCGTTGTTTAAAATATTCAACTAAAGCAGGTAAGAGATCATTAAAACGTATCTATTATAGTACTTTTCCTCTATTCAACCATCGGATTTCAGAGTAAATAAGTAAATCCCTGTATTGACTTGACAGTCTATTTTATCGGTCAGTTCTTTAAATAATCTTCTCTGTAACAACTGAGCTCTAACTTTGTTCACAATTTTTACTACCATTTTCATAACGTCGTTTAGTTTCAAAAACTTCCCGCATAATTTTGTTGGTGGATAATACAGTGATAAGAGAGGAATTGTGGAAAAGTATCCTTCTTTCGACATAATGCCACTTAAACCCTTTTCGAAAACCACCATAGCTGGATCTCCATCTGTTGTCAAACCTACCATTTAAATATTGGAATTTTCTCAGACTAAATAATATTTTTCAAATGAGAAAACAGGTTATGTCCAGAACTATGCTCTTTTAGTGGAAAATTTTTTAATAGTTCTTTAATCATAAAATCGCTAAAAATCATGCTGACGAAAACAGCCATCTAGCTGGTATCAACTCAGTCATCAAGTTGCAGGGAACAATAACTACAGTTATCTAAGTCACGTGTAAACTGTAAAAAAACATCACTACTTATTAGTTTTACTCGTCTCATCATTGTATTGGCAGAAAGTTGTATTGTTTTTATGGCAGACACTATCTCATTTTTATTTTTAAAGTTGGTGAATAATGAATCAGCAGCTTCTAAAAATGCATGTTTTATTTTTTCTCCTTCTTCAAAAGGTTTCTTATTTTGTACAATTATCTGCGACACACGAGAGAAAGCTTCAGTTGTAGCCTTATTTTTGTCAAATATGTTACTTTTAAAAATGTTGATTGTTGTCCAATTAACTGATTTTTCAATTGTCTCAACCTTTCCTTTCTAGCGGTAGAATGAAAATGATATGATTTTTCAAAAGTCGAATGAACAGTTTTATGGTGCCTTTCAATATTTCCCTTTTTAGCAACGGATACAGAAGCTTTACACAACAAACACTTTTGCTTATAAATTCTCTAAAGAAGTATTGTTCTTCCCAGTCAGAATGGAAATTTTATTAAGTTTTTTGCTACTGCTTGCCACACTTGCAATTGTAATTATAACGTAACTGAACACTGAACGCGTCGCACAGGTCTATCTTTACTTCCCGTTAACAGCAGCCGAGATCCTTCCTGAATGATTCATTGGTCGCTACTCACTACAATTTTCTCAACGGTTTCGCAGATTCCAGTGTGGTGACGTCAGCGGCTGATCTTGGACGCCTACGATACGCTAATCAGGCCTAATCCGTAACAGTATTATAATTTCGATATTTTCGTTTATAAAGATTATGAGTTCGATATATGAGGATTGCTTATAGCCGTGAGCTACCGAAATTGTCCACGCGACCTACCGGTAGCGCGCGATCGATGGGTTGGCGACCCCTGCCCTAGAGTCACTTGGTGATACGTAGCAAATTTTTTCGTGAACCGGATTTTTCTAGTGCAACAGTTTCAAGCAACAGTAACGCTATCTCATTTTGTTTCATGCTTAGGTATTTTCAATCCGTCCCAAAAAGGCAAGACAATATTTCCATCCTGTTGTCCTTCTAATCCTACGGAAGGTTTTTGGCGTAGATTTTCTTCATCCTCAACTCATTGGTTAAATTCTGATAAACTGTAGTGTGAATCAAATTCAATTCTTTCCCGATCATTTTGACAGTCAACCGATGAACACACGGCACAAGATCCCGGATTCTGTGGAAATCTTTATCATAATAATTTAAGTCTGAAATAAAACTTGATTGCGCACAGTTGCTCGAAATTGTTGTCACTTATTGTCAGAACACACTTAAAATTTTTTTTTACACACTTAATGGGGTTTATGAAAAGAATGACTATGCACCATCAAGTAATTCTAGGAAGTTCAAATTCTTACTGAAGATGCATCCGAGGCAAGACTTGTTCCGCCTCCAAAGGAAGGTTAACAATGCTGTCAGATCCAAGGCTACGCCACCAGTTTTATTACTTTATTTATACACCTCGTAAGTCCACGTAAAAAGTGTGCTACAGAATGGAAAAGATGGATAGCGCAGAGTCAGATCTGTATGATAGATACAATAGAAGTTTAATTGGGTTGATTTGTAAGAGTTTTTATTTCCTTTGCCTAACAGTATGTGCTTTCAATCTTGATTCTCTGCAAAAATAATCCTCACCGAGCGGATAACGCTCCTCTCTCCTCATTTAGCTATTGATTGCACAATATACATATATGTATATATAAAATTATGTCTGATTTTTTATGTTAAATTCTGAAATTTAAGTGGGTTAACGGTCATTTTTTAATTGATTTGAAATTACATTTACGTTCATAAAAACCTTTCACTAGTTTAAATGGATAGATGGTTCATGTTACGATAGTAATTTGTCCTTAATTTAGTGGCGTCATATTTTGTATTTAAAAGGTTTACTTTTTAAAACTTTAGACACGTGTAGAAAAGTATAATTTTTTTTTTTCATTAAAATGTTATATTTTGACGAATGTTTTCACGGGTGTGAAATATAACGATAGTTTCTCCGGTATCCCGTGTTAGCTGAATGTCCACTGATGGACAGGGATATCACTTTCGCTGACGTTTCGATGGAATCTCACTCATCTTTTTTAAAACATTTACTCGACTTCGTTTCGATGACTAATGTCATCGAAACGAAGTGATGTCGGTTGATTCTGGCCAATGAGAGCTCGCGTTTGGCATCGTGTTTGCGGACACGTTGTTAGTTGCACAGCTTGCCCGGTGGAGAATGATTTTGTGGTTTTGGGCTTTCTTGGTTTGACTCGGAAGTCTGATAATATGTGTTTCCAAGAGTGCGGTAATCTTTGGCTATCATCTCGGCTATTTAGGTTGTTGGGTCTTTTATGCAAAAGGGGGTCATCTCTACGGCCTCCTTAATAATTTTGGCGGAGAAGTTTTTATTTCTTGCCAAGATCTGTTTTTTTTAAAGTTGTTTTTGACAACAAAAGTTTTTTCAGTTCTAACATGTCTACACCTTTTTTTATAGAACGATTTCCCTTTGCCTTCAAAATATCATTCACTTTCGGCAATTAGCTCTTCATACGAGCATTTTTTTGAGATATAAGAACAGGAAATAGTCACTGGTGGCTAGATCTGGAGAATTCGGCGGACGAGCAAGCAATTGGAAGTGCAATTCATGTAATTTAGCCATCATTGCAAACGATTTCTGACACGGTGCATTGTCTTGGTGAAACAGTACTTTTTTGTTCATTTGGAGCTTTTTTTGCGTTCTCGTCCTTCAAATGCAGTAATAACGCTATGTAATATTTGCTATTGATGGTTTTACCTTTCTCGAGGTAATCGATAAACAATATCCCATGCGCACCACAAAATACAGGCCATAAAATACTTGCCTGGCGATGGTTGTGGTTTTGGTCGCTTTGGACGATTTTCACCGGCTGTTGTCCACTCAGTTGCCGATTTGATTTCGGAGTGTTGTCATTGATCCATTCTCACATACTGCATGAAAAAATCCCTATTACTTCACTTAATTCGCTGTGAGCAAGCGCGGTACCCATTTTGATAGCAATTTGGGCATTCCCAAATGTTCACGCAAAATTGTGTTCACATTCCCTTCAATATCTTCATAATATCAGCTATTTCCTGGAGCTTTACTGTACAGTTTTGCGAAATAATGTTGTAAATTTTTCTGATGTTGTCTGGTGTAAGTAACCACCTCATTTGGACATCCAGAGCATTGTTTTGCTTCAACGGTATTTTTTTTCACAAAAACGCAATGCTTAATCAACACTCGCAATTCTTTTTTATCCGTTGTTTTGAAAATAACAAAATTAGTGTCACTTAAATAAAGCACAACAACTCAGAAAGTAGTGGACAGATTGTCATAAAATTTAACACATAACGTTTTAAAGTTGACACACTCGACCACTGGTAAGGATTTTTCGTAAGTGATGCCATCTAAATGTCATACTGTGGACTTATTGATCGATGTGTAAAATACTTATAATTTTCAACGTTGTATTTTTTGGCTTTTAATCTTATTTTTAGTCTTTTCTACTGATATAATACTTTTCTTAATATAATCATGTTTTTTGTTTTATTTTCCCTAATTTTCATGTTTATTTTTTTAAGACCTAATACTTCTTTATTATGTTGAAAAAATCTTTCTAAGTCAACCACGATGGCCATGTTGACTGCGTACATTAATTTCGTCAGCTATATTTCTTCCATTTTCCAACATCCCAACTTTAAAGTCTTCATTTCTTTTTCCGCTCGATTTATAGCTCCGTCTACTTATGTTGAAATTAATAAAGGGCCCAAAACACATTTTTATTGTATTACAATTTTTGTTATATATTTTTCTGATACTTTATTATTTATTCTTATTACATGTTCGTTATATTTACACACATTCGTTATTTTATTATTTCTACCGTCCGTCCGTTAACTGCTCGTTTTTCCAGTTTTTCCAAATATCTTTCCTTATTATCCAGTCAAACTTTTTCCGTAACTCTATAAAACATACATGTATACCTCTATTATTGTTTATACGTTTTTGATTGGCTTGTCTAATAATGAATATTATGGTATTGTGAGTTTCTTCCCATTCAAAATTCACACTTGGTTCCCTCGGTCTTTTTTCCTGCTCTATCCATCACCCTTTTTTAAAATTTTTAGCCAATATCTTTCCTGGTGTACTGAATAACATTATTGCTATGTAATTTTGTTAAATAAAAACTTAAAATACTCATTTTCATTATTACTGAATATCTTCATTAATCTCACTATTATATTTGTCCTTAAAATATAATATGTCTTTAAAAATTAGTTAAAATTAAGCACATTAAGCACATTTTTCTAATTACCTTACTACCTTACAAATACATACTTTATTATAACCTATTTATGTTTTTTACAGCTAAACATGTCAATAGCATCTGCAAACATTTCCACAATTTATGCTAAAGATTCCAAATTAAAAAAATCTGATGTGGATTCTTTGAGAGAATGGGCAAGCAAACAACCCCATCTCCCCGAAATCTCAGGTAACATGACAGATTCAACAAGTTTTTAAAATATACTCATGTCAAAATAAAAATAAAATGATTTCGTTCTTTAAATTTATGGATAAAACTTCAGTGTGTACTCATCAAGAGTGTGTCCGTGTTCTCAGTTAATAAGTTGCTAGTGTTTAGTTTTAGCTTTTTCTTCTTAGAGAAAACAACTCTGAATTAAAATTGGGATTTTATTTTAGTTGATCTACATCAACTAAATACAATCTGCATACCATATAATACGAGGGTTGGTATTTATGTATCCGGAATAATAAATAAAAACAAATATTTATCATTGAAAATGGTTTTATTTACATACCATTGAATCCATTTTCATAGCACTTTTTCCATTCCGATTGAGGTATGTCCAAAACATGGATTTTGAACGCATCAATCTGGGGTCTTCTTCTGGGGTCGAAAATCCTTGACCACGTAGTCTATTCTTCACCAACGCCAACAAAAAAAATCATTGGGTGCCAAATCAGGACTGTACGGTGGATGACCTATCAATTCGATGTTTTATATATTTTTTTCTTTATTTGGGTTTTTCGCCATGATCTAAAACTCAAAAAATATCAAAAATATCTGTTTTTTATATATTTTTTAGACATCTAGACCGTTAGATATTAGAATAAAAGAGAATAAAAGAAAAAAAAACCTTCTTACAAAGGGCGATTTTAATAAATCTAGAATTTGTCAACACGCATGCGAATCGGGTCATAAAATCAATTGGAATAATTCCAAAACGGTATTAAAAGAATCGGTAACAAAATACAGAAGATTAAAAGAAACCGCTATAATTAATTTAAATAAAAATAACTGTATTGTTATGCCTTCGGTAGATTTAAATTCAATATGGTTCCCGATTCTAAAGAATACAATTTAAAATATTTAAGAATTTCAATAAACAATCACAATCACATGCTAATTGTCAATGTAAGTATCATTGACATAGACAAAAAATATATTTACTTCCTATCTTTTCATAATTTATAGAAATGTATATAATTTATTTTTAGATTCGTTTTGAAAACGGTACTACGGGGATACTTCCCGAATACTCGGGAGTACTTCCCGAAATGTTAATGTTAAAAGTTTGTATATTTTTTAGAACATTTTTATATTTTTAAAATTTTCTTCGTTTGGGCAATTTATTACAAAAAAGAATCACTGAGAAATTTGTCTCCGTTTGGTTTTTCGTTTTTACCCAGTGATTCTTTATTTACATAAGAACAGATATTTTTGATATTTTTTGAGTTTTAGATTGTGGCAAAAAACCCAAATAAAGAAACAAACATATGAACACGCCACAATCATTCAGACATTAATTCGATGTTTTGACCGGTCAAATATTGAGTTATTCGGTTCGATGTGTGAGAGCTCGTGTTGTCATGGTGAGAATGATCCCGCGTCGCTGGTTGTTTTTTTTTATGTTTCAAAGACTTCTGGCAAATAAATGGTTATGTACCATTCAGAATTGACCATTCTACGATTCTCGAGTGGCACTACAGCCACATTTGAAGCTAAACATTGGTTTGCCACATTTGTTTTGAAGTGCTTTTTGAGGGAACAACTTCTGTTGCCATTTTGAAAAATGCACAGATCGTCACCTGTGCGGATGTTATACACGCCTGTTGACGCACTAAGATTGTATTTTCTGATCATTTTTTTGCACCAATCGCCACGACTCTTTTTTTGGGCGATTGTCAAATTATGCGGAATCCAGCGCACACAAATCTTTTGCAAGGCTAAATGTTTATATAAAATTGTTTGTATGTTTGTCATACTGATGCCTAAGAATGCTTCAATCTCATGGTATGTCACATGTCGATCTAGCTTAATCAGTTCACACACAGTATCGATGTTTTCAGGCACAACAACCGATTTTGGACGACCTTCTTTAAATTCGTACATGAGCGAACGACGGTCATGATTGGATTCACCAAACCCGTGATGTACAATGGTTTTAGATGGTGCTTGGGATGATCCGCGTTGAAAGTTGTAATAAAGCATCGCACGAAAATCCACACGAGTTAATTCCATTTTTGACAGATGAAATTTTCATGTTTCTACACAACACAAATAGCGTCCGTTTGAGAAAACATTCTGTGTATGTTTACAGTCAGTAATGTCAAACTTTACGATGTATATGTCAGATGGCGCCTAGCAACACCATTGTTGCCAATTCCGGATTCATAAATTATAAGCTTTTATAAATATATAAAATAATAACTTGCATAACAATAACTGCATTTCTGAACTTTTATTATTTTAGAACTCCAAATACTGTTATTTCTACAAAGTTGTTATTATAGTAATGAATTAGCCAAGACCACTATCGATAATTTTTTCACCGTCAGAACAATCTGTAATGACATATTTTCAAATCGAAACCCAACAGATCCAAGCGTGCAAAATGCCTTAAACTGTGTGTAAGCAAAAAGTAAACTTCTTATAAATTTAAATAACTAAATATTATTAATTTTAGTTTGCTAACTTTACTACCAAAACTAACACCACCACCAAACAGTTATTCAATATTGTTCGGTCGATTGGTAGATTGTAATCCAGAAAAATTTCATTTTCCGAACCAGATTCGCAATTTTGACATGGTGGAAATGTTGAATCTGCACGTTAATGGACCTCAGAATGGATTAGTGATTGTTTTTGATATGCAGGGTATGGTTTTTGGCCATTTAACACGTATGAGTATTGTTGTGATGAAGAAGTTATTTTATTACTTACAGGTATGTCTTTAATAGATGTATAATAATTTAATACATATATAGGATGATTTTTTTAGTGTGTTTGAACTTTAAATTTAAATAAAACAGCAACCATATTAGATGGCTTGAAACTATTTATTTTATGTGAAATAATATGAAATGGCATGAATGTTTGAAAACAATTTCTGACAAATGTCCACCGCGGCTACTTCCGAAAAAGCGCATTTTGTCATTTCTATTTCGCACCAGTTTTTCAAGCCATTGGGGTCTTATGCCCGTAATTGTCTGAGTTATGTTGGTTTTCAAGGCATCAATAGTTGGTGGTTTATCGATATAGACCAAAGATTTAACATAACACAAAAAAGGCGTTAAAACACATGCCCTTGGTGGCCAATTAACAGGCTTGTTCCTCGAAATAATTTTCTCACCTAATTGTTCTGCAATAAATAGATAGTTGCTTTGATTATATGACATGTGTAGCCGTCTTGTTGGAACTACATCTCCTCTAGATCAATACCATTCACATTCGGAATTAAATAAGCATTGATCATCACTCCGTAATCACCCCGATTAACAGAAACCTGCTTTCCAGCTTACAATAATACAGCCAAATGATGCCACCGGCGTACAATCCGCACCATACGGTGCATTTTTCTGGATACAATGGTAATTGTTGGATCATTTGCAGATTATTTTCACTCTAAATGCGACATTTGTTTATTAACGTAACCATTTAGACAAAAATGAGCTTTGTTACTAAACAAAACTTTGCGATCAAATTCTGGGTCAAGTTGCAATTGATTTTGAGCTCATTCGAAGAACGTATGAGGCAAATGATGGTCCTGCGGCTTGAGTTCTTGGACAAGCTGGATCTTGTAAGTCATCGGACCAAGATCTTTACGTAAGATTTTCCAAAGAAAAAGGAGTACAAGAAGATTTAAATAATTATCGTCCAATAATCCTTCTATCAGTAATGTACAAAGTTTTCACCAAGATAATATCTAAAAGAATATTAAGCAAACTGAATGACGCACCACCAAGAGAACAAGCAGGGTTTAGATGTGGGTTTAATAAAATGGATCATATCCAGGTTATACAGCAGGCCATAGAAAGGCATAACGAATATACCATGCCACTGTGCTTGGATTTTATCGACTATGAAAGAATATTTGACTCAATTTCAAAGCAAACCATAATGAATGCATTGCTTAGCGAGGAGTAGAGAAAGCATATGTAAACCTATTGGAATTGATATATGGTGAAGCTACAGCGACAATTCACCTTGATGATCTTGAAGTTGGAATTAATATAGAGCAATGTATACGGCAGGGTGACGCAATATCGCCTATTCTTTTCATTGCCTGCCTTGAAGAAGTATTCCGTAATCTGGATTGGAAATGATGCAAGCTTAAACCGTCTTAGATTTGCAGATGATATCGTTCTCCTTTCACAAGATCCAGATGAGCTGCAAAGAAGCATGCAAGAGCTGAAAAGGGCTGGCGAACCATTTGGCTTAAAACTAATCTGAAAAAGAGTCAGGTTATGCTCAATAAATTTGCTGTGGTCAATAGAATTTCAGTTTTAGGAAGGGATTTGGAGATTGTGAACCACTTTATATATCTTGGGCAGAGGATTTCAATGGAAAGCAATACCGTCCGGGAGGAGCAACGGCGTGTTAAATGTAGCTGGCATGCATTTGGTAAACTCAATATAGTGTTTACGAGTAAACTCCCACTTTGCCTGAAAAGAAAAGTCTATGATTAGTGCATTCTGCCCGTAATGACATGCAGAAGTGAAACCTTGATACTCACATCGCAATCAATTCAAAAACTTCAGGCAATGGAAAGAGGGGAATGGGAAGACCTATGCTTGGCATTACTGGGAGACGGGCGGGCCATGTAACAGGCGATGGAATGACAGATGGGCTAAGGCTGAAGGAAGCTTCGTCAGTTAATAGAATATTAAACAAATTTGATTTTGGCCAATAGCAATTCAAAATATTTTTACCTGGGTATAAAATTAGCGGGTAACAGTGCTAGTACATCATAAGGGTAGAGTAATTACTCTTTTAGTGTAACAAATTATAATCCAAACTATAATTTGTTACGCAACACTTCGGGTACTTCTGATAGAATCCCCTTTAACAAGATGTAATATTTTTTCTTTGACTTCAGTGCTAATCTCTCGGTGCCATTCACATTCTTACCACACTACATGTATCAAAAACTCTTTAAAAAACTTAGACAAATGTATTTTGAGCTGGAAGAGACCTTTCTGGGTATCGTTGGCCCTATATACGCCTAGCCTCTTTGGAATTTTGGAAATTTTATCTGAAAATAAGAAACATATCGTAATATTCATGAACATAATATATTTTTGGTTTTAAATGGAACTTAAATACAAACTAAAATAATTTTGGTCGCAATGTTGATATAAAATTTTACAGTTACTTTGAGATGGCGTTGCCACATCGATGTGGTGTGATTAATGGCGTGATTCTTAATTGTTTAAAATTATTTTCACAATGTTCATTAGTATATTGTTGCATCGAACTTTTTTGTTAAATAATGTGAAAACTCATTGGTTAAATAGCGGCCACCATAACGCCAACAAGTATTTCCTCAGACCGGTTTCTGACTTTTGAACCGTCGTTTTGGTTATGAAGGGAACATTTTGAAAATACATTCAGATAGCTTTGACAAATCACATAATTCCCGTGGTAGTACCGAATTTTTACCGGCTAAAATCCTTCCAAGTTGAACAGTTTCCGGGTTTAGGACCTATAAACCTTCGGCAATTCGTTTTTAATTAGAAATCTCTACAGATATACAGATATGGTCATTTATTGTCATTCCCCTATTTGATTGATATATAAAATATAACTTGGAATTCTTTCGGATCATGATTGATAGATCTAGTAAGGAAGGTAGAAAAGGAACCAGCTGTAGCAAGTACTCATTTAAATGAAGAATTAAAACTTCGTTTGGATGAGTAATTGCTGCAGCTGGTGCCTTTTCTGCCTTTCTTACTATGAAGAATAATAGTGGTTCCGAGTTTTAATCTTTGTGTTGTTTCTTTTATAAGGAGGTGCCTTTAATACCATACTTAGGTATATATTATTTCCCGAGACTACTCATTTAATGTACGACTTAAATCTGTATCCAAAGGTAGCACAGCAGTATGTTAATTACAGTGTTGTCATACTTTTAATTATGTGCAGTTTGGTCTTTATATTCATTTGGCTTTAGCTGTTGAGTAGCGGCTAGAATCAATTCATCGCATTTTTGGTTTTATTTGCATCCTCAAGCTTTGAGCTTTGTTTCCAGGCGAGCCTTATATCCAGTTTAACTTCCAAGTTTTGGCTGCTGAGCTTCTTCAAGAAACATTTTCGTCATTTATTTCTATAGTGGTTTTAGGCACTAGTCTTCTGTTTTGTAGCAAAATGACTTGGTTTTTTTATCTATTGATCTGTGACAGTTTAGTTCTGAGATTTCTTGCGATGTACATATATAACGTGCAGATGTGCCAGACCAGTACTGATTCTTGCGTGAACCACTCTTCTCGGTTCTGAGATTGCCTTTCCTGTTTTAATATTGAATAATCTGTTATCTGGTCAGTTCTGCCAATCTGTTGGTTATATCCAAAAAGATTAATCTTGTAACTTTTTTGATATGGTTTAATGTTATGGAATATAGCGTAATTTTATTTTGGTTATGGTTTTAGCGGTTTCAACTAGTTGCTGCTAGTTGACTAATGCTGCTGTTGAGTGCAACACTTCATATTCCGCTGGTGTTTCTTCCTGAACCCAAACTACTCTACAGGTATATTTCTATGTTTTGATTTATTTATTTAGCCTCCTGACTATTATTCTTTCCGCTAGCTTGCCTAGTGTTAGGAATAGGCTGATGGAGCGGTAATTCTGTAGATACTTTTACCTCGGCTTGCTTCCTCACCTCTGCGTAATATTTTGTTTTCACGATCGCACTGACGGTGTTTGTCAATGCGGTTATCTCTTTTCTGAGCAACTTTTTGAGCATCACATTACTAATGTCATCTCAGCTAGGCGTGTTTCTTATTTTCAGTGATTTGATGACTCCTTGTACTTCTATTGTTATATATGAGAGTTCTTTCCTTCTGCTGATCTATGTCCTCATCTGGATGCTCCTTTGGCCTTCCCTTTATCGCTAGGTTATCGGCCAAAGCATCCACTTTTTCCTGAAGCTGTAGGAAATTCCGTGTTGCTCTATGCAGTGATGGAGTTCCGATTTTTTCCTTCCTTAGTTGTTTGGGAACAGGTATATAAATGCTCAAATATTGCAATGACCACGATAGATAGAAATGATGCCTGAAACAAAAATACGCAAATTATTGATGATAAATTTAATAGTAAAAAATTAAGAAAATGCTAGTCGATAATAGGAGGAAGATAGAAGTAGGGATATATATAGAGATGATGAAAATCAATTACCAAGGCAGTTAATAATAGAGCTGTAGCGAAAGATAATTAAATAAGTCACGGGCTACGACGGCTCGCAGAGCTGATATGTTTATTGTTATATACAATATGGTTATTGTATTACTCTAATCAAATTAAAAAATTGATTTTAATAAAGACAACATTAACGAAATAAGTCTAAACAAAAAAAGCTTGAACGGGATTATTGAGCTCGCCATCAGTTTAACGATTAAAATTAACTGCACTGAATTGCTGCTTGAGATATTCAACAAAATTTCAAATAATTCATTACTAATGATGAAAAATACATTCTATACAGCGACATACCTCGAAGGACTATAGTTAGCCAGTACAGTTGTATTTATTTTATTGAGATTCGACATACCATGCAATTTAGCAGACATATTTTAGTATATTCACCATATATGTCATACCTTACATATTGAAACCATCACATATTTTGAGCTCTGCTGTAGTTTCTTAATAATGTAAATTTCTCAAATTTCAATTATTAGCTGAACCACTTAAAGAACCCTAGGAAAATTCCTGGGGATATGGGGAATATGGGGAGTATCTATAAAATTGTAGATAAGAGATTATTTATGATTTAAACTATTATTATTATTTAAGATTAATTTATTAAATATTTATTATTAAACTTAAAAACTGAATTCTAACATTAAATAAACGAGACGAATATATGTTATTATTCAACTTAGCCTATACAGCAAAATCTATTATTAAACTGAGAAACTGAACTTTAACATTAAGTAAACGAGAAGAATATATGTTATTATACAACCTAGCCTATACAGCGTAATCTAGATTTAGTATTAGTCACTAGATTTAGTAACATTTAAATGTGATATATTAGAATTTAACTAACTTACTAGCTTACAGCTAATATTATATATGTGTTTAATAGGATTCGTAATATTTTGTTCTGTGAATGTGTGTAATGTGCTTTTATCAGAAAGAAAGCGAAACTGGGGAAGACAACAAATAAAGATGTTTCAAGATTTGATATTCTCTAAGTGGGTGCTGTATGTTAAAGAGTAGAAAGAGATCCTGAAATTTCCACAAAAAGTTGTATGCAAGTATGATGTATGAAGGAACGTGTAAATTCTTTAGTGGATTTAAGGGCGTTATTAATTTTCAGTTTTTAGCTGAAGGCAAGACTAGTTATTTATAACGACCACAATATTTTTTATACAAAAAGGGCCATCTAATCACTAATTAAACCGAAAGGATTTGATTTGTAACAGTGATAAGGTTTACCATATAAGTGACCAATATCTAAAGAAAAATGGAACGTGCTGAATTGAGTCCATGCTATTAATGACTCTTTGCACTTCTGCTCCTTGCACTTTTATTGTCATATCTGAGAGTTCTTCCCTTCCACTTACTATCCTCTTAAAAATAGTTTGCACTTCATTTATATGATCTACGTCTTCATCTGGATGCTCCTTTGGCCTTCCCTCTATCGCTAGGTTATCGGCAAAAGCCTCCACTTTTTCCTGCAGCAATATGCCATTTCGTTTTGCCCTATACAGTGGTGGAGTTTGGGTGTTTTCCTTCTTTAGTTGTTTGGAAACAGGTATATAAGAGCTCAAATATTGCAATGGCCACGATAGACACAGAGGATGCCTGAAATAAAAATACGCAAATTATTGATGACAAACGTAATAATAAGAAATGAAGAAAATGCTGGTTGATAATAGTAGTAAGGTAGAAGCAGAGATACATAAATCGAATATATATATATATATATATATATATATATATATATATATATATATATATATATATATATATATATATATATATATATATATATCTACTATAGAAAAGTCTATAGAAAAAAGAAAAAAGACTATAGAAAAGCTTTTGACTCTATGCCTCGCCAGTAGTTAGTACATATTCTAAAAATATACAAAATCGACCCAACAATCATGCAACTTCTGAAAATCTGATGAAACATTGGAAAACCAAATTAAATGAGCGTAATAATAAAACTGCATATACTACACCGTATCTACATATTAAAAGGCGGATTTTCCAAGGTGACAGCCTCAGTCCGCTATGGTTCTGTATCGCATTGAACCTACTTAGCAATATGTTGAAACGTCGCCCATATGGATATGGAATTGAGGGGCCAGGAGGCGGGAGGCTGTCATATCTATTCTACATGGACGATATTAAAATATATGTTACCAATAAATAACAGTTGCAAAGTCAGTTAGAGTTAATACACAGTTTTAGTAGAGGAATATGTATGGAGTTCGGTTTGAAAAAGTCTGCCGTTATGCATGTGAAAATGGGAAGGCTTAAAAGACGGTTTGCAATAAAATTGATGGGCGGAATTGAAATTAAGAATCTAGAAATTGTCGAATAAGTATTTAGGTTTTCAGCAGGCCTTGGGCATTAAAACCAATTAGATAAAGAAAAAAGTTCAATCAGATCTTAGATGTCGAGTAACAAAAATATTAAACACGCGTTTATGTGCGAAAAACACAATATCGGCTATCAATACGTGTGCCATGCCCACAGTAATAAATACATTTGGAGTCCTCAAATGGCCAACAACTGATCTCCAATCTATGGACAGGATGATGAGAGAGCCCCTAACTTTATATAGAGCACATCATCCAAATTCTTCCCCATCTAGATCAGCAAAAAAATGGCAGTCTTGGACCAATGTCTCTTGAAAACAGTCACATAGTCAAATAAAACCTAATATCTTATTTCAATAGGAATATTAACTTACCTAGATACTCTGCCTTAATACATGCTGATAAAAACTTTACACCATTAAAGCTCTCCAATCCAATGCGGCTTCCATCTGTGAGTAAAAAATGAAGAAGAACTAATAGATAAATGGCTGGGAAAGGCAATTCATGGCAGATTGGCGGCGTTACTCCAAAGTAGCGAAGTAGATAAAAATGCTTCAACTTTGTTCCTCACTCAATGATGGCTTACACTAGAAGCTGAAGGTATGCTATTGGCTATACAAGATCAGGTTATGGCTACACGATATTATTGTAAACATATTCTAAAACTAGATATTGCAACCGACATGTGTAGAATATGTGCATAACGTGTTGAGACCATACAACATATCATCAGTGGATGTAGTCAAAAGGTTCCAAAAGAATATCTGAATCAGCGTAATGATATTGCAAAAATTTTTCATAGTAATCTAATATACAAAGAAGGGTTTAAGCAAAATACTAAAACATATTGCAATTATCAGCCAGAGTCAGTCCAAGAAAACATTGATGTTATAATCTATTGGGATACAGCCATGACAACGCAAATGATTGTTGCTAACAATAGGCCAGGTATCTTAATAATATATAAGAAAAGAAAATTGGCATGCATATTAGACGTCGCCGTACCCGTCGACGACAATATCGGAGCAACTTATGTTCACAAGGTAACTAAATATCAGGACTTGAGTTACCAACTGAAAGACATCTATAGACTTGAAAAAATTGAGATATTGCCATTCATTATATCAGCTACAGAACTTATTGAGAGGAGGCTCCAGCAAAATTTAGAGAGGATTGGACTTCCTAACGAATTAACAGCCGTTATGCAGAACGCTGCTGTACTGAGAACATGACATATTACCAGGCGGTATTTGTTGCGTGAATTATAATCCTGGCAGAAGTTGTTTGATGATATATTCTAAAGTCCCCCAAAGTCCCCTAAAAACCCCTATATATATATATATATATATATATATATATATATATATATATATATATATATATATATATATATATATATATATGTATATATATATATATATATATATATATATATATATATATATATATATATATATATATATATATATATATATATATATATATTAATAATATAGGCCACGCAGGCAGGCAATACAAACAATATATTATTAAAAATAATAAAAATAAACAGGCAACGCCTACATGCCGAATTTATTAAAGCATATCCCAACATAATTGTTACTGAGCCTCTGCCTCTGGTCGGCCACTCTCTAGTGGCCGACCAGTATCGAGTAATTCTTAGAAACGGATTAATTCCGGAAAGAAGAATAAACTCAATAAAACAGGAGGTCCAGATGTAAATGCAAGATCAAAATACCGTTAGAGAAATTGCTATAGAAGATCAGGGACCTGTAGAAATCATAGCAACAGAACAACAAGATGGAGTACCGAACTAAGTGGGAACTGCTGGAAGTCAACCAGAAAACATGGTCGAAGTAAGACAAGGTTTACATTATGAATTTCAAAGGGCCATTTTGGAGGGTATGAGGGTATGAGGGTGTATGGGTATATGAGGGTATGAGGGTATATGAGGGTATGAGGGTATATGAGGGTACGGATCCGCTTAGTAGACCCTTGCTTTCTAAAGTAAATATGTGCAAAAAACTCATCATAGCTCTGGATTGTCTGATTAAAAATATTCTACCACCTCTTGTGTCGAAAGTTCAGTCCTTAGAGCAGCTGCGTTTGTTGATTTATTGTGCCGCCATATCAGCGATTAAGGAGGTTGGGATGAAGATCACGAACGGCAACTACGCCATCGAAGATGCAAACTCATGTATCCCAGTACGAAAAGAGACTCATATGTAAGGTTGTAACTCTCAGAGCGGCTATTGGCTGGTTGACAGAATGGATTACTGGTAGCAGAACCAGAAACTTAGAGAAATGGGTTGAATCGGTCACCAGACGATCTCCAATACATTCGTCAAGAGATTTAACGAACACTACATTAGAACAATATCTTGATACTCAGAAACAAAAGCTTTCTGTGTATGGAACCAGAATTAAGAAGTACAGGCTGAGTAATAAGAGGAAAATTGACAACAAACTATTCTTAAGATCAGAAAAAACATTCTACAGAAATGTAAATTCTGCTACCCTAATCCGAACAACGGATACCCTACTGAAAATAAGATAGAGAAATACTGGAACGAACAACTAACTATCGCCACATCGTATAATAATAATGCTTGCTGGATAGAAGAACGTCAATTTTTTAAAAACTGTCATGAAATGTTAGATCAGCCATTCACAATCGATGAACTAGCTGGTGTAATTAAAGAACTCCATAACTGAAAAGCACCAGGTCCCGATGGACTAATGAATTATTTGCTAAAGTTATGGTGCACTAACAATAATTGGCCAATATAATTAACGAGATAATGGTCGAACTACATAAAGCGCCACTATTTCTTACCCAAGAAGATACTTACTTCATCGAAGAGGTATTTTTCAAGCAGACTGCCTAAGTACCGTTTGGTTATGCATCATTATGACTCCTCTTTCATGCCGATTAAACTAGATTAAGTATGATTTTTGGCTTAAAAAACAACAACACAGACATTATGAGGCTAAACCATTTGCTTTACATGGACGACCTAAATTGCTTGCCTCGTCAAAAAAACACGTCGAGCTAATGTTAAAAATAGTGGAGAAATTTTCTAGTGATGTCGGATTGGAGTTTCGATTGGAAAAATATCGGACCATCAACCATCCATCAATCAATATCAACAGAGGCAAATCCAAAACAACGATTTTAGAACACATAATGGCCGGACTATTGAGGCAATGACGGTCATAGACATATACAAGTACCTGGGAATGAAACAAGCACAGGCGCATTGATTATCGTGGAATGAAAGATGAACTCAGCTCTCACTTCACCAAAAGGGTAAAGCAAGTGATCAAGTCTAGCCTGAATAGCAAAAATATGTTTAAAGAAATCAACACATAT
The DNA here is from genome assembly GCA_031761425.1 of Cosmopolites sordidus. Classification (NCBI taxonomy): domain Eukaryota; kingdom Metazoa; phylum Arthropoda; class Insecta; order Coleoptera; family Curculionidae; genus Cosmopolites; species Cosmopolites sordidus. Next base: position 681,967 of record JARFXV010000183.1, read on the forward strand.
GCGGTTTCTATATTAACGTATTCGTTGGAGTAGTCAACTAGAGTAAGAACGATGTACAAAATCTGTAACTCAAGATTAGAACACTGCTTACAAATGCACAAATGCATCACCCACGAACCTGTAATAAAGCTACAGCTGTCAAAAGAGAGAGTTCCATATTACAACCACAATCCTGAACCTATTCTCGAAAGCAATAATAATAAGATTTATTTGGCCACTGAGCGAAGACTGGATCACAACACGCCCGATATTTTTACTGTGGATAAATTATCTAAACGCGCTCTATTTACAGATTTAACCTTTCCTAATAACAATAATGTATTAAAGAAGCAAAGAGAAAAAAATCAGAAATATCAGGAACTTCAAGAGCAAGTAAAGAAACAATGGAGCATGAAAAGTGTAGAAATAGTTCCCATAATAATATCAACAACGTGTGTTATTCCAAGGAGCCTGCTGAAGAACATAAAATCATTGGGTCTCAACGAGCATCTTTTCAAGCCCATGCAGAAAACAGCACTACTGGGAACAGCGAGAACCGTTCGGAAGTTTTAGAACAACTCAAAAAATCGAAGAATTCTAGTCTAGTCACCTTGAGGTCCGATAACAGAGAAACGAAACCCATATAGCTTAATCCTTCTGATATCTAAAATATCTGGAATGGTCAGTGTCGATACGGATGTCTGACCTGAAACCATTCAACACATCACTGGAGGTTGTACGATGTTTGTGGCTATCGATTATAAAGGTAGGCACGCTACAGTGGCAAAGATTCTGCACCAAGAACTTGCAATAAAACTACAGCTGTCAAAAGAGAGAGTTCCATATTACAACTACAATCCCGAGCCTATTCTCGAAAGCAATAATCACAAGATCTATTGGAACCAAACTGTGCTCACTGAGTGAAAACTGGATAGCAACCATGCCCTATATTATTATGGTGGATAAATTATCTAAATGCGCTGTATTTATAGATGTAGCAATTCCTAATAACAATAATATATTAAAGAAACAAAAAGAAAATATTCAGAAATGCCAGGAACTTTAAGAGCATGTAAAGAAATAATGGGACATGAGAAGTGTAAAAATAGTCCCCATAATAATATCAACAAGGGGTGTTATTCCAAAAAACCTTTTGAAGAACATAAAATAATTTAGTCTCAACGAGCATCTTTTTAAACCCATGCAGAAAACAGCACTACCGGAAACAGCGAGAACCGTCTGGAAGTTCTTGAACAACTCAAGAACATCGAAGAATTCTAGCGTCACCTTGCGGCCCGATAACAGTTAAAAGGTCCCCACACGGCTTAATTATTCTTATATCTAAGATATCTGGGATAAGTCAATGTTTCCCTCAGAGGGAGTGCGAATGCATTTAGGCTAAATCTGATCTAAATCATGATAAAAATGAATTATGATAAAAATGAATGAGTTATTTATATATACATTCAAATACATCAGCTTTCAAATAACATAGTTACAGCACAATTTCATAATGACAGCACCTTTCAAATAACACAATTTTTATTTAATTTCCAAGGCCTACTATTGCTATGTCAGCTTGTTTTAGTTCCTGCCGACTGCAGATTATTTTAGTTATTTTTGCTAATTGTTCCAAAACGGCTACTTCAATCTCATCATCTCTCTCATACATAACATTTTTTATTTCGAATCTTAGGATTTGTTAAATTATATTAAAAAAATGCGGTGTGGCCACTTAAAAAATATTGTTTTAGTAGCTACTGAAGAAATCTGGCAACACCGGAAAACATTGTTTGTAAATTTTTCTTAGTCGAGTTATTTCCTACAACCTTGCATTTGGAAGTATACCTATATTCAAGGTTGTGGGAAGAATGCATCGCGTAGTTCCGACTGCTGCGAACATTCACCGTCAATGACGCGAGTTGCATTGAGATTGCGGCTCGCCATCAATATGGCCAGTTGAGTTGGTCTTGCTCTGTTCATTTCTATTCAGCTGTCTTCTTGCGTTAGACTCGAACCTAGACTATCAAACCTAGCTGACGACGGCTGTGTGGCCAGAAATCGGTCCAGGGAGGTACTTGTCTTGACGTGATGGCAACGGCTCTGAACAGAGGTACGTGGAAGTACTGATAAAATATTTATTAAGAAGATCTCCAGTATCTAAAGAAAAATAGAACGTGCTGAATTGCGGCTCATGCTATAAGTTTAATTTTTTTAAAAATGTATTACATGTATTAAGAGAGACACATTTTCTTACTGGGAAAATATTTAAAATGAATGATCACTCAAAAATGGAGAGAGAGAGAGATAGAGGGCGAGATGGATTTCGTTCGATAATCGATTATGAAATTTGTATTTGGTTTAGCTAGTTATAACTGGCACAATTTAGTATAATCATCGTTATCTTGTCGATTGTTCACAATAGCATTTAAAAAAATTCTTAATAAGCTTTGCGTGAGATTTATAAAACAAATTACCTAAAAACAATTTAAAGAATTATAATTAGAAAGAATAAAGATTATGTGTTCCGCATATTAATTTAGTTGTTTCGAAGGTAACGCCATATAAAATTATCCTCCCCTATCGGACTTTCCTTGTAAAATCCCCTTTTCTTGTGAATGATATCTTTTGAAAAAAATATCAGGTACAGGTCAAGACAGCTGTTATGTGTCATGTGTGGTGCCTGTAGTTTAATCCAAAAAAGAAAATGTGATAGATCACTCAGACGACCCCTTAATATGGTGTAATCTAATTATTGTATCCATTAATATGCAGCTCAAGTAAATTGATAATAATAATAATAATAATAATAATATTCTTTATTTATCACTTGGCTACTTCATACAATTTGTAATTCATTTATATGTTAACATATCTATACATTACATAAATATATCCAAATATAATCTGTTTCGAAATTTAATATATACAAAGTATAAACTTTATCCAAAATCAAACATACCAAATCTATTTTGCCAAATAATGTTTACGGATTCGATATACAGAGTCCGGCAGGGAGGTATGGTTTTTTTGGAAAAAATTGACACACTCTTATTTTTAAACGCATGACACGAGGAATTCTTTCAATTTCGAACGTTATAGTTTCGGAAAGAGTTTCAAGAGTTCGCGGTTTGTCCATCTTGTTGGAACCAAAGTGTATTGAGGTTAATGCGTCGTCTTCTTGGTTCTGACAGAAAATAATCACGCAACATGGCGAGACACTGTTCGTTCGTTTTTACGAAAAAAAATGCGGTCCAATAGTGCAAGTTCGAGATACAGCACACCAAACAGTTTTTTTTCTCTCAGAGTGCAGAGGTTGATCACGTAGTTCTCGGCGGTTTTCGGGTGCCCAGTATCGAAAGTTCTGTTTGTTTACCTGTAAATGAAAATAGACCTCGTCACTCATGAACAAAACGATGTTGTCGTCCAGCAATTCCAACATCCTTTCCTTGAACCTACGCCGTCTCACAAAGTCATTTTGTTGCAATTTTTGGACAACCATAATTTTATATGGATGAAAATGAAGGTCCTAGTGTAAGATTCTGCGAACTGACCTGTCTGACTTGTATTCTAAGAACGCGAGGCAATCAGCACCGCCGAACGGCGGGGGCTGGTTTCCACCGTTTGTCGCACCCTTTCAATATTTTCCGGAGTACGTACTGTTCGATCTTCTCCCTGTGAAGTCGCAGGTCTCAACGATCCTGTTGTTTGAAATTTGTTCACCCACTTCATAATGGTATCGCGTTTTGGAACGCGACCATGCCGAGCAATGTTGAAATTATTTCGAAATCGTCGCAGATTGAAATGCTTGAAGGTGTATATTTACTTACTACTTGACATGTATTTTTCTTCTTTCTATTTTCTTTTTTATGATCATTTTCTTTTTATCCGACCTGTGTATTAACCACTTCATATATCCTGCAACGTAATAAATTAAAATTACCTACTAGATTTGTCATTTTCAAACTGATACTCAATCCTTTGTAATCTTCCATCCTAATGTAATTGTTTGTAATCCTGTATATTATTCAACTATTTCAGTATTATCTTTACATTTCAATGAAAAATATTGGGTTGATAAAAAGTTCGTTCAACCTATTTTTCAATACAGGTTTATTCCGATCTACTATTGTTTTTCTTAATGTAAAGACGCAACTGAACATATCACATTATCTTTCTGTGGGTATATATTTGAACCACATTGGTTTTGTGAATTTTGCATTCTAAAACGGATAATAAGCTCCTAAAGTTTATAAAAAGATATTTTAAAGTAATAATATTTTAAAATAATAAAACGATTATAAAAGCGCTTCAGAAAACTGTTGCTAAGATCCTCGAAAATGGGGTGAAATTACGAGGGTTGATGAGGTGAGGTGAAGGTTTATGAGGCGTGCCTGTGAACAGGCACACACAAACCACATTGAAATGTGCTTTGTCAGTTCAGGATGTTTTTTTGTGTGTTACTATCAAATGTCGTTAAATACCCGCATAATATTAAATTATTAATCCTGAGTGACAATAACGCCCTATGTTAGATAATACCTTTATACGAGGGTTGATTAATAAGTACCCGTGCTTGAAATAAAGACGTAACTTTATTCACAAATTTATTTTCAGCGTAGTCTCCTTTTAGATCTATACACTTTTCCAAGCATTTCTCCCGCTTGTTGTCCACCGATAGCAATCGTGGCACCCATCGGGCCGATACTTTCCTCACACCTATCTTATCATTTAAAATTTTGATTGTCGTTCCGTACGAGACACCAACGGCCTCAGCTACTTCGCGAACTTTCGTTCGGCGATCAGCGAGAATTTTAAAGTATTGGCTGAGATATGTTACTCTATCCTTCAGATTTTTCAAACTTGACATCGTTCGCAATAAAACCAAAATGCCAGAATTCATAAGCGTTTATACTTACTCGGGGAAAATGTTTGAATATTGGCACCTTCCGGTTTTCTATTCCATTTGTTACAGAATTCTCTGTAGGGAAAACCTTCACTGAGGTTTGATGAGAGCCATGTCATCTATGAACCAATTCACACTAAAAACTCTAACGAATTTCTTTGCCAACCTAATCATATAAAAGAAATTAAGCAGGATTGATGGTGATTTTCTATTTTTACTTTGATATCAGTTAAAAAAATGAATGCATGAAGCTATTATGATGATGTGGAGATTGAAACATATTATTATCAATCAAATTCAAATATACGATTAGGACCCAGTCCTTACCGCATATAGACCTTACTCAACAAACCTACACACAATTATCCAAAATGTATAGAAAGTTATATGTAAATATTATACTTTATAGATTATGCCTTATTATATTATATATTAATATTTTTAGGAAGCAATGCCCATACGTCTGAAAGGCATTCACTATATCAACGTTGTATCATTTATGGACAAGTTATTAGCAATGATGAAACCGTTTATGAAGAAAGAACTTTTCGAAGTGGTATTAAAATTTTGTTAAATAGTAGTTAATGTATTTCACATATCAGATTTGGTAATTTTAGCTGTATGTCCATTCGAATTCTATTGAATCATTATACAAATTTGTACCGCAGGATTGTTTACCTGCCGAATATGGTGGTCAATGCGAGTCAATCCAGATTTTACATGGTAAGTATTGAAGAAGCCTATATTTTTTCACTTAACCTAGTACATATATGACATAGATTTTCTGCTCTTGACGTTTAAACTGAATAGTTGCTATATGTAAAAATGTATCTGATTTATTTTTAAAATAGATGTTCTTTAAAAAAAAAATTATAATCTGTACCAAAAACGCATAATTTTATTTAATCGGATATGTAACCAAATAAAATTCCTAAATATGGGATGAAGAAAATTCAAATCAAAAGCATTTGTCGCATAGCACAGTATATGTGAAATACTCTCAAATATCTCTCTCCACGACCCCACTGCGCTCTATCTATATACATATATATATATATATATATATATATATATATATATATATATATATATATATATATATATATATATATATATATATATATATATATATATATATATATATATATATATATATATATATATATATATATATATATATATATATATATATATATATATATATATATATATATATATATATATATATATATAATATATATATATATATATATATATATATATATATATATATATATATATATATATATATATATATATATATATATATAAATATATACATATATATATATATATATATATATATATATATATATATATATATATATATATATATATATATATATATATATATATATATATATATATATATATTTATATATATAGGCTTTCAACCAGTAGTGGATGGACATGGGCTGATGATAATGATGAATTTACAAAAACAATTTTTAAAAACTTACGTTAGACTTGTTAATTTTAATAGTTTACAGTCATATATCAATGATGATTATTTCCAGCTTCACGATCACAATAAGCCTGTTGGATGTAGTGATCATGTTTTTTTTAATTCTAGATGGATTGGTACTGAATAATAATGTATCATCAGCGAACCTTTTTTTTTACTTAATACCTAGCAAATAAAGGAAAAAAAAGAGAGAGAAACGGTATTTCGACGTCAGTGTTCGATTAAAAGAGATGCCAACCTACCAGTTTATTAGACAATAGTCAAACTATAAATAGAATTTTTAGAGAATTATAGACCCATAAGGCTCTTGTTTAAATTTACAAATTTACAAAAAATGTTCATTTGTATTACAGACTGACCTAAAAAACTTCTACCAGCCGTTTGACTAAGCGGGTTTTAGATATAGATTCAATATTTACGACCACTTGCAAACCATGCCAGATATAATCGAGAAAAAGGCATAGTCTAAAAAGGCATCATAAACAGGTATAGTCTAAAAATCTAGAATAGGTAACAGATACATAAACCTAATTGAAAAAATATATAAGAACGCACAACTGTACAGGGAGAAACAGTACCTTCAAATTATTTGATAACAAAGTGTGAAAGTAAATATATACGAGGTGTGTAAAAAAAGTAATGAGACTGGTGGAGTAGCGTTCGATCTGATAACACTGTTGACTTCCTTTTTAGAGGGGAGGAAAAACTACATCTAATGCGTCTTCAACAACTAAATATATATATATATATATATATATATATATATATATATATATATATATATATATATATATATATATATATATATATATATATATATATATATATATATATATATATATATATATATATATATATATATATATATATATATATATATATATACATATATATATATATATATATATATATATATATATATATATATATATATATATATATATATATATATATATGTATATATATATATATATATATATATATATATATATATATATATATATATATATATATATATACATATATGTATAAAGCAAATATATGTATATGCTTTAAAGCGTGAGGATGGCACAGTGTGCAGGGCGCGTACCCAAATGTTAGAGATTGTCAGAAGGTTTTATTCCCAGTTATATGAAGATCAGAGCCAGTCAGGGACAGCAATACCCACGGAAGAACAATATATAATACCAGATATCCTAGTGGAGGAAGTAACAAATGCTATAGAATTGATGAAGAACGGCAAGGCTCCAGAAAAGGATAGTGTAACTGTCGAAATGCTAAAAGCTGGTGGTCGGACGTTACATAAAACATTGGCAAAATTATACTCAAAATGCCTCAAAGAACAAAAAGTACCTGACTTATGGAAAAATGCAGAAGTGATCCTTTTACATAAAAAAGGAGCACAGGAAGATTTAAAGAACTACCGTCCAATAAGCCTCCTATCAGTGATGTACAAAGTTTTCACTAAGATAATTTCTAAAAGAATATTAAAAAAACTGAATGACGCACAACCAAGAGAACAAGCAGGATTCAGAAGTGGATTCAGTACAATGGATCACATCCAGGTTGTACAGCAGGTCATAGAAAGGCACAACGAATACACCATGCCACTGTGCTTGGCTTTTATCGACTACGAAAAAGCATATGATTCCATCTCAAAGCATGCGATAATGGATGCACTGCTTAGCCAAGGTGTAGAGAGAGCCTATGTAAACCTATTAGAATCGATATATGATGGAGCTACAGCCACAATTCACCTTGATGATCTTGAAATGGGAATTAATATAGAACGAGGTGTACGGCAGGGTGACGCAATATCGCCTATTCTTTTCTCTGCTGGGCTTGAAGAAGTATTCCGTAAACTGAATTGGGAATAGGATGGGGTAAAGATCAATGGTGCAAACTTAAACCATCTTAGATTAGCAGATGATATTATTCTCATTTCACAAGACCCCGAGGAGCTGCAAAGACGCATACAAGAAATGCAAAGGGCTGGCGAACCATTTGGCTTGAAAATAAACCTGAAAAAGAGTCAGGTTATGTTCAATAACTTCGCTCAGGACAGAAGAATTTCAGTTTTAGGAAGGGATTTAGAGATTGTGGACAGCTTTGTATATCTTGGGCAGAGGATTTCCATGGAGGGGAATACCGCCCGGGAGGTGGAACGGCGTGTTAAATGTGGCTGGCAGGCATTTGGTAGGCTCAACATAGTATTTAAGAGCAGACTCCCACTTTGCCTGAAAAGAAAAGTATTCGATCAGTGCGTTCTACCCGTTATGACATACGGAAGTGAAACCTGGACACTCACATCACAATCAATTCAAAAACTTCGGGTGGCACAGAGGGGAATGGAAAGATGTATGCTTGGCATTACAAGACGAGACAGAAAGTTCTGCGCATGGATCAGGGAACAAACAAAAGTCTGTGACATCATTGGAAAAGTAAAACAGTTGAAATGGAGATGGGCGGGCCATATAGCGAGGCGATGGGACGACAGATGGACCAAGGCAATCCTGGAGTGGATACCGCTTGATCGCAAACGTCCGCGAAGAAGACCGAAAGCACGATGGACTGATGACATCGTTAAGTATATTGGACCCGAGTGGCAGAGGAAAGCCCAGGACCGTGAAGGTTGGAAGCATGCTGAAGAGGCCTTCATCCTGCAGTGGATCGATACGGGCTGATGATGATGATGATGATGATGACATATATGTATATATATATATATATATATATATATATATATATATATATATATATATATATATATATATATATATATATACACATATATATATATATACGCCTTCAACCTGTAGTGGATGGACATGGGCTGATGATAATGATGAATTTACAAAAACAAATTTTAAAAACTTACGTTAGACTTATTAATTTTAATAGTTCACAGTCATATATCAATGATGATTATTTCCAGCTTCACGATCACAATAAGCCTGTTGGATGTAGTGATCATGTTTTTTTTTATTCTAGATGGATTGGTACTGAATAATAATGTATTATCAGCGAACCTTTTTTTTTTTACTTAATGGTTTTGTTACTAAGCATTTCGCCAACTCATTTGTCTTTAGAAATTATGCAATGCACCAATGGGCAACACTTACAAACATCCAACACCGAAACACATACAAACATCCATGCCCGCAACAGGATTTGAATCCGGGACCCTTCGGTTGCCAAGCCATCAACTAACTCACTATACAACCGCGGTCGGCATCAGCGAACCTTAAATGGCTGAGATTAACCCCATCTACTTTTACACTTCTAGTTAATCATTCTATGTTATGGGAGACATCCTCTTACGAGGTGTGTAAATCAAGTAATGGTGTTGGCAGTGTAGCGTTTGATCTGGCAACACTGTTAACTTCCCCTCTCGAGGGGAGGTATGGCAACATCTGGTGTGTCTTTAGGGCGAGTTTAAACTTCTTAAAGTTAAATTCTTCTGTTGGAACCTTTGGTATGAAATACTAAACTTGAAGAGATTTACCAAACATGGTTAGCGAAACGTACGTCGAGCAGTTCAAAAAAGCGTTTTGGTGTTTAGTGGTAAATATCTTCAAGTTTAGTTCTTAAAGTTACTTGATGGGCCCTAGCAATTCTTTTTGTTGACCGAATTTCCCTAGTGCATTGTGAAAATAAGTGACAATAATTTGCCAAAAATTCGTTAATTGAAATCGCTATATGGTAGGGTACATTTTCATGAGGCAACACTCAGGTGTTCTTAATGTTCAGTCCCGATTTACCCCATGATATAGTGCGGTTCAAGATATAGCGTTGACCGCATGGCTTCAATAAACTGTTAACAACCCCTTTCTTAACGAAATCCGGCAAAGTTGTAAAAAAATGTAAACAGGGCCGGGCCTAATAAAATAACAGGTAAAAAGATGCAATTAATTTTATATCTGGTTTAGTAGTTTCGAAATATTTTAGTTTAGTTCGCATTATTTTTTTAAACACTGCAGTTCTATAATTTTGATTGTATTTTTATTATTCCAAATGTGCTAAAAATGTGGTGCTGTTGGTAAGATAACGATCACTGTGTCTCCAGTAGTGCTAATTTTAAAAGAAAACATTTATCGTCTGATCTTTACAAATTGTTAAAAATGTGTATGTTTCTTTATTGAATAGGGGGCTTAATGTAATTGCAGCCGCAGAAGAAACCTCTTGATTAACAAAAACGCCCTTGTCTACTGTTAAAGATATTTAAAGGTAAAAAAAACGAAGCCAATTAAAGCGAAAAAAGTTCGTAGTGATTCTGGTAAAAGCAAATGCGTTGACGAAAGCGACAAAGACTTAATTCGAAGCAAAATTTATGATATGTATGAAGAGCAAACTGTGCCCGCATTGCATTCATTGCAACAGAGACTAAGGACAGATGAAACCAACGTTCTTTGCAGCATAACTAGCCTCTGGAGAATATAATCTCTAATGGGTTTTGTATATCGGACCATTAATAAATGACAAATATTAATGGAATCACAATGGTTGCGACGATGGCGGCTTGACTACTTAAACCCTATAAAAAAATACAGATTAGAAAATTGTCCCATTATCTACCTTGATGAAACATGGTTCGATACACATGAGACGCCAGCAAAAGGATGGGTAGATACATCAAGAAAATGCCAAACCAAAGACCCAGCAAACAAATAATTACAATTTTACATGCTGGTTCCGAGGATAGATAGTTCCAAATTGTTTACGGGTTTTCTCCAAAAATATTAAAATAACCGCCAAAAAAATAAAGTTCCTAATGCAAATAATACTAAACTGGAAATTCAGAACTATATGTTAAAAAACGATATATACTTCGAAAATACATATAAAAAATGTGATCTTCTAGAAATATTAAAGATATTTAATATTAAAAAGGAATATGGATGTGATACCATTGCTGCCGAGATACGATTTTACGCCTTCCCCCGTATTACTGTATTTTTAATTCAATTGGGCATATGTGGCATCAGGTAAAATCCAATAATAGAGCAGAAAACATTTATCTGACTCTAAGTGCAAGTGCTGCAACATTAATTAGGAAGGTTGTAGATAGAATTCCCAAAGAATGTTGGATAAATTCGATCAACCATGTTATTAAAATAGAAGATTCCTATGTATCATTTACCAATAATATAGAACCACTTATTATTAATGTAGATCAAGTGACAGTGGGAGTGAAACTGAATTAAGCTATTAACACTTGGGTTATCCCATCTATCACATACACATTTAGAACATTAAAATGGTCAAAGACAGACCGGCAGAGATTAGACAGAAAAATTCGAAGCGCATTTATAAGAGCCAGAATGCATCATCCCAATGCTGCAATTGAGCGGTTTTACCTACGAAGAGAGGAAGACGGTAGAGGGCTGGATTGTTTGGAAGTGATACACGAAAGGGAATGGTAAAGCCTAAAGAACTACTTTTATAGAAAACACTCACCCATACATCGAGCAGCTGTAGTATTGGATAAAAAGTACACTCTTCTTCGGCTGGCCGAACTACCGAAACCGGAACCAGAAAATGCATTTGAAATAATGAAAACCAAGTGGCGCAATAAAGCCTTGCATGGACGGCACTATGTTACTCTAAACAATCAAGAACAAGTTGACTCCAAGGCTACAAGTACCTATCTAACCTCAGGATATCTCTTTAGAGAAACAGGTTGTACTCACGAGAAATTGTGTTAGAGTCATCATGAAACAAAACATACCAATCTCCAAATGCAGACACTGTGATAAAGACGAGGAATCGATACATTTAATATCGGGTTGCACCTATCTGGCCCCCACCAGCTACCTATCAAGACATGATTCCATGGGTAAAGTTATTCACCAACTTCTATGTCTGAAACGTGGATTGCTAACAATATTCACACCATATCATCAATACGCTCCCAAACCTGTTCTAGAAAATCAACACATTAAATTATATTGGGACTTGCAGATTCGAACTGACAGAACGGTGCAAACAAATAGACCAGATTTAGTGCTCTACCAGAAAGAAGCTAATCAGGCCACAATAGTTGACTTCTCTGTACCTTTAGATGAAAATATACACCGAGCATACAGGGAAAAAATTGACAAATATAGAGATCTGGCTTTTGAAATCAAGCATATATGACACCTAGATAGAGTTAATATTCTTCCATTTGTGGTGAGCGCCAATGGTTTAGTCCACAAATTCCTAATACAGAACCTCGAACAACTAGGTATCACAAAAAGGGCAGTAGTATGGCTGCAAAAAGCAGTAATATTGGGAACAGTCGGAATAGTCAGACGCACCCTTGACCATCAGTAGACACCCAAGTATTCTTGGTTACACCCGGGAACTTGAAGTTCTGCAATTTTTTGGGGCAATTAACATTTTGCCGAAAGGCAACGAAATATCTTGAATCGGACTATACAAATGCTGGTTTACTGTTTGGCCTTGAGGGACAAATTCTTTAAAAAAAGTAAATCAGCATGCTTTTGATATCTGATTTACTCATTCTGGCTTTTTGTTAGCCATAGTGAAGTTAGAATATGCTATTCCTGGCTCTAGGGCTTTGTTTCCAAATCGTATTCAAAAATCTAAGACTCGCTTTAAACTACATGAAAACCTGTATAGGGCTGCTGAAGTTTCCGTTACTCTGTACCCAAATCTGAAACAAAATTTAACAGCGCACCATTGCTCAAAATTGTTGCTCATTTTCAGAACGCATTAAAAAATTCGGTTTACAAAAATAATTTGTTATGGACTATCAAGTTGCTCTAAGAAGTTCAAACTATTGTTGAAGATGCATTAGATGTGGTTTTTCCTCCCCTCTAAAAAGGAAGTCAACAGTGTTATCAGATCGAACGCTACTCCACCAGTCTCATTACTTTTTTTACACACCTCGTATGTATTTACTTTCACACTTTGTTATCAAATAATTTGAAGATACTGTTTCTCCCTGTACAGTTGTGCGTTCTTATATATTTTTTCAATTAGGTTTATGTATCTGTTACCTATTCTAGATTTTTAGACTATACCTGTTTATGATGCCTTTTTAGACTATGCCTTTTTCTCGATTATATCTGGCATGGTTTGCAAGTGGTCGTAACTATTGAATCTATATCTAAAACCCGCTTAGTCAAACGGCTGGTAGAAGTTTTTTAGGTCAGTCTGTAATACAAATGAACATTTTTTGTAAATTTGTAAATTTAAACAAGAGCCTTATGGGTCTATAATTCTCTAAAAATTCTATTTATAGTTTGACTATTGTCTAATAAACTGGTAGGTTGGCATCTCTTTTAATTGAACAACTCAGACGTCGAAATACCGTTTCTCTCTCTCTTTTTTTCCTTTATTTGGGTTTTTCGCCACTATCTAAAACTGAAAAAATATCAAAAATACCTGTTCTTATGTAAAGAAACAATCACTGGGTAAAAAAAACCAAACGGAGACAAATTTCTCAGTGATACTTTTTTATAATAAATTTGCCTAACGAACAAAATTTTAAAGATATAAAAATGTTATAAAAAAATTTACAAACTTTTAACGTTAACGTTTCGGAGGGTCCTCTCCCCCCGTTTTCAAAACTAAACTAAAAAATAAATTATATTAATTTGTAATATATAAAGTAACGAGTGAAAGTAATTTTTTTGTGTGTATGTCAACGATACTTACATTGACATCAATAGATTTTCATGACAGTGACATGCTACCAAAAAATATATATATAGGTAATGTTTACTGTGTGATTGTTTATTGTACTGATTGTGTATTCAAATATGTAAATGTGTTTAATTGTTTTCTTTAATTTTATTTACTCAATATAATTACTTATATCTTTAAAATTTTGTTCGTTAGACAAATTTATTACAAAAAAGAATCACTGAGAAATTTGTCTCCGTTTGGTTTTTTGTTTTTACCCAGTGATTCTTTCTTTACATAAGACCAGGTATTTTTGATATTTTTTGAGTTTTAGATAGTGGCGAAAAACCCAAATAAAGGAAAAAAATATATGAACACGCCACAATCATTCAGACATTACTTCCTGTTTCTCTTGTTTCCCTGGTGTGACCCTATACTTGGATGATCTTTCAAGGATCTTGCAATATTACATTTCAATAGACAAGAGTGAAGACACCGACACACGAGAATAAATCGCTTCTCATTCATATTAGTTTAATTCTAAGTAAAGCCGAAGGCATTCTGAAAGGTATTCTTTGTTGGTCATGTGCCAGTCAGTAGGCTTTTCGAGAGACTTAAGTTTATGCTCAAACTGAAAGTTGATAGCCCGAGGATTAACTGGCAATTAAAGAACGTAGTTGGAAGCCCATGTTTGGTAAATAATGCCTAGTATATTGACGAATTTCTAACTTAAATAATCTTATTGTCTAATATCAAATAAAAGCGATTAATTTCTGTAATTCAATATCGTATAATAATTGCAATCTTGATAGCATATGATCTACTTGATTTATATAATATACTTGTAATTTAATTATATATTTGCGTCAACAGACTAAACAAAATTGTTGATCATCTTAAAAATAGTGCTTTCACTTTCGTCATCAATTTCAACAGCGATATGCTCGTTTGATATCAATTGACGCATTTACTGATATGGTCTTAAGGTATTAATCACTGATGCAAAACTCGTTAAAGATAACAGATAAAGATAATTTAAAAAAAACTTCCGATTTATTTTTAAAATTATTTTAATAAATTTAATAACATCAATTTAATAAATTCAATTTGAATTTCCCGTTCTGTACCCTTTCTAGAGTTTGACGCATGACGTAAATAGTTTGACGGATGTATTAAACAGTCATAACCTCGAAATAGTCGCAATGAAGATTATCGAAAGTGTTCGCCCTGGGCGCTTTGCGATAGAACTCGGTTCTTCGCAAAAAGAACAACCGTATACTTCGTAACTTAAAAAAAACCGTATCCGAGATCCCCTGTATGATGTCATCGAAAAGTATAATGAGTCGGAGAAGTCCAACGAAGGTTGCAACACCAACAAGAAAAATAAATAATGAATAATAAATTCAATTTGAATTTCCCGTTCTGTACCCTTTCTAGAGTTTGACGCATGACGTAAATAGTTTGACGGATGTATTAAACAGTCATAACCTCGAAATAGTCGCAATGAAGATTATCGAAAGTGTTCGCCCTGGGCGCTTTGCGATAGAACTCGGTTCTTCGCAAAAAGAACAACCGTATACTTCGTAACTTAAAAAAAACCGTATCCGAGATCCCCTGTATGATGTCATCGAAAAGTATAATGAGTCGGAGAAGTCCAACGAAGGTTGCAACACCAACAAGAAAAACTCACTCGAAGGAGCGCGTTGTTAGGACGCCCGACATCATTCAACGGGCTTAGGAGCTGATTTTTGAGGATTCAAGTCAGTGGTCAGTCGAACCGAAAATTTTCATTGGTTGTCACCATGACTCTAAAGATGTTCCAATTGTTCCCAGAACAAAATTACCGGCGTATGACCACGTGCTAAGTGTTGTGTCCAGTGACGGTGATGTGATGCCACCGCATTGTAGTGAAACCGTGCATTGAAACTGTGTCGTTTGAAAAACCATATGGAAAGCCACTAAAGTGTATATATCATACATTCATACAATCATACAATCAATAATGTCAATATGTATAAATCAATATGTGTATAAATGTCAATATTTCAGCTACATATTCAGACACTGAAAATGAGCATAAAAATTTCTATAAACATGCGTCCTACTCTCAACTGTTACATAGATACAGGGGCAAAAAAATTAAATGTTTAAGATTTTTTTAATATTACTTTTATAATAAATAGTTAAGCTATGTTTTGTAGTTTTCAAAAATACCACCATTTACTTCCAAATACTTATCAGCTCTCTTATGAACAGCTCGAGTTGCTCTGTGAATGGATTCGGGTCTGTTCCTTATAACTGCTGCTGCATTTCTCACCCTCTCAACTCACTCACCCCCAACGACAATAACCCAGAGGATTAAGGTCTGGTGATCTAGCTAGCCAACTGTGCGGACAACCTCGTCCAATTCACCTGTTAGGGAAATTGTTGTTTAAGAAATGTATCACTTGTTGTTGTAAGAATGTTTTGTCGTACATTAAGTGGAACACTTCTTAACAGGTCTTGCAAATTATTCTATAGAAAATGTTGGTAAATTTTTTAACATACCATACCACACATTAACGCTAAATTTATGTTGAAAATTATATTCAGCCATAGCGTGAAGGTTTTCATCGGACCATCGATGTTCATTATGAAGATTATTTATGTCATCACGAGTAAACTGCCCTTCATCGGTGAACAGAACATACTTGTATATTCTCCAATTTGAATTTATCCAGTTATAAAACTGCATCCTTAACTCCAAATCTTCATCCTGTAAATGATGCACCGGTTGTAAATGAAATGGATATAAACAATTCATGTAAAGAGCAATCCGCCTTGTACTTACGTTTGGATCATTTTCAACGATATCAAGGATTGCTTCTTCTTGTTCAGGATCAAGTTTCAATTGCTGTTCAGATACAATTCTCTCACTTGGAAAAATACTAAATTCTCTAGCAGTGATAAAAACTTGTTAAAAAACCTTCTTTCTGGCAGTCTCCGATTAGGAAAACGATGCTGATATTGAAAGACTGCGCGATTTGAGCTTACTGTTACAAAAACCATAAATAAATAATATATCAGCATATTCACGATGAGAGAATAACGAAGGCATAATTAAATCAATGAAATTACTTTAAAACCATTTGCTAATGACAAACTGATAATTAACAGGTATTAACAATGGTTGCTTAGCAGTAAATAAAAGTAAAGGTATATTTTCTCACTCTTTATTACATTTGCCATCCATAATTATTTTTACCCCTGTATCTCTGTAACAGTTCAGAATAGAACCCATGTTTATAAAAACTTTTATATTAATTTTCGGTGCCTGAATATGCAGCTGATATATTGACATTTCCTCTTTAATCACCCTGTATATAACGATTATTCATGTATTTATATCAGTTATATAAAAATAAGTTAGTGTATTAGAATAGGTAATAATAAAAGCTGACTAAGTTAACCAAATTAACTATATTGCTTTTTTAATTTTAAGCATCACTACTTTTGATAAGATTTTGAATTTAAGTGTAACAAAAATAATATAAAAACACTTTTATTTATAACAACTTATATTTTAACAATGACTTAAATATCAATAAAAGAAAAATTACAGTGAGAATAATAATGGAATTCATTTCTGGTCCTCAAAATAAACAAATATAATCACGTGTTGCCTCAAACTCTTAACTGCATCTTTGCCCTCTACTTTCTTCAATAGTAAATGTTTATTGGATATTAGACCAACGGGTTTTGCATACCCTAAATTCTCTTTTGCCACCTTCAACTCCACACTATGCTCGTACACTTCCCCTAATTGTTCGGATGCATAGTTGACTTGCACAAACTTATCCAAAATTAATAGGAAATAAGTTATACCTGACTCTAATTTCAATATCACATTGCGGAAAATCAATTTGTACTTTTCGTGTTCTTTAAAATGCTCTCGATGCATTGCGTCCAGTTTACCTTTCCAGTTGCAACCCTCGACAGGGCATTCACGTTCAGGTTGGAGTTCGCATGTCATCTCGTGGCTTTTTAAAGTGGAACCCCCAAAAATTTTGTTACATTCAGGCCAACGACATTCAAACTTTATCCTCCCACATAATAAATGTTCTATGGTTCTTGTCTCATCATGAATTGGGTCACCATCAATGCAAGTGTGGCTGAACCTCTTCAGACTATGATCAAAGCAATAATAGCAGTAAAAATGACGAAAACTTGCACACCGATGCCAAAAGTATTTGTTGCCATAGCTGAGGTTGTGGTCTCCACAATGATGGCAAACTAAAAGTAGATTTTGATAGGTCCTGAAGTCGATGCAGCTTGGATCTCTGGACACTGTGACGGTAGGATATTCCTCTTTAACTTCTTCGTCCAAATACACTGTGTTTCTTGGCAGTAACAGTTCCATTGTTATACTAACGGTGGAAAACTCACTGATAATTTCTTAATATAATGATATAAATTTATATTGGTTTTTATCTTAAGGATGTATTTTCTAGGGATCTTATCAGTTTTAGCGCAAATAGATATTTATTGGTTTCTAATTTACAAGGTGTTTTTTAAATTTTATTTTAAGTTATATATATATATATATATATATATATATATATATATATATATATATATATATATATATATATATCAGATATCACTATTGTAAATAGTGACAATTAATTAATCCTAATAATTAAAAAATATTTAAATGGTTTTAACTCATATAAGATAATTTTAAAAAATTAATATTCAATTAAATATACCTTAAAATTATATTACTAGTGGGTAACATAAGTATTTGCGTTTTTTCCTTTGTTTAGAAATAAAGAAACCTCCCTATTTTTCAACTCAGTGAACTCACACTCCTCAAATGTTTAATCCGATTTCAACTTTTTGCTCCGACAAATTAACATTCCTTGCCCATTGTTAAAGTGATTCAACTGCGAAATATTCAGTCGATGCCTATTAACAAAAACAAACAGATGGTTGTGTACCATTCGGAATTGACCATTCTACGATTCTCTAGCACTGTAGCCACGTGTCCATTCATCCCAAAAGAATAGGCGACCATTTGCTCCGAAGTGCTTCTTGTGCGAACAACTTTTGTTGAGTTTCGCTCATTTTGAAAGACCCACACACTCGACTGCTATTTACTTTCGGGCTCATACGCATAGATCCAAGATTCGTCACGTGTGTAGATGTTATATACGGCTTTTGATGCACCACGATTGTATTTTTGAGCATTTCTTTGCACCAATCGAGACGAGCCATTTTTTGAGCGATTGTCAAATTATGCGGAATCCAATGCGTACAAGTATTTTTAACGGCGAAAACTTCATATAAAAGCTTGTTAAGGTTTATCATACTAGTACTCAGGGACGTCTCAATCTTACGGTATGTCACATGACGATCTTGCTTTATCAGTTCGCGCACATTATCAATGTTTTCTGGCACAACAACCGATTGACAACAACAAACGATGGCCATGATTGAATTTACTAAACCAATAATATACAGTGGCTTTAAATGGTGCTTCATCGTCAAAAGTCGAAGTGAGTTGATTGCATTGTTGCTGAGATACTCCACGTCGAAAGTCGTAGCCAATCATCGCAAGAAAATTCTCACGAGTGAATTCCATTTTTGGACTGAGATGAAATTTTTAAGTCACCAAACAACACAAATAGCGTCCGTATGACAAAATGTTCTGAGTACGTATACAGTCAACAATGTCAATCTTTACGATGTATAGTCAGATGGCGCTTAGCAATTCCATTGTTGCCAATTCGGAATACATAAATTGCAACCCTCGTAGAGTAAAATCAGGCCATACTTCGGTCCTTCGATGCCAATGTGTTAAGAGCAGCTGTGACTGCAGATTCTAGAATAATCACTAGGAACTTTAATAGACATTAGGAGTATGCCATACTATCCTTAACCGGTATTAGGCACAGCAATGACATAGGCATGGTGCCCATGAGAGAATAATTACATAGTGAATAAATAAGTACCTCAAAAATGCAAATACTTTTGTTACACTTTTGTATATTTCTCAGGGACATACTTAATCTTACTAATTCTGGTGTGGTATTAATGCTGAATATTTTTTTTAAAACATTTGGATTAAATTTTTTATTTAAAAACCGAAATATAATGTTATAATAAAGTACACTAAAATACGAGGTATGGCTATTAAATAACGAGACTGACGCTGCTACAGAAGAAGTACGCATGCGTCAAACGCCAGCCGTCAACAGCTGTTTAGTGTGAAGCCTTCCCTTTTGAATGCAGTACCTCTCGCTTCTGTAAACAATCCTTTGTTCACATTAGAATTGTATTTTTGTTTCGCCAGAAAAATGTTAAGGGTAACAATAGAGCAACGAATTGTTTGTGAAATTTCAATTGAAACTTGGAAAAACCGCTACTGAAACATATAATTTTTTGAAAGAAGTGTATGGCAATGAATGTTTATCGCGAGCACGTGTTTTTGAGTGGTATAAGCATTTTCAAGATGGCCGCCCTTCCACGTCAAAAACGAATGACAATATCGAAAAAATCAGTAATCTGGTTCGATCTAACCGTCGGTTAAGTATTCGTGCAATTGTTGAAA
The DNA here is from genome assembly GCA_031761425.1 of Cosmopolites sordidus. Taxonomy (NCBI): domain Eukaryota; kingdom Metazoa; phylum Arthropoda; class Insecta; order Coleoptera; family Curculionidae; genus Cosmopolites; species Cosmopolites sordidus. Next base: position 702,580 of record JARFXV010000183.1, read on the forward strand.
CTGTAGGAATTGACGAAGAATGCGTAAGGTAAATTTTACATAACAATTTTAGCATGCAAAAAGTGTTTAGCAAAATGGTGCCTAAAATTCTCACGTTTGAATAATAGGAAGGTCGCAAAAATATTTGTACTGACACTTTGAATGCCATTGAAAATGATCCAAACTTATTGGAAAGGATAATAACATGTGATGATGATGATGTACGGGTGCAGGCCCAAGTCCCGATGCAAAATTTGTCAAGTTGAAGTCTGCGAAAGGCCGAGTTCTGTGCACGGCGAGGAATTGACTGCCTTGGGTTCTTCTCCACACTTTCACGGACAGCACGGACACACTTTCGGCCGATCTGGCGTCCCCTTGACGTACGGGTGTTGGCTGATTGTTTACCAAACCGGTCGTCTCGAATTTGGTCACCAAACGTTAAAGAGTCGACTTCGAAGGGCCACTGCGTCTACCCTAAAATGGGCGCAATACGCGCAATGTTTGCACTAACGAACATTCATTTTGGTAATAAAGTTTTATCATTTGGACGTGCTTCTCAACCGTGTAACTTGTCATGGTGATTTGGCATCAGTGACTGAATAATAAATAACAGGTTAGACAGAGGCCGCCGAAACAACATGGCCGCCACAGGCTGCCAACATCAATCCGCTCTTATTGAAAAATCTTATAGATTCACAATAGCGCAAAGAAAAATAAAAGCTGATCGAAATGAACCTGCACTGAAAAATTAATCGAACATATCTCCCACCCAAGAAATAATTTTACTAGGTCAATAAAATATGTTTTGAAGTTGCTATTCAGTCAATAAAATCTAACTAAAAATGATTCTTTCATAAAATCAACAAATAGTATCTACATCTTCTATCATCTTGATACATGAGAAAATGATCAAGTGGACTTTCTCTCTCCTGTCCTTCTCCTGTTATCGTTTCTAATATTTTTGTATATGGCCTAATCAGAAAAGCCATGGATCATTCTAACGTCAACAGTTTCAGTTCGACGTTTAAATTGTAAACATTATTATTCAGTTGCGTGTGTTAAAGTACTAAGAATTTTACAATTACAAGAACTATAAACTTTATTATTGTTTGTAATAATAAATTTAGAAATTATTTTACTCTGGCTCCTGGTAAGTAAGATTTCAGTTAATTTTTGTCCCTTATTGGCTAGTATATTCAAAATTTTAACTTTAAAATGAGTGCGAGCAGCTCAAATAATTATTATAACAGTGTACATGAAATTATTCAAGATCTTCTGGACATCTCGGATAGTACAGATTCGGATTCTAATTACATACTTCCTACCAGTGAAAGACAAATTAACCGCACAATAAATACTGGGTAGGTTAAACAAAAACATAGATGGACTACTAAAGATCTTCAAAGAACAAAGCGAGACAAAAATAAGTTAGTTAAAAATTCTGTTTACCGTACATTAACACCAAATATAAACAAATGCCTGCCAAATTCCCAAAAAATGTAAATTGCAATACTTGCCGTTATAAGTGCACATAAGAATTTCCAGCAGATCAAAGACAAGCTTTCTGTACAGAGTTCAATGTTATCATACGATAGATAAAATGATTTCATAATTAATACCCTCACAACATCTGCATGTCAAAGAAAGCGAGTAAGAAAATCTAGTAGACCTGCAAAAGCCGTTTCGAAGTCATACCATTTGCTAAAAAATTGACAAAAAAAAGAAAGGGTTTGCAAAAATTTTTACTTAAAGACTCTTTCGATAAACCAAGGGCCTGTGGACTCGGCACTAGCAAACAAAGATGAAAGTGGAGTAATTCATATAAACGAAGATCGAAGAGGTAAAAATTCCCCAGCAAATAAGGCAAAGCCACACATTTTAAATGAACTGAGTAGACACATCGATTTCCAGTAATAGAGTCGCGCTATTGTCGGCGTCAGACTAAGCGCAAATATCTTGATCCCACACTATCCATTCTTAAGAGTTATACAAAGAGGCTCAAGTAAATAGTCAAATAGAATTTGTTTCTACTATAACTTACAGACGAATGTTCTGCTTTCACTATAATTTATATTTTTTAAAACGAAAAAGATCAGTGCTTACTGTGTGTAAGAGAGGCTAAAAATACCGAGAAGTCATAAGGCTATTCTGCTTATACCAAACGTAGAAATGATGCTAATAGAGCAAAATAACTGATAAACAAAGTACTTGTAATGACGAAAGTTTCGTATCGGCTAGTTTCGATATATAAAGTGTGTCACAAGTACCATGCTTCGAAGCATAGCCTCTTTAGTGCAGCCGAAAAATCTGCGCGTATAACTTGATCGTGTATGAGGCAGCCCCGTCAAATAGAGGACATTGTTAACTTTGGTCTGAAATAGAAGGTCAATGAGGAAACAATGCAATAGGTGCATCGTTACTGAAATGGTATAAAAGTTTACCATACTAGATACAGCTAAAGAGGTAGCAGTCAGTCTTGGCAAAAGTCAAGCGACATATGGAGCGGACAAAACTGTAACCGATACATAGCTGCTACCTTTTTATTTATCATTGCCTTTTTGCTTATAAAATAAATAGAAAGAAATGAGAAAATTAGAGAACACATGGAGGTAAATTCGATACATAGTGCGATAGTACGAGTCAAAAGGTACAACCCTGTGTTTTGTATGAGCGATTGGAAAACAATTATGACAATAGCAAAATCCAAGAGAGGGAAGACTAAAATTTCTGATACTTATAGAGTTAACCAGCTAACCTACAATGACTTTATTAACCTAAAACAACTCAGCACGTCAACACTAAACAATACAACTCAACCATTTACGGTCAAATCGACATTTACGGTATGAGAAAAAAACAAATAATTTAATAATAATAACAAATAGTTTAATAAATTCTTAGGGCCGGTTCTACAATGCAAGAATATAGCAGATATAAGCTATACTTAGAATAAAATTTAAATCTTGCTGAGCTGGGCTCGAGTCTAAATCCGGCCACAGAGCAGTGGCTCTACCAGAAGTGGCAGCGGCGATTGTTTTAAGTAAAATTAATTAAAAAAGCAGCGCACAATATGGGTGAAGGAATGGCTTTTAAAGCTAAAAACATATTCCCGTATTAATTTATTAAATGGGTTGAAAATGGAGCCGGGAGATTGGTTTAATTACTTAAGGATGGATGAAGAACTAGCCATATTTGCCAAATCGTCATCATTAATATCAATACCCGAAAGAGTTCCTCGCGGAGTTTCTTAATGTATTAAAAATGTAAAATATTTAAAGTACCATAGATGTGGCTGGTAAATGTCATTTGCCCCAGCTCCAACTCTTTGCGAATTTTTGATTTTCTTCAATTATTTTCTAAAATCGCCACGTAGAGAATCTATTTTGTTTTTGACTCTTTGTAATGTTGCATCGTTATCTATTACTTTGTATATCTTTAGTATTACTCCATAAGCTTGATTTTTCATTCACATCTCTATATTCAACCTATTTTATACGCCACAGGCAAGGAAATTGTCTATAGGTTTCAAAAACATCAATTATACATTATTTGTTTAATGTTTTTTGGTCCATTTTTTGGACCAAAATTTGGACCAACCATTTGGTCCAAAATTACATGAATTAAAAATTAATGAAAGACGTGCGAACCTGTTTACAACCACTACTCTACGCTACTGTAAAAAAATCGACGATTCTGAGGGAAATCTCCGCACACTGACAGTTCGGAACAACAACCGATGAACCGTCATTCCAAAAATCGAGCGCCAACAGATATTTTAACCGAATCAGAATCAGAATGTTGTTCCAAAAACGCCAAAAACCGATGTGTGTGGCGAAAAACCGTCGTGTTGCATCGTCGGTTAAAATCTAATCTCAACTCATTTAATAAATTAACATGAGAATATGTTTTACACTTTAAAAGCCATTCTTTCACCCATATTGTATGCTGCTTTTTTATTATTTTTACTTAAAACAGCAATCGCCGTTGCCACTGCTAGTACTTCTTTCATTCATAATTACTGCTGGGTCTGATACTAAATCACTCGTAGTATGTAGGCAAAAAAGTGTAGCGATTCAACACGATGTTCCGAATCACGGCGATTCGAACGGATAAAAAAGAACGAAGTCTGTGGCCGGCTTAACGCAAGGAGACAGCTGATGAGAAATGATCAGACCCAGGCCAAGTCAACTGGCCATGAGTGGTGAATGTTCGCAGCAGTTGATTATGGTTTGATTTGGGTAGGGTTTGATTGTGGATAGGGTCTTTCTATTCTTGACGAGAGAGCACATGTCACTACCCTGAAGTCAGACTTCAGATTTCAGACTTCAGACTGTCAGACTTTTTAATAATCAATATTTTGTGAATATTAAAATCTGCAGATACTATATACACTATCTTTTTATCTCCAATATTCTAGTATTATTAAGAATTCGTCAAATTATTTCGATTATTACTTGAATAAATAAAATATAAAATAAATACCAACTAATTTCAGTTGAATCATGTAGATATGTAGTTTATCAGTTGAAATATAGATTATTTTTTACTGCAGTAATAACATGCATTATATAACCTCCCTGGTTATGCTGTTTTATGTTGTATTCAAGTTTCGTTTCTTTTAATATATTATTCATATTATTTAATTTATTCATTATTCATATCATTTAAGTTTTATTTATAAAGTCTACAATATTTTTTTTACAAATGACATAATTTACCTCAATAAAACATTACATTTTAATAGACTCTCAGTACTAACAATTTAACAATTAACTTCATGTAATTAACTAAACACTATTCTTCTTCGAAATAAACAAATAAAACCAATTTTTTTTTCAAACTTTTCACTGAATCTTTACTAATAACTTTTTTCAATAATTCATGTTTCGATGATACCAAACCTATAGGTTTCACACCACCATATTTCTCTTTGGCCATTTTTATTTTCAATCGGTGTTCATAAAGTTCTCCCAGTTGCTCAGATGAATATTTCACTTCTACAAATTTATTCTGGATTAAGAGAAAATAAGTGATCTGTGGTTCCAGTTTCAAAATAACGTTCCGAAAAAAGAGTTTTTTATTTTCGTGTTCCTTAAAGTGGTCTAGTTTCATTAAGTCAAGTCTGCCCTTCCAGACACAATTTTCTACAGGGCACTCTCTTTCAGGCTGCTGGTCGCAATATAATTCATGCTTCTTTAGAGTAAATCCGCCAAAAATCTGATTGCACTTTGGCCATTGACATTCGAACTTTAATTTCCCACAAAGTATTTGTTCGATGGTTCCTGTATCGTCATGAATGGGTTTACCATCTACACAGGTGTGACTAAATCTCTTTAAACTGTTATTAAAGCAATAATAGCAGTAAAAGTGACGATAATTTGCACAACGATGCCATAAATACTTCTTACCATAGTTGATGTTATGGTCACCACAGTGATAGCAAACCAGCAAAAGATTCTGATGAGTTATAAAATCAATACAGCTAGGATCCTTGGATACTGCAACTGTTGGATATTGTTCTTTAATTTTATCATCCAAATACACTTTGTTTCTAGGAAGCAATTGTTCCATTGTTATTTATAGTTTTTAAACAAAATAATAATCGATATGATTCTATATGATACAACAATCTCATTATATATTACATTTTTATCTTTAGATATATTTTGTAGTGTGCCTTATCAATTAAAAAAATTTAAAAAAAAATTACGTTTGGATTAACAATTTATTTTCAGATATATTTAGTGTATCATTCATGATATTATCATTTATGACAATTTAATACAATATTCTACGAGAGGAAATTGAAAAGTTTTCGTGATCTTCACTATGAGGTTGTGATTCCGATTTTATATATAACAGATGTGTAGTGGTATTGGACATCTTTGGGGATTCATCAATATTATTTTTTCATTATGAATTGTAGGGTTTTGGAATTCAAACAGAGCTAAAATTAAATATTTTTCAATTACACTGAAATAATGATTCAGGAAAAATGGCAGGAAAGGTTAAAGAAAAATTTTTTTATTGCAAAATATCAATCGTGTAGGTCTAGTCAAATAAAAAAATAAGGTAGGCGGTTATGGGGACTGCCGACAGAAGTGAAAACTTGGAATAATTGTGTTTTTTTTTTAATTTTTACATTAACTATTTTTAAATGTATTTTTTTTTACGTAGGATCGAGAACCTAAAGAAATATAGAAAATGGACATTTAGAAATACTAATTATATTTCAATACTTTTTTGTAAAGTTCTAACGGTGAAATTGAATGATATAAGTTTATAAATAATCATTTTGCAAACAATAACAAAATTACGTATTTTATTTCTAAAAATTTAAACCAATAAACAATCATTTTGAGAAATTAAATTCATTATAAAATTTTATAGAATTTTTAATTTTAAAATCCGCGACAAAAATACTATCGAACAACTAGAAATCTGTTTTACCACGCTAGTAAGATAACTCCTAAGTCACTATGAAATATTCATTGCACGAAGTATTGCAGAGAGTAAATATTAGAAAAATAAATAATATTAAATTTTTCAACGGAAATATTGATACCAATATTGAAAATATTCGAAAATAAATGCTTTGTTTTTATTATTTATTTTTCTACATAAAATATTAGCATATTAAGCACTCACTTTTATAGTGCACAGTGATTCTACAATTACACAATTAAAATAATGATTATCTAAAACACAATTTAATTTAAAATATTCTCCCATAAAAAAATTTCTCCCATATATTTCAGCATTTCTGCTGTGATTTTTAGTCTGGCTCTGGAGTTAAAAAAAACATATTAACACATAACAAATAACAAATTATTACTTTCAAAATTATTTATTTATTTTTTGTTCACAAATATATAATTTAATATATTTATTTAATTTAATAACATTATTATTAATTAAACTACTTTACTTTAAATTAAATTTGTAAGCTATTGCAAAAACTTGCAGATTATATCAAGAACTTGAAAGCGAAAGCGCATCGGGCATCTTTCCAAGCATGGGTGGGAGCGGTGCTTCTTGCGTCATGACGTGCGGACATTGTATATGTCGAAGATGCTTTTAATATATTTATTTTTTTATATATTTTCACTCTGTCTTAACACAGTTATCTCTTATATTTTTAATACAGAGTTTAGTGTTAAAGTAATTATGTAATTTATATGTAATACTCCATTTGTAGATTAGTGTTTATTTGTATATCAGCAACTGAGGGTTCACAACCCCAGTCATTAGCTTAACCCCAGTCAGCATGGTTATTACTTAATGAAAAAGCTAAAAATAAACTAATGAACATTTACAAAACATTTTCTTAGAAATAAAGAATCATGTTATACATCATCCAACATCGATGTGAAAACGTCGCACACCAACCGCAAAGAATGTTATTTCAACAGTGCGACAAAAATGATTTCAGTGTATGCCTGTACATGCAACTTTGATTTATAATAAAAATACTTCTTATTTACGGGGAAGCTCTCCAAAATTTCGAAGAGACTAAGAGTATCTACCGACAACAATACCCAGAAAAACAACTTCCAGCTCGGCAAACATTTATTCAAATTTCTCAAAGACTCTTAGATACGGGAAGTGTGGTTCTAAAATTTCAAGAATATGGGCGGCAGTAAGAAATCGATCTTGAAGTCAAAGAATTAATTTAAAATTTCGTTGAAGAGGATTCTACCAGAAGTACTCGAAATGTTGCTTGGACAAGTTGGAGTTTCCCATTGGATTGGACATAGAACACTAAGAGAGCAATTACTCTACCCCTATCATGTACCGTGAATGGTTTACATGTCAAAATAAAGGAATTCAAATTGTTTCTTCAGTATTTTATCAACCAACGAAACTTCTTTCATTAGGAGTAAGATAGTCGACATTTTGAACAATTAATTTAATAAATCAATTAATTATGTGTTTCTTGTGTGAATGTTTAAATCGTGTTAAATGCGAATTGTTTAAATCGTGTTAAAGTGTGAAAAATTAAAACTAGTAATTTCAACTTTGATATTAAACGACAATAATGTGTAAGTTGTCTTTTTTGTAACAAAACAAATCAAATTTATGTTAAAATATAATAAATGAATGGCTATAAAAATATTATATTTTATTTTCAAATAATACCTTAGGAGGACAATGAAACAAAAACTTAAATTCATTCGATTGAAAAAACACGACTATGCTACATTGTAAATTGTTAAGAAAATCCCCATGAGTTCTGTTTTTTTTTGAAGAAATGGTTGTATTTTGGACACATTGGACAAATGGTCAGGTAGACCACTCACGATCTTATAAGAGCCATGACTTACCGAAAACGCGCACACCAACAGAGTATCAATCTCCATGAACGCTGGCGGGCGCTGTTGGGGGGTACATAGGTAACTTTAAATTTAACACAGTCTAATATTTTATGTCATTTTGTTGTTACGACAGTACATTTCAAAACGCCATTGATGTTTAAACGATTTTGAGCTAGCGTTATAATTTTTTCGTATGGTAAACATATGGAGTTTCGACCCAAATAAAGAGCATTGGTGGTACATACTTTTTTCTTGTTCATTCAAAAGAAAAACGCGAGTTAAAGCAGCCGTATACCTATGGAATCTTATGGTGACAATGTCTCAACGCAAGAAGTTCGTGGGCGTTGGGTCAGATGATTCAAAAGTGGTGATTTCGACTTGAAAGACGAACAACGCCAAGGTCAACCAAAAAAAATTGAAAATGCCGAATTGCTAGCATTGCTGGAATAAGACGATACGTAAACTCAACAACAAATGGCAGAGAGAGAAAGATCTAGATGGTAGGAATATGGATACCACATCAGTTGAATGACAAACCGAAAACTTTCTCGGCATGAAAGAAAGACTTTTTGCATCGGATCGTGATCGGAGATGAAAATTTGATATATTTCGAGAACCCAATCCGCAAAAAATCGTGGGTTGACCCAAAACAACCCTCAACATCGATCGCAAGACCGAATCGCTTTGGCGAGAAGACAATTATGTACATTTGCATCAGAACGGTGTCATGTACCATAAACTTCTGAAACCAAGTGAAACAGTTAATACCATTCGCTACCGTCAACAAATGGTCAATTTGAACCATGCATTGATCGAAAAGGGACCAGAATGAACAATACACGCAAAATATTACTTTTACGTACTGCCAAATTATTGGCAGTACGACAACGCCCCATCACACACAGCGGAAGCGGTCAGAGACACCATTTCAGCACCTGACTGGAAACTTTTGCCCCATCCTTCGTACTAATCAGACTTGGTCCCTTCCGACTACCACTTGTTTTCATCGGTGTACGCACTTTCCATGAAACACTTCAACAATTTGCGAGATGTCGAAAAATCGCTTGAAGACTGGACCGGTCCCGAGAGACCCGAGAGACACGTGACGTCGCATGGTTGACAGTTCGGCGAAGGCGATCGGTGGCACCACGTATATATATATATATATATATATATATATATATATATATATATATATATATATATATATATATATATATATATATATATATATATATATATATATATATATATATATATATATATATATATATATATATATATATATATATGTATATATATATATATATATATATATATATATATAGATATATATATATATATATATATATATATATATATATATATATATATATATATATATATATATATATATATATATATATATATATATATATATAAAGTATTTGCGTTTTTTTTTGTTTATAAATAAAGGGTTGTGCTTGACTATTCAGGAATTTCATCCGATTTAAATTAATTTTTTATTAAGACAAATAAATATTATTTCTTCACTATTAAAATAATATCACTGCGAAATATTCAGTATTCGGCGCGAGTTACGTCGCTTGTGAGATTTGCGCACTAGATGGGAAAGGAGCCGTATCAATCCTCACTGCTCAGATCAAAAAGTTCCGGGAGGGAGACATGGGTAAGAGAAGCTAGGGGATGATAAAGGGATAGAGGGACCGTTCATGGTCTCTCGACGCTGACGTTTTAAGAGCACCTGTAGCTGCAGATTCTAGATCATGCACTAATAAACTTTCAGGGGAATTAGGATTTACCCATACTACAATTAACCGGTCTTTACGAGTCATAGGAATAGTGCTAAAGAGTTGTAGAGGCATTCCCTCGTGAACTGTGGCCACCGCAAACCACCTGTCATATTGACATGCGGAAAGTTCTACTCAAAACCCTTACTCGTTTCCGATTCATCAAACGAATTGGTACCTGCAATAAAAAAAACAGATTTATTTCAACAATCCTAATTATGTGAAACAGAGACTTCTACCCGGGCAACCAGCTCTTCCAGTATCAAGACGAGAAAGATTTGTTAAAAAGGCAATGGCATGTGTTTGATGGAATTTTGAAGGAGTCATTTATTTTTAGTTGTTTCCTGATGGTATGGCAATAAATTCACAACTCTACTCAACTTGGGAAACACACAGACTGAAACAAGTTCGATGTTCAACCATAAAAAGTCCTCCTACAGCAAGACAATGCAAGACCTTACACTTACATCTTACCATGTCAAAAATGAACGAATTGTCTTTGAACTTCTCCCTCGCTAGAACTTACCACTTGTTGCGGTCCGTAGGATACTTTTTGCAAGAATTAAAGTTCAGGGCTGAAGAAGCAAAACTGACTGCGTCGAATTTTTCAATCCTAAGCTTTCAATTAAAATACATGCGAAATATTTGATTAGTAAGAAACGACAGGATTGTAAAATTCGTACTACAAATGGTAGTACCCTAACATTAACAACGTACCTTATGAATTATATTAAGTACCAACAGAACCCTGTTGTATTCTTTATTATAGTCCTTTAGTTTGGGCGTAATGTGTTTGATATAGTAATGTTGATGTTGTAACAAACATGTGTTTCTTAAGATGCCATCCCAAAGTTATTTGATACATATCTAAATTAGATGATTTTCATAAACTTCTAAACAGGGTTTATGAGAGATATAGATATAGATCGTTCATATAATGACAAACAAAAAGATATTTTTGTTTATTAACACTGACCATTGGTGTGACCAATATTTCATATATTCTTTTTTTTTATATTAATAAACTGTTTGTCACATGAATAAATTTGTTTAATATTATTTCAATTTTAGAAAAAGTTAAGCAGCAGATCAACGATAACGCGGAATATTTCCAATATGAGGAGACCCTAGTTGTGAACGAAAGTAAGCGACCTGGAAAACCAAAAAACGCAGGAGATTTGTTTGGAGTCGAAGGAACATTCAAAAAACTAGAGGTTGACTAGTGTGAAATGCATAGCCCGATCAAAATAAAATATATAATCTTACATAAAAATATAACAATTATTGTTGTAAAATTATTTTATACCTTATTTTTCTTTACCCGGTGCTCATCCACCGTTGGACACGTCTCTTTTTAGTTTTCCATGATTCTCTATCACTATTTCTGCACCGTAGTAGTTCAGCTGTATATTTGATATCGTTAATCCATCGAAGTGGTGGTCTACCTATCTTTATTCTTCCTAGCCTTACCCCATCCTGGGAATCTTCTGGTCCACCTACCATCAGTTATACATTCCTCCACTTCTTTTATCTTAGGCTTTCCATCTATCAACTTCAAGCCAGTCAATTTTCTTTCCATGTTCTTTGAGTTTCTCGTATTCGGTCAATGGTTCTATTGAATGTTACCATTTATGAATGTTAATTATATGAATGAATATAGTTATATATGAATATACACGTGTGTTGTAAATTTATAATTTTTGTTTGTAAAATTTCTTTAGTATTATGTGATTTAGAAGTTTTCCATTAATAAGTCCTAGATGTGGCCATTGTAATTTTTAAAACATCTTCTACTATACTATAAAATATTTTGATAACTTACATCTCTTTCGATCCTAACCATCTCTATAAAATGATAATTTATAACTAACTATAAAGGAAAAGATTTACGGTTAGAGACGCATCAGCAACTACAAGGCTATTTAGCAACTGGACCTACAACTTAACGTGGGTTCCGATCCACGGTCTTTAGCCACCGACAACCCAGGCCAGCACTCCCTCAGGCTATCAACCCTTGGTTATGTGCTTACCCATAAGTTAATCAGGAAGCCTACCGACTGGCGAGTGACCAACGTAGAACACTTCTCAGAAGGCATCCGGCCTTACCCAGCCTTTAACTGGCGTAACTGAGGGGTAATTCGTTGTCGGATTTTACATTCTTGCCTAGAAACAACCACAAACATTTAGGAAGTAAACAGACAGAAGAAAGAAGAAAAAACAACCAATTATATATATATATATATATATATATATATATATATATATATATATATATATATATATATATATATATATATATATATATATATATATATCTGCGCAGTTTTTTGATTCCTTCGCAAAGTGCAAAGTGCAAAAAAATCAAAAAACTACATGTATAAGACCTCCGAGGAGAAGTCGGTGAAAGTATGTGTTGTTTGATTGTGGATAGGTTCTCCCTATTCTTGTTCGTTGCCTAACGAACAAAATTTTAAAGATATAAAAATGTTATAAAAAAATTTACAAACTTTTAACGTTAACGTTTCGGAGGGTAATCTCCCCCCGTTTTCAAAACTGAACTAAAAAATAAATTATATTAATTTGTAATATATAAAGTAACGAGTGAAAGTAAATATATTTTTTTGTATATGTCAACGATACTTACATTGACAACATAGCATTGACGATCTAAATATTTTTTTACAAGATATAAATTCTCGAGAGCATACAATTAAGTTTACTTTAGAGATGGAGAGGGAGAATAAATTGCCATTCCTCGACACTTTAATAATAAAACAAAACAACAAATTAAAAACTACAGTTTACAGAAAACCGACAAACACAGATAGGTATCTCAATTTCTTTTCAAATCACTCAAAATCGGTCAAAATAGGATTAATTAAAAGTTTATATGACAGAGCAAAACTTGTTTGTACCGTCAGTGATACACTACAAAAAGAAACAAATCACATAAAAGACATTGTAATAAAAAACAATTACCCAAAAAATTTTATAGATAAATCGCTTAAAAATTTTGATGTTGTCAATGTAAGTATTAAGTCAAATTTATTACAAAAAAGAATCACTGAGAAATTTGTCTCCGTTTGGTTTTTTGTTTTTACCCAGGGATTCTTTCTTTAAATAAGAACAGGTATTTTTGATCTTTTTTGAGTTTTAGACAGTGGCGAAAAACCCAAATAAAGGAGAAAAAATATATGAACATGCCACAATCATTCAGACATTACCAAGTATGGGTTGCTTGATTGTGGATAGAGTCTCCTTATTTTTGACGAGAAAGCATATGTCGATACCCTGACGAATATATACATATATATATATATATATATATATATATATATATATATATATATATATATATATACAGGGTAATTTTTTACTTTTTTAACAACAGTTTATTAAATTCTGCAGGTAATAAATATCCTAACAAAAAATTGATATAATGTTACAAATAATATATTATATTTACATTCTTGCCTAGAAACAACCACAAACATTTAGGAAGTAAACAGACAGAAGAAAGAAGAAAAAACAACCAATCATATATATATATATATATATATATATATATATATATATATATATATATATATATATATATATATATATAACGTATATATTTGATGACAGGTGGTTGTAAAAATTTGATGTTGTTTTAGGATTAATTTGCTGCTTGGAACCATTGATTTCGACATTTAACATCTTGTGACACATTTCAAAACATTTTTTCAGGAGTTGTTTTTGCAGTATTCGTACAAAATAGTACGAACCAGGCACGATAACTAATTAGATTTGATATTTTCAATAAATTTATTAATACACTGATGATAATAACAAGAATAAGTTGATTAAAACCTAAAACACTCGTATTAGCTGTTTGTAATGTTGAGAGGAAAATAAAAATTGTGACGTCACACGCGCTCGGGTTTTTTCGGGAACTGTCGGCGCGTTATCGGAACTAGATGTAAAAATTTATTTTTAATTTGATGAACCGATGGTTTAACCGATAAACTTTTTTATTATAAAGAAAAAAATAAAAATAGTTTTGTTATAAAACTTATAATGATCTTTCCATTTGATTTTTTTTTTATTGCAATTCTCAAATAAGTCCGATAATATTCTTTACAATAATGGTAATTATTGTAATGAGTTACATCACCCTGTACACCATAAGCAGCAATGAAAGCAGACACTTCCTTTCGGCCGAACCTGCAGCATAAACATTTTTTACCACCAGATCACATGAATTGTAATAATATAAAAGTCAATCAGAGTTTGTCATTCAAGTCGAACAGACGTATTTGTAATTTCAATTCAAATAAAATTTTTAAAAACAGTTTGTCCATTACTTAAAAGTTAAGTGGCGCAGGCGGTAGGATAGCCGAAATCGACCTGCATAGCGCATCAATCTTCGATTTATCGATTAATCGGCTATTCGAACAGTGATTGATTTTCGACTCGAAAAAGGTAAAAAGGTGTGCAGAGAGGCTCTAATTCAAGCAACTCATTCCATCGAGGAACTGCTACTTTCATCGGAAGAAGACATCACGGAGATTGGAACGAAAATAGTCCTATCTTGCGGGGTACATTTTGCTGGAAAGGAAATACATCGCCTATTCACCACCTGTTCTCCATAGAAGAAAAAGAAATGTTCAAGCTATTAATCATCTTAATGTAAGTAGAGCAATTCATGTCGATCGACGATTTACTAAACACTTTTGGAAGACTTAATTTAAAACCTAAATCAGACTCTGATTCAAACATAAATTTAGAAAGTAATTTAAAACAAAATATTTTAATCGAAAATATAATAATGGCACAATTTAAACCCTAATATTTGAGTTGCGTCCCGCAATTTGACGGAAATGCCAGTGAATTAAATATATATTTATCAACTTGCAAATCATTAATTGACAATTTTTACAATCCAGATCAACCAAATGCTTTTCAAAACATTTACTTGCTTAATTGCTTAATTGGGAAGCTAAGCGGAAACGATCGACTAGTTGTTAATGTACAAAATGTGAAAACATGGGATGAGTTAAGAGATACCTTATATAGAAATTTCGCGGATAGACGTGATGAAACATCTCTTAATAGAGATATTGTAATGTTGAGACAAAATCAGAATGAATCTCCCCAAAATTTTTACGATCGCTGTCTAGAATTATTAAATTTACTCTGCAGTTACGTTGACGCTCATGAAGACGCTGTATCAGCCAACACTAAGCGTGCGTAAAATTAGTTCTAAAAACATTTTAGGAAATACAATAAGGTACATGCGACCGAAAGATTTAACTGAAGCAATTCAGTTTGTAATAGAGGAAAAGAACACTAAATATTTTCAAAATCACGGTATAAATTACTTAACGAAGCCAAATCCTAAACAATTTTCTACAAATAAACCTCCATTTTTTAATAGTAACGTACCCAATTTTAATTTTCAACCTCAGCCTAATTTTAATTTTCAACCTCGACCTAATTTTAATTTTCAACCTCGACCTAATTTTAATTTTCAGTCCCCGTTTCAACCAAAATCAAATGTTAATCAACAACCCCGACCAAATTTCTCATAACCGATAACAATACGACCCAATCCAAATTATCGCCAACCAAGATTTGCGACTAATTCTCAAGTATTTGGCCAACAAAATAAAAATGTATTTAAACCCGATCCATCAGTACCATTACCTAAGCCAACTCCCATGAGTGTGTCGACCCGACAGTCATACAACCCGTCAGCTCCAGGTCCGTCCCGACCTAATTTCTTTCAAACCGGTCCAAAAAATTGTATCTCAGAAGAATTGTTTAACACCGAATTAAAAGATGAGTCGCAATTGTATAACCAAAATTATGACACAAATCAATATGATTATAATTACCAAAACTTTGACGAATATATAGAGAATGAATCGTTTGAAGAAGAACATCCAAACGAAAATTTTTTAGAAACGCCTCAAACTCAGACGTACAGGTAGAACCCCAAATTTTATCTTTAAATACTTTAAATTGTAGTGAATTGCCTTATATATTTTTACCAGAATTTAATATTAAAGTTTTAATAGATTCAGGATCCACGAAATCATTCGTTGACCCCCAAATTGCTGAACGATTGTTTTCCAAATTTAATTAGAAACGACCCCTTCATTGTCTCTACGGCCTTTCAAAAATCCTCTCACAGATACAGTGGAACAATTCCATCTTCGAAATTATTTAATTTACCAGAACCGATTTCATTGAAATTCTTTATATTTAAGTTTCATAAAACCTTTCAGGAATTAGTAGGAATAGGCAATTTGAAACTTCTACAAGCTAGTATAGATCTCGCTAATGGATTTCTAATAACGCCTCATACGAAAATTAAACTTTTATTCCATAACACCAAAAGTAGTCTGAACTTAATATCTTCAGTCCTCGTAGTCAACAAGTAATAAAAGTCCGAACATCTATTAAGAATGGCGAAATTATAATACCGTATCAACAATTTCAAAACCTTCGAGATTCCCGAGTCCCTTGTGTAGCACGTAATGGCATAGCCCTAACAACTATATTAAATAACACTACCGACAATATAACGCTGGATATGTCACAACCATTAGAAGTAGAGAAATTTAATCGTAAAAAAATACAGGAACTTTATTTAAAGAATTTTGATGATACAGAAAAACATGAACTTGACCTATCTAAACTTCGTGTCGATCACCTAAATACAGAAGAGCGAAAAAGTATATTAAATTTGTGCAAGGAATATTCTGATATTTTTTACAACGAAAAAATGTCATTGACCTTCACAAGTAAAGTAAAACAATATTAAAACAACGGACGAGATACCGGTGAACACTAAATCATACCGATATCTGTTTGTACATAGATAAGAAGTGGTAAACCAAATAAGAAAAATGTTGGATCAAAACATTATACGACCAAGTAATTCGCCCTTGTCTTCACCGATTTGGGTGGTTCCCAAAAAAATCGATTCCACCGGAAAACAGAAGTGGCGTGTTGTAGTGGATTATAGGAAACTCAACGAGAAGACGATAGACGATAAATATCCGCTACCGAATATTACAGATTTATTGGACAAATTAGGTAGATGCCAGTATTTCTCTACGCTGAATATAGCAAGCGGCTTCCATCAGATCGAAATGGAAGAACAAGACGTCCAGAAGACCGCTTTTAACACCAAGAATGGCCATTACGAGTATCTTAGAATGCCACTCGGTTTGAAAAATGCGCCAGCCACGTTTCAGCGCGCGATGGACAACATTCTAAGGGGCATTCAGAATGAAAAGTGTTTGACCTACTTAGATGACATTATTGTTTTCTCTACGTCTTTGCAAGAGCATTAGAGAGATTAAGAACTGTTTTCCAAGGATTACGTGAATCAAATTTTAAAATCCAACTTGACAAGTCAGAATTTCTTCGTAAAGAGGTTGCATACCTGGGACATATCATCACCCCAGAAGGCGTAAAACCAAACCCTGACAAAATATATGCCATTAAAAACTACCCTATACCAAAAACATCGAAACAGATCAAAGGGTTTTTAATACTTCTAGGCTACTATAGACGATTTATTAAGAACTTCGATAAGCTAACGAAGCCTCTAGCAAAATGTTTAAAAATGGGAGCTGTAATAGAGCACAACGAAGAATTTGTAACTTGCTTCGAAACCTGCAAGAACGCCCTTATAAATGAATCCATACTTCAATGCCCAGATTTCGCAAAAACGTTTAACTTGACAACAGATGCCAGCAATGTCGCCATCGGAGCCGTACTTTCCAAGATTTGCCTATAGCTTACGCGTCGAGAACCCTGAATGATTCAGAGCAAAATTATTCTGTCATAGAGAACGAACTCCTTGCTATCGTGTGGGCAACGAAATACTTTAGGCCTTATATATTTGGTAGACAATTTAACGTTATAACAGACCACAAACCGCTTCAGTGGTTATTCTCATTGAAAGGTTCAAGTTCAAAACTACTACGTAGGAGAATAAAATTGGAAGAATTTAATTATAAAATAATTTACAAGAGGGGAAAATACAATACAAACGCCGACGCTCTTTCATGTGTCGAGATACACACGAAAGAATTCTGGAAACAAGTAGATGACATCATAAGCGAATACGACGAAAATCAGTCAAGAAATGAATTATCCCAAAAACAAACAACATCGCAACACGAGAGTCCACGTTTATATTTATATACCGAAGATATTCCCATTCCGGACTTAACCAATGACGATGATGATTCATTATCTTTGCAAGTTCAACCTGACATGGAAAATGAACAAGAAAATAATGACGGAGCAACCATTCACTCTAATGACGAACAACACCCGATAGTGGGCATATCAATTTTGGAAGCACCTGTTAATTATGACGCTAATCAAATTATTATACAAGTTTTACATTCTCCCGCTAAACCTAAAACCATAATTCTTTTTGGTAAAAAACGAAGAAATTTAGTACAAATATCAAAAACTAATTTCGAACAAGATGATATTGATTTTGTTAAAGAATATGTATCACCTGGAAAAATCTATCATTTATATTTCGATAATAGTGATATGTATGAACCATTTTGTGAGGTAAATGGCCCTCAATCAACTTTAAACGATTACCATTAAATTTATTGACGTCACGGACGAAGACAGCATGAAAGAAATAATACAAAACTACCACGAAGGCAAAACAAATCACCGTGGCATTGATGAAACAGAACAAAAAATAAAAATTAAATACTATTGGCCTAATCTTCAAAGTTCAATTCAAACATACATTGACGATTGCGAAACATGTCAAATTAGTAAATACGAACGTAACCCTGTTAAAATTCCGATAAACATAACATCCACAGCAACAAAACCGTTCGAAATTATACACATCGATACCTACACTTTGGAACAACGTAAATTCTTAACTATCGTCGATAGTTTCTCGAAATATGCCCAAGCGTACCTGTTAAAATCTCTTGTAGCAACAGATATTGCCGATACTTTATTAATTTATTTTTCTCATCACGGCATACCATCACAAATAATATTAGACAACGGAACAGAGTTTAAAAACTCAGTTGTAACGGAATTGTTTCAGCTTCACAAGATAAAAGTTCACTTCTGTTCACCCAACCATCCCCAGTCTAATGGCATAATTGAACGGTTACATTCTATACTATCTGAACATATTTGTCTATTAAAGAACAGTGGTTTTCAAAAAACACCAGTTAGTCAAAAAATGATATACGCTATTTTAGCATACAACCATTCAATTCATTCGTCAAGAAATTTTAAACCGATCGATGTGATAAACGGTCATATTTCGCCAGACGACCCTTTCGATATCGATATAAGTAAAATCTTAATTTCAGAATATATTCAAAGAGAGTCGTCTATGCAAAATTAAATGAAAAATTAATTCAAAAAAAATAAAAAGTTGCAAATAAATTAAACCAAAATTCTGACAACTTAGAGATTGTCCAAGAAATTCAAAAGGTCTATCCTAAGAAACATACAAGGCAGAAAGTGTCAAATAAATTCGCGAAACCAGTGAAATTAGAATCTATCAACAAGATTCGCAAAACGGCAGAAACAGATTCTCATGGGAAAATTCACTCAAGTAACCTGAAACGTCCGTTCAGAAAAAGATAGAGAGAGAGAGAGAGAGAGAGAGAGAGAGAGAGAGAGAGAGAGAGAGAGAGAGAGAGAGAGAGAGAGAGAGAGAGAGAGAGAGAGAGAGAGAGAGAAGCCCATCCGAAGTGAAACCAGTTATAAATGTAGAGTGGGACCAATATCAGCTTTGTATTTCGTTTGCAGTCTTTCAGCCCTTGACAAAATATCATCTTCTGATAGCGTAAGTACCGAAAACATTGTTTCTCTTTTCATTTTACAACAATCGCGGCAGCTTCTTCGTTTATTTCGAAGAAGCTATCTCTGAGAGTATTCTTCTTCTAGCATGTTTACTAATATCAGCGTTTTTGATATATTTAATTGACTTTAAAACCTATATCCAACACTCTACTAATAGCAACATTCTCAAGATTCAACGTGATGAATAGTTTTACGAAATATGGGTTGTTTAATTATGGGGAAAAGACACATCTTTGTGGAGAAGACAAAGAAAAAATTGGAGATCTATGGCTTGTCCCATTAATAAAATTCGCCCTTTAGGAATATATATTCACCCACACGTCAATTGGCAAAATTGCGAATCAAAATTAAAATTTTCTGTCTTGAAATCGTAAAATATCTCAGCTCGTAATAGAGGAGTAAAAATTGAAAAATGAGGGCATATCGAATCAATACTTTGTTCACCATATTCGGAAAAATAATAGACATTCCGGTCAGAAGCTCGAATGATAAATGCGTACTATTATTTGATTTTTATGAATCTTTTGTGGGTCAGGATTTTTCAAATTCGGTCCGAACAATGTGAGCAAAAGATCTAGGTTTTGTTGCAACATAATGAACCTGTACATAAACGCAAAATTTTATGGTAATTTCTTCGTTAAAAATATAAAGTGATGTTGTTCATTATATGTGTAAGGAATTTCCCAATACGAGTGTCAGAACTCTGAAAGGTAATAGCGGCAACACTGTTTGAAATGTAAATGTCACTCATAGCCGCTGTGTTTAGTACATTGTGTCTATTCAGTATGGAAAGATACAAGATTTGCAACACTTTGGGGAAAAAAAAATATTTTCCGACGAACCGTCCTTCCGACTAAATGGGTTTGTGATCTTCCTACGGAGATGATCTCAGAAATCTAGAAAAAATTGTTTTGTGCGGTTTCTGAGCAGAAGGAGTAAGTGGACTTTATTATTTTTTTTTTTTTTGAAGACGATGATGTAAATCGTATTATTGTTAATGATAAACGCTATAGGAATATCTAATAAAATAGTTTTGGGCTAAGCTGATAAATGTGGATATAAACAATGTTTACAATGCAACAAGATGGTGCAACTTGTCACATATCTCGCTAGACAATTGATTTATTGGAAGAAATGTTTCCTGAGTGCGTTATTTCGCGAAATGATAATATCAACTGGCCACCAAGGTCATGCGATATCGCGTCATTTTATTATATTTTGTGGGATTATATTATATATCTGGTTTTCAGAAATAAACCCCGAACAATTCTTGACTTAAATGAAACATTCAGATCACCATTGAAAATATATCACGCGATATGTGTGAAAGAGTAATTGAAAATTGGTACTATATTTTCAATATAATGCCACAATTTGTTCTTCAATATAAACTAAAAATTACCGGATTATTAATTGTGGTTATCATTGTGCCTCATTTTAACTCATTTTAAGTTCTGTATTAACTGTTTCACCTGGATTCAGAAGCTCATGGTACACGACACCCTTCTGATCCCACCAAATGCACAGCATTGTCTTCTTTCTCAAGCGATTTGTTCTTGCGGGCTTTCTGCGTTTTGGGTTCTCGAAATATATCCATTTTTTGTCTCCAGTCACGATCTGATGCAAAAAAAAGTTTTCTTTCATGCCGAGAAAGCAAAACTTCGGACACCGTTTTTCGCTTATCCATCTGTTTGTCGTTCAGCTGATGAGGTATCCATTTTCCTGCATTTTGAATCTCTCCTATGGCATGCAGATAATCACAAATGGTTCAAAGACTAACATTTAACTTTTCTACCATTTGTTGTTGAGTTTGCATATCGTCTTCTTCTAACAATACTTGCAATTCGGCATCTTCAAATTTCTTTTGTTCACCTGGACGTTCTTTGTCTTTCAAGCCGAAATCACCGCTTTTAAATTGTCTAAAGTAACGCTCACAAGCGTTTTGCGTTGGGACATTATCAACGTAAGTTTCCACAAGTATACTACGCGTTTTTATTTTGATTGGACAAGAAAAGCATTACGTACCGCAAATGCACTTTATTTGGCTCGAAACTCGACATGTTTACCACACGAAAAAAAATGATGCTAACTCGAAATCGTTAAAACATCAAAGGCAATTTGAAAGGTACTGTCGTAGCAACAAAATGACATAAGATTAAACTGTGAATCGACCCTTGTTTCCAGCGCCATCTTAATAAATAAGCGCCAAATAATAAGAATTAACACGTTAACGGCCACGCAAAGCAGGTGTGTCTCACAGGTGACATATTCATTTAAGCCATGTGAATCACCCCTGACTTGTATGCAAACTATTACTTATATATATATATATATATATATATATATATATATATATATATATATATATATATATATATATATACATATATATATATATATATATATATATATATATATATATATATATATATATATATAAGTATATATATATATATATATATATATATATATATATATATATATATATATATATATATATATATATATATATAATATATATTATATATATATATATATATATATATATATATATATATATATATATATATATATATATATATATATATATATATGTAGCCCACTGACGATTCACAAAAACTATATAAATATATAGTAGCTGGCAAACCGTGGTTTGGTGAATAAGACTAGGTGGTTAGCCCAGGTAAAAGTGTATAATTTTGGTTTTTATCTAAGACTAAATTCAAGATTTTTTTCCCTTTTTTTAATAACGCATTCTTTTTTTAATAAATATAAAACTTCCTTTATTAGAAAAGATAAATATAAATACAATAATGTTTACTTAGCAAAAAGATATAAGTGCAGAATACATAAAATAAAAAACGCACATTCTATCCCAACAAAGCAGGATAATGATTAGTACATAAAATGAAATTATTATATTTCAAAACATGAAAATATCTATTCTTTAATTACTATTCTATTTTGCAAATATGTGCCTTGGTAAAACAAGTAACGCAGTAGTATTTCTTACACTGAGTACATTTCCAACTAGTTTGTAGAGTACTTTTGGCTGCCATGTTTGTTCCCCGTTTTTCGGATATTTTAGCATAGCAAAAGCTTCACCAGTTAGAAGTGCCTACATCTTCTAAAATGTAGTTATGTTTTGTTTTAACTAAACTTGAAGAGATTTACCACTAAACACCAAAACACTTTTTTGAACTGCTCGACGCACGTTTCGCTAACCATGTTAGCATCATCAGGAGATGATTTAATCTGATTATATAGATAGATTAAATCATCTCCTGATGATGCTAACATGGTTTTCTCTTTAAGTTTAGTGTTTCACACCAAAGGTTCCAATAGAAGAATTGATGTTTCGTTTTATATGTATGTACATCTTTTTGCTTTTCTGGTCTTCTTGAGGAAATGATAAATGAGATGTAGCAACTTCTTCTCTAAATGCTGTAATTGTCATGTTTTACCCAGTTACTGATTTGAACAAGCAGCAAAACATTGAGCAAAACACCATATTTTATTTCCTTTCATTCTGTAATTATAAGATATTATTAAAAATTAAAATCTCCAAATGTAGAACGTCTGTCAAGCCATCATACCAAATAATGCGGATAAAATTTCCATTCTCTCGCCAAAATTTTTATATCGTTGGTCGGACTTTTACCTCCAGCGACCATAATCTACATCATCCTATCTTGCCGTTGGCGTTACATGTTTTGTTGGTTGCAAAAATTCGGAGGTATAAATGCTTTCTAAAACATGCAATTCGGACGTAGATTCCCTGCGATCGATAATTAGTTTTAAAAGCTGATTTGACGGATACGGAGCGTTTAATATATCTCGCATCGCTTATTTCGTTCACCTCGCGACTACTTGTTTTGATTTGATTTTGACTGAGTAGTACTTTTTAAATAAAAATAATCAGCTTTTAATTGCAAACATAATGGTGTCTGATTTAAAACAGTTAATAATGGTGGCGTTAATAATGGCGAGGTGCTATTCACCGACATAAATGTGAACAATAACCCTTTTTTGTCATAAAACTTTAATGTTTTTTTGAACTTTTCGAACTTCTCATGAACTTTTTCACATTTTCTCTATTGATTTGCACTTACAATAAACTGTTTGAATGATTTACTCTTCCAGAAATGGAAATGGAAATGATTTACTCTTCCAGAAAAGTATCTACTTATTAATTCCTTTATCTGCGTAACAAGCAACAATCTATCCTCCAATGTCCTTGAAGTAGTAACAATATAAAATTTTATATTGTATAAAGTATAAATATAAAGTTTTCCTGGTTCACCCCTCCTGTATAGAGTTTCAATAGTACGAAAAGTAAAAAGGAGGAAGAGAAAAGCAAAAATCTTCAGCAGCACTATTTTCTTCTAGGCCCTCTCACGTTGAAAACTCACGAGCCGTCACTGTCCCAAGAGCAATTCCATATCAATTTTCCTATACAATTTTATTCCCTTTCTCAAAGCTGAAGAATCTGCTTTCCTTTGGTCTGATAATCAGCAACGACATCGGGTTTTTCTAATTTCATATTACGTCGTGACTCTACTGTAACGATTGTGTTTAGTAGATAAAGTCAGGACATCTCTTTTATCTTCTCACTTTGTTATCACGACTCCCGTATTGCTCTCTTGACTATATAGTTCAGTTAACGAAGCATTATGTTTGAAATTTGAGATAAAAGGCTGACTTTTTGATATAAGTTTGTTTGAGGCATTCTATACATGCATACAAGTAAATATGTAATAATTTTAAAGCAAGTGTTAGAAAATTAAATATTACCAGATAATAACAATATAATAAAATTAAATTAAATCCCTCGCATCGGTCAAAATACAAAAATTACACCAAGTTACACACGTCTCTTGACTCGAACTGAATAGCAAAACATTCAGTTAATTTAATATTTTCAATTATTTGATCATAAACATCATTGGTCACTTCATTAATAAGTATAGTTATTGTGTCATTTGAAAGTGGTGTAGTTTCCAACTTTTTTGCTTCTTCCGGACTTATTATCACATTAAGTATAATCATGGCATCGGGTAAAATGAGTTTTTCTTTATTTGTTTTTTTCGCCACGATCTAAAACTCAAAAAATATCAAAAATTATGAAAAATTCTTTTTATTGCTAATTATGAGATTTGTTTGCACATGCCGGACTAATCTTGAAGGTTTTGTGCTTTCCGCGGACAGAACTTGATAACAAACAACGAATTATGGCTTGTCATTCAAGGCAATGAATCCATCTTTTAAATATACTTCATTGTACAATCTCGTCTTTTTCTTTTCATTTCACCAGATATAGACAAATTTGTCCATTTTATTATATATTATTAATTTATTTTATTACCACACTGTCATTAATTTATTTAACATTGAGCAAAAGAAGAAATCGCATTATTTAACGCTGGGCGAGAGAAGAAAGCGTAGTACTTGTTTTATTGTAATTAAGAATGAAACTCTTCGCCTCGTTCCATTATTTTCATTACCAAAGCGCATAGTTTGTATGAACTTGACTAAGCGTGCTCGAGACGAATGATCCGTCTCGCATGCGTGAGAAGGTGGCGCGAGGTTACAAGTGCGTGCAAGCACATGTTCGAACTGATAAAAGTATTATAAGCACAGGAGGTTACACAAGTCTTGTAGTTTAGTATCTGTGGCTGTAAGCGGTATTTCCGTATAAAGCTGGGTCTACACCAATAAAATTTTCCATGTGTGTAGAATTTACTGGAACAATTTGTTTGAATTATTTAGTGGACAGATGGTTCGTGTGTGTGCTATGAAGCTTTAAAAATAAAAAAGATTTTTCATGAATCACGATATTGAAAAAGGTCGAATCTTCGCCATGTTAACAGGCCGATGTAAATCTTTGATAAATGTCAAATTAACATATTGTAGTGAGGGGGTAGCAACGTTTTTTACTTAACTTTTTGGCTATTTAGTGGGCCGCGACACTAAAAAGCTTGTGAAATGATGATATGTCAAAATAAGTGAGAACGAGAATACATACATAAATACACATACAGATATATATATATATATATATATATATATATATATATATATATATATATATATATATATATATATATATAATCATCACTTCCTAAAGCTCCAACCCTTTGTCCACGTCACAGGAAGCGGACAACGGCTGAACCCGAATGTTTGTTTCAGGAACAGACAGTTAACAGGGCTCTGACAAAAAAACCCAGGTCTCGTCTGCAGTGGCAACCACCGGCAACCTTGTCGACGTCTATTCACCCAGAGGGTGCGGCCGTACACCACGCTCCAGGAACTAACAATCCCTGGTTCTAAACTCCCAGTGGAAACACTGGACCCATAAACTTATAAGCAACCATGACTCATGCAAGTAATAACAATGATACCCCAGGTGGTAACCAATCCACCCGTCAACAGACGGCAACCGGGTTTTCGGATTCTGGGGAACCTGGACTTTCACGATCTCAAAATAAGTCGGAGCTTTCTGGCAAATTTCCACATAAAACACCTACATATATAGGCATCTTCAACATCAACACGCTGCTCCAACCAGGAAAACTTCACAACCTAACTTCAGAACTTGACAGGCAAAAGATACTTGTGCTTGCCCTACAAGAAACACGCATCACGGATAAGGACATGGTAGACTATGGGAAGTATCGCATATTCAAAGGCAGGACAGACAAACGAGTCGCCAGGGGCGCTCCGCTTCTGAGCATGGCCTTTGTGGTATATAAAGGGATAGTTAACTCTATTAAGGAAATCGCTCTCATAAACAATAGACTAATAACAATGCGCATACAGTGCGCCAATAAAAAATACACCATGATACATGAACCAACGTACCAACGTACATGCCCCCACAAACGGAGACAACAAGAAAAACCCCAAGTCTACAAAGAAATTCTGGGCAACACTAGAGAAGGTAATGGCAAAGGTCCCAAAGGATGACGTCAAAATTTTACGGGGCGACTTTTACGCACGAATCGGTAGAGAAAAAATCCATTAGATTTAGATCATGTCAACATCCCTAAGAAAATCTCCACGAAAACAGAAGACATGGAGATTGCCTATACAACAGATTGGAGAATTCCAGATAGACCACGTTGCGATCTCATACCCACAACAAAGAGATATCCAAGATGTCCAAGTCCGCAGGGACGCGAACATTGACTCAGACCACTACCTAACATGAACCAAAGTTAAGTTCACCCCAAGGAGAATTCATCACAAGAAAGCACATCTACAAAAATTCGACACAAAAAAGATTAAGGAATCCAACATAACAGACGAATGGGAAAAGGAACAGGCAGATACATGGAAAAAATTCCACAAAAAATTACACAAAAAGCACAGGAACTGATCCCATTGAAAAAGAACACAAAACACCCGCTCGGAACTGGTATGCGAAAGTGCATTGTAGCAACGTAAACGAGCATTTCAGGAGTACAACACTAAAAAATCTCCTGAAAGACAACAGCTTTTTGACGTGACTAAAAAACAGACCGCAAAGGTTATCAGGCAAACTAAGAGGAAATACATGAAGGAACAACTAGACTCTATAGAGGAGAATTTCCGCAATTATAATACGAAATACTTTTATAGGACTTTTGCAAGAGAAATCCGTAGATACACACCACAAAATGTTTGCTTCAGGAAGCGGAACGGGAGATTAGCGCTAACCAATCAGGAGAATTGTCAAGAGCTGGCACACTATTTCTCTGATCTCCTCAATTGCCCTGAACGCGACACAAGACTCCCCAGGAAAATTGTATCCATACCCACTCAGAATCACCACCACCAATCCATGAAGAAATCCACAGGCACATACGCAAACTAAAGAATAACAGGTCATCCAGTGAAGATGGTATCAAAGCAACACTATTGAAAAACCTCAGACCAAATTCACTGCAGGAACTTACTTTGGAAATGTGCTCTTATCCACCCGCTGCACAAGAAAAGAGACAGAACAGATATGAACAACTACAAAGGAATCTCCTTACTACAAGTCACTTACAAAATCCTCTCAGCATGCCTTCTCCAGAGAACACAAGAACAATTAGAACACAAAATTGGCAGGTACCAGGCAGGCTTTCGCCCTGGTCGCTCATGTACTGAACAAATCTTTAACCTAAAAACTATACTGAAATACAAAGCTATCAGGTACGTCTCAATCATCTGCACGTTTGTGGACTTCAAGAAAGCATACGACTCCATCGACCGAAAATCTGTGTTCAACATCCTAGAAGAACAAGAACTCGACCGCAAAACACTACGGTTGATCAAACAGACACTGACCGACACAACCTCTAAAGTAAAATTTATGGGAGAGATTTCCGAACCCTTCTTGATTAAAACTGGAGTACGCCAAAGAGATGGGTTATCCCCACTCCTCTTCAACCTGGTCCAGGAAAAAGTCATAAGGGAATGAGAAAAAGAACTGAAAAATCAAGGACACTGGAAACCAATACGACTCGGACGATCCAAAAACAACGTAGACATATCATGCCTGGCCTTCGCAGACGACCTAGCAATACTCGCAGACAATGAAAAAAGGGCAACCAAACAGATCGAAGTCCTCCAGGAATGTGTAGAGAAAGTTGGCCTACAAATCTCCTTTCAAAAAACCGAATTATTCTGCTCAAAATTAGATGTCCAAAATTTGAACACCAAATACGGCAAAATAAATAGGGTCACTCACTTCAAATACCTGGGCAAGATCTTCGAACCCACAGGAGGAGAGAAGATAGCACAGAAGACTCGACTCGGCAAGACACACAATATCCACAATAAGAAATGCCTATCCACACATGCAAAAATAAGACACTACAACACAGTAATCGAATCAGAAGTGCTATACGCAAGCGAGACACTTACACTTTATACAAAAAGCGGCATAGAAAACATACTAAAAGAAGAACGCAAAATTATGGCGAAAATTTTCGGCCCAAAACTCACAGAGGAAGGATACAGACTACATTCTCGAAAGACCACAGAGAAAATGTCTAACGTAGCGGCGGACATAAGAAAAAGAAGGTTGAAATTCTATGGACATATCAGTAGACTCCCACCGACTAGACTCACCAACAGAATTCTTACATACATGCAAGGAGTCAAGTCAACAGTACCATGGATCACACAAGTCAGACCTGATCTGGGAAAGGCACAAATGGGTCCGACAGAGATTAAGGATAGAAGAACGTTCAGAAACAAAATATATATGTGGAACGTTGCATCAGAGAGCGAAGTTTCGAGGAGATCGGGAACAAAGTGGACGGAGGGGAGAAAGGGAATTCACGGAGAAAGGATGAGAGAGGTGTGGAGGATCAGAAAGAACACTCGAAAATGAGTCAGAATGCTTTGCGTGGTTCAACCGAATCTATACGTAGCTAATAATTATAATATATCATCATCATCATCATCAGCCCATGTCGGATGAAGCACTGCAGGATGAAGGCTTCTTCAGCGTGCTTCCAACTTTCACAGTCCTGGGCTTACTTCTGCCACTCGGGTCCTATATACTTATATCATCAGCCCATCAAACTTTCGGTCTTCTTCGCGGAGTTTGCGATCAAACGGTATCCACTCCAGGATTGCCCTGGTCCATCTGTTGTCCCATCGCCTCGCTACATGGTCTGCCTATCTCCATTTCAATTGATTCACTATTCTACTGATGTCATACACATTCGTTTGTTCTCTGATCCACGTGCAGGGTTTTCTGTCTCGTCTTGTAATGCCAAGCATACATCTTTCCATTCGTCTCTGGGCTATCCGAAATTTTCGCAATTGATTGCAATGTGAGTGTCCAGGTTTTAATATCATATGTCATAACGGGCAGGATTCATCCAGCCCTTCATGAATAGCACCATTATCGAAGATTTTTCTTTTCAGGCAAAGTGGAAGTCTGCTCTTAAACACTATGTTGAGCCTCCCAAATACCTGTCAGACACTTAACACGCTGTTTCATCTCCCGGGCGGTATCCCCCTCCATTGAAATCCTCTGCCAAAGATGTATAAAAAGGTCCACAATCTCCAAATATTTTCCTAAAACTGAAATTCTCCTAATTTCTAATCTTCATATAACTGAGAATAAAATTTTCTGATAACATCTAACATAAGACGCCCTGCAGACTGTGCCATCCTCACGCATTAAGGCATACATGTGTGTTCTTTTGTTTCTCAGCTTCTGTTTAACTTTGTTAATTCCTTTGTTTTCTTCCAGGGTTTTTTGCACTAGCTGCATGTTGAATCGGCGCGTGACCTCTCTAATACGTTTTCTTATAGTTCAGCGTACTCGTCCGTCGTTTCTTCATTAAATCAATGATCTTACTGGAGATTTTTGTCTGTTTGAGATATTTTTCTTCTGGTGCTATTGAAGCAGCCGTTTGAAGCACATTGTTGGTGATTTCTTCATATTGTACTGATAAATGTAACTGTACTGTAATACAGCAAAGCGGTTTGATAAAGCAATCTCAAAATCGCTGCCTCTCTCCAGCAGTTTCCTAGAATTCACTTTCCTCTTTGACCTTACCATTTTTACATGCCCCCTTCGACAGTTGATCCTAACTTTTGCTCGTACCATTCGGTGGTCACTTCCAACATTAAAATTGTTAAGGACAGTACAATTGCAAAATATTTTTTTATCATTGGTCATGACGGACTTTTCCATGTCCATTTTCTGCTGATATTTTTCTTTTAGAACGAATTCATAATATAAAGTTCTTGTCCTTCAGCAAAATCAACCAATCTGTCACCTGTATTGTCTCGCTCACCAGCTACATGTGGGCCAGTTGCATTTTCATTTTCAAAAATCACCCATCAGGATTTTATATCTACATTTCTCCTTGTATAAAAGCTGGGCCACATCATCATAAAATTCCCCAATTTCCTCATCCTTGTGGCTTATAGTTGGTGCATAAGCTTTGACGATTTGAAGCATAAACTTTTTATTCAGCTGAATGACGCATTGGGCTAGTCGGTCGGATGTTTAGAACTTTACTACACTGTCCTTCAGCTTCCGATTGATGAGGAGTCCAATTCTCCCACATCATCCATTTTTCGTACCTCGGGTGTATAGTACGTGTCCAGTTGGTTCCAGTTTGATTAACTCCTCTTCGCCCTTTCTTCGTGTTTCATAGATAATAATAATATCCAATAATATCCCAGTGTATGTTGTCAAGTTCGATTAACAGTTCTTGCAATCGGGCCTCCGTTTTCATAGTCCGTACATTAAGCCTAGCAATGTCAAAAGTCCAATGGCAGCCTGATCTAACCCGGCAGCAGGTCTTCCCGCTGCGGTAAGTAGTTGCCTCTTGAGCTCCGGGAATGAGGGTGGCGTTTGAGGTTATACTGTCATATTGAAATACCATGTTGAAGGTATGGGCCGTAATCTGCCACGCTGGTCCAATCCGGGTTGGCAGATTTTGGATCATGCTAGTCTGAGGCCTCTGCCTTGAGCTGTCCACCAGGGATGACCCTCCCAGGAGCATAGACTCTAGACTGCATAGCTCAAAGCTTCATTGCCCTACTCAAACCCCTTTACCACGTCAAGGTCTGATCCACAAAGGAGATCCGGAGTAACCGTATCAATGTTATTTTTTAAAGCGGAAAATACTGGAAATCATGCAGTGATTAAATTCTCTATAAAAAAGTTTTAAATGCAATGGAAATTCAGAATGAAATGATAAATGCACTAGGAGAGTCTGTTCCTTCAAAAACAATGATTTGTAAGTGGGCAGGTGAGTTTCCATCTGGTCATACAAGCCTGAATAATGATCCTCGTTTTGGATGTCCAATAAGTGCAACTACTGAACAAATAATTAATTCTGTACATGATATGGTTATGAATGACAGACAATGGACTTTGAGTAAAATAAGGCCATGAACATTTCAACTGAGTGGGTGTTTCATATTTAGAAAAAGAAATTGGGCTTGAGAAAGCTAGAAAGACGGGTGCCGCATTTTTTAAATTCGGATCAAAAACGACGTCGAGTAAAACTTTCTAACCAATATTTGGATCTTTTTCGAAAGAATCAAATATATTTTAAACGTAATTTTTTAACGTAACTATGGATGAGATTTGGGTTTACCACTATGATCGACAACTGCGACAACAACCTACAGAGTGGACCGAGTCCGGTTGTTCAGTTCCAAAGCAGCCAAAGTGGTCAAAATCGACTAAAAAGTTTATGGCAACATTTTTTTGTGATGCAAAAGGCATTTTGTTAATTGATTACCTTCAAACCGGTAACACAATAACAAGACAGTATTATTTAAACCTTTTGGATGAATTGGGTACAAAAATTAGTGAGAAAAGAACTGGTTTAACGAAGAAAAAAAATATTTTTCATCAAGACAATGCACCGGCTCACAGAGGTGTTTTTGCAATGGCCAAATTGAAAGAATTGCACTACGAATTGTTGGAATATCCACCATATTCACTAAATCTGGCTCCCTCTGACTTTCATCTGTTCCCAAATCTCAAAAAATTCCTACGTGGCAAGCGTTTTTCATCAAATAAAGAATTTATAGCAGCCGTAGATGAGTATTTTAAAGGACTTCCAGAAAATCACGTCTGAGATGGAATAAATGAGTTGGAGAACCGCTGGAAAAAATATATTAAGCTTAAAGAAGAATAAAGTAATTTTTTCAACTATTAACTTGTTTTATCATTTTCGCTCCGCATAGATATTTATGTTTTGGTAGATAAGTGAGAAAAAACATAAAGCAGGGTCCACATCAATACACATTTGCGTTGTGCGGGTATGTAATGTGCTTGAGCAGCAATGTGGACGCTCTGATACACAAAAATTGTCGCCGCACAGCACGCACACGAACTATCTGTTATCCATCAGATAATTCAAACAAATTGTCCCAGTAAATTCAACACACACGTAAAATTTTATTGGTGTGGATCCAGCACATGTGCATTGGGGTTATGTTTCTTTCACACGTTGAAATTTGTTTACATGATATAGCTGCTTGTAAAAGTTTTGTTTTATATAGTTATATTAATTAAAGGGAAAATATAATAACATTAGTATATGCAGGTTTTCATTAATATAATTGATTTCATGATATTATACTGATAATCTCAACCTAAACTTAAACTAGGACACAAAATGTATTTATTTTCACGAAATAATTTTCAAAATATATACAGTCGGTCACAAGTTGCATTCAAAAATAATTTAAAAAATATATAAAAATGGCCCTGAATAATATCCCACAAAAGTGTACATATTATATAATAAAAAAAATGCAAAAAATTAATATTTTGTTGGTTTACCTTCAGTATTTATGACCGCTTAAACTCTTCTGGACATCGCCAGGATTCCATTTTCTGTGACGTCTGGGATGATATCAGTCCAAGTCGATTCTATAACATTTTTTAAAGATATCTTGTTGGATGTACCTTATTAAATGTCGTATATTCGCACTCTTCTTTCTGCTCAATTGGGTTTAAATCAGGTGACTGGGGTGATGAATTAAGTTGCTTACACACATTTTATAAGTCATGTCCATTCCTTGACAAGTGCCGCTGTGTGTTTGGGACCGTTGTCTTGTTGTTCATTAATTTCCCAATTTCAAACGTTCAACTGCGGGTTACAAATTATTACGCAAAATTTGGAGGTACATGCGGTGATTCATATTACCCTCAATAAAAACTAGAATTCCCACCCCATCCACTGCAATAGAGCCCCACACCAGCACACTACATCCACGGTGTTTAACAGCTTGTATTAAATTTTCCGGTTTTAACTCTTGGTTTCTTTTTCCGTCGGATCTAAAAATGTTACATTTGTTATCGGCGGTAAATAAAACCGTTTTCCAAAAATTAATATCCTTGCCTAAGTAAAATCAAACCGTTTTTGCCTATTTTTCTTAGATGAGTGATTTTTCCTTGGTATTGTGCCATGAAATCCTTTTGATCTGAGGACCCTTGGTACCATTTCTGAACTGACACTCGTTTTGGGTTTTAGTAATTTTTTTCAAAATTGAACGGATATCGCTTTCAATCAATTTTTTGGATGACCAGATTGAACTTATTCTGCAAAGTACCATGTATATTTAAGTTTTTTATTATAGTGAGATTCGAAGCATGACACAAAATATACTGTTTTAATAATTTCATTATAAGATTTTCCTTCACTTCGTAATTTTACGATTAAATTTTTAATTTGAACAGAAATTTCGTTTCTAACCATTATAACAAAAGTAATATTCTCTAAAAAAACCTAAATATTATGATTCCCTTGAGGTGGATGAATAAAATGTACTAAAATATAATTTGCATTTCTGATAAGAATACCAGAAACTGTAAATAATTGTTTACTTCTTTAAGTCTGCATAGTCTATGTAGACTTTTGTGACTGACTGTAATTGGAGAATTAAAAATTCTAGCATTTAAAATGATCGGCCGCTACAGGTAGTACTGTTTTCCACATAACTTGCTACAAAACGCAACTGTATACTCCGGGATGATTAGACAGTTGAAAACCTCGCCTCGTTCTGAACACTCGTCTCCATACCATAAAGACTGACAGCGACCTAATAGTCGACGTCGCAGACAGTCCAGTGTATTTATTAGTTGGCCAAGCCCTACACAGGCTTTTTTGTAATTTTTTTGAGCCTTTTAGGATCCAACCGTTTTAAGGTCCAGACGTTTTAAGATACGGACATTTTAGGATCTGCACGTTTTAGACTCCAGACATTTTAGACCCTAGACATTTTTAATACAGGACATGTAAGTTACCAGTTGTTTTTGATGTGGAGCATTTATGTTTAACAAACGTTTTGGGACTCCGTACATGTCAGTCACCGCCCATCTTAGGTATCGGACTTTCGATAGTCGGAACAGCATCACAGAGAATAGACTTTATTTAAATATTATTTTCACTATTATTACCCATTTATTATTCAAACACTATTTGTTTACCATAATTTAAAGATTCAAGAACGCTAGTATAAAAGCTCTTATACTTTAGTACACTTTGATCTTTATTATGCCTAGTTAAGTAGGGTTATTGTAAAGCATCACAGTTAAATTAATTTTTTTTGTGTTATAATTGTTTGTTTTTTATATTTTATTTTTTAGTTTATCTTTGTAATTTTTGGTGCCCAACGTGAGGGGCAGTAATGTGTGCATTTTATGTTTTTTAATAAGAAAATTGTTCTGTACATAGCGTTTGGTGCCCCGACGTGATAGGGCTTGATTTAAATCAGTTTTAGAGATGGGCTGATGCTGGCTTATTACATACAAATTCAGAGACAAGCACTAAATTTTAATTTTTGGGGAGCACACACTTATGTGTGGACGTATTGTTTAAGTGAAATTAATGTTTTTGTTTCGAAAAGATACCTGCGTTACGTGGCTATATTGAAAGTTATTATTTAGTAATTTATTATTTATTGAGCAACGGATTATAGTCAAAGTATGTTCCAACATATTATTATGTTGAAGAAGTGTAGTGCATTGATAATAATGAGCAATTTAATCAAAACAAACCGAAAAAAAAAATGTAATAAAAGGCATTACTGGATGAAGCATTTGTACGAATACAGAAAATTATAGAAACTAAAAAAACTACAGAAAATAAGTATAAACACTGAAAAATATACAACTTTATTTTTGACGCTTGTTGGAATTACCTAATTAAACATAACCTACCAACATCTCACTGCACTCACATGGACGGAGCGGGGCATTGAGCGCGCACAATACCAATATTTATCGACTGTGAAACTTCACATATATTCATATGAAGGATGACCCCTTCAATATGTAGTA
This sequence comes from Cosmopolites sordidus, assembly GCA_031761425.1. Classification (NCBI taxonomy): domain Eukaryota; kingdom Metazoa; phylum Arthropoda; class Insecta; order Coleoptera; family Curculionidae; genus Cosmopolites; species Cosmopolites sordidus. Next base: position 738,336 of record JARFXV010000183.1, read on the forward strand.
GATTAAATAGTTATTTTACTGCTCTATAGATGTCGCTCCGCGAACTTTTCAATTAGTCTTATATATATATATATATATATAT